>JAGGNH010000102.1:0-194314 GCA_026586065.1 Dioscorea zingiberensis | reverse complement strand
CACTTTCAACGTGATGCCACATATACCATTACATGCTCAACAAATACCGCTAGCCGACCTCATCACGAACCTGCTCAAGACACCGGCAATAACGCGTTCCTCCGTTTATCATTACCGCTATAAATAATTCCTTCCCTCGATTGAACAAACCAACCCGCCACCTTGTCAATCCTCCATTTCTGGAAATTTTTGTATTATGTGTGTATCTCATGTTTCCGCTTTAAATATACTGGTTTCCTTCTCTTTAGTCGCTTTCAATTCTCGCTTAATACTCAAGTAGCTTTGCAACAATACGCTTCCTCGCTTATTTTCCGCGTTTACATTTACCATTGTATCTTCCCCTCGCTTAATATAATCCATTTCCGCTTAAGTTATTATTTTCAACGCGTGATATACGCAACTGAATGAGTGGATTCATTCTCGGATAACTTTATCTAAGATCGCATCAAGTGATCTTCGTGGGCCTTAAATGCCATTTGTACCACTCTGGAGAATGAAATTCCCGCTCACACGTAGGTGACCGCTCTCGCGGACGGCACTCACTTCCAAGGATTCACTCTGTACTTCGCTTATAAATCCACTTTCAATTTTACTTTCATAAAGAACGATAAGCGAGGGCGACCGGCCCAACGTAAGGCCGCCGGTAATGCTATGGTGTATCCACGCGCATTCTAGAGAATGTAATCTTGGAATATTTACAATCAAGACGATGTATCCCACACATGTATGCGGCGGGCAAGTAAGCCGAGCGACACGCTGTCGCATCCTCAAAGTGGTCAAATCGAAGAAATGGTCACAAGACAGTGGTATAGAAGCTGGGAAGGGACTTCATCCTCAGGTATAGCACCTCGTTGATATTCAATCTGGATACGCCAAGCAAGTGATCATGGTGTTAATTTGTTTGTATAAATGTGCTTTGGTTGGGGAAAGAGGTGGTCATGGATACTCTCCATGGGAGTCAAGTGGCGAAGCTATGACTTGTTTGGCTATGGTAATGCAAAACAAGGTGCTGTAGAGACAAACCCCTGAGCACAGCCGCTTATCAAGGAGAAGGAAGGCAAGCTGCTTAGACGCTTTTTTTTCCTCTTTCTCGTAAGCTTGTGTTGTTGGTTTCAAGAAAGGCTGCGTGCCATTGCTGTTTGTTGATGGAACTCACTTCTGTTTGGGAAATACTACGGGCAATTTTGTTGGGAGCGACAGGTAAAGATTTGGAACCCAGGCTTTCTTTCACGTTTTATTTTCTATCGGCTGACAAATTTAAAACCTACGCTTAACCTGAGCCGTGGTCTCGGCTAAAGCTAGGAGATACGCTGTAATGGGATGATGACTATGAGAAGATTATTACATTATTGTCAATAGGTCAAGGGCCTTCATCAGCCGCTCGCGTAAAGGCTCTTCCCACCGCCCCGCATGTATACTGCCAATGACAATTTGGAAATCGAACTCCCTGAAGGGGGAAAGCAATCAAGGAGGAGTGTTGGTCCATCATTACAAGAATTGCGACATACATGTATCTCCAGGGGAATATGACTTAATGCCAGCCAATGATTTGCCAGTCGCGATCCGGCCGCATGCACATCACCGGCTACTTGAGAAATCCGACGCTTCCCACTCATCTAACTATAATGTTCCTGGCGCAAAGACGCTGCAGAGATTTATTCCAACGGCGCAGTCATTCAATGCCCTGATCTGGCAGGCACGTGTAACCTCCCGCTGATCTAATATGGTAGATTCTATAAGGTAAGCAAGGTTCTATTTATAGTGCCATCTTTCAATTAAAATACTTTGTTATACTTCTATTCCAAGTTATTACCGCTTTTAATACACCAAGTTTCCGCTTAGTATATAAATTTCCTATTTAATATAAGATTGTTCTTGTTTATTTTTTCGTGTTTCGCTTTAATATATAGGTTGTGTTTCTACTTATTTCTAGCGTTTTCCATTTAACATAACAAGTTTCTAATTAATATCCGCTTGTTCTTGTATCGCTATCAAGCTGTCTTTCCTGTTTTATCTAATAAAGGTTCAAGTTTCTTAAATATGATGCATGTATCCGCTGTGAGCATTCTCTATGATGGAAGCACCCAAATTTTTATGCCCCATCATACACAAGAAGTTGGAGGACATTGTTGAAGAAAGCCGCAATCTACTTGTTGGACTTTCCGACGGGTGATTATTTCGAGGTTATCGAATAAAACAAGAACTGGGCCACGGCCTGTTTCAAGGACATGTTCATGCTGGCGGTGGCGTATAGCGCCTACCTTACAAACATGCATGCTACCGCCTATAATGTCGATGACACTAGTGTTAATTCCAGCATATTGGATGAGTACTTCACGCTTCGAAGCTAACCGGATGACATATACCGAAGCCATTTATCCTGCTCCCATTGGACAATGACAAACCGACTAACGCAAACCGCGGAACTACTTCTACGCCGCCATGCAATCTAAGAGGCCACCGAGTCATCCAAGACTTTTAAAGAGGGATAGAATCACATGAATCCGCCATGGCGGATTTGCCCCGCAGCCCACCGCCATGAGGTCGGCCATGCTATAGAGATCATGCAATACACCAATCATCACGGAGCCAAAAGCGTGTCTATTTTATACGTAATACGATCATTAAACGAAATGTCACCCCAACAGAGAGAAACCATAATAGATAACTAGTACAATATTTGTTAAACGTGGTGGCCAATCTTTTAGAGTAAATCTCGCTTATGCGAGCATAGCCGGGTCCCAAGTCTTCGGCCAAAGTATAAGGGTTATGTAGGTCGAAAGCTGTACTGTGAAACTTTGCCACTCTTAAGTGATAATGTAATTCTCTAATATATATCATATTGGGACGTTGTTTCACTTAGAAGTACTACCCTCCATGGCCTCACTGGGATGTGTGTTAAAGGTGCAAGGGCTCTACTGCCATCACGCCGGGGTGTGGGATGGCGTAGAAGTGGTCCCCACATCATGGACTCCGACGTGGGTAAAGAAGCTAGTCCCGCTCATATTCAGCATCCGATGTGACGCGCAGTTGTTCCAGCAAGGCCGTCGTGATCTTTAGTGCCGGGATCACGCCAGCAGTTTAGTCCTGCCTGGCAAGTGAGAGCAGGATTAGGACTCTAGGCGAACATTTCGGCTTTTTACGTAAAAATTTATGGGAGTTGGGTTGACACTCTAAAAGGAGGAGGATAGATATATGGGCTATGTTTGAAAGAGACAAAGTGGATAGGGAAACAAGGTTGTAGATTTCGGGTAGAATACAGTGCTATATAAATTACATATCGCAAGTGGAAGGCATAAACATAGAAATTGTAGTTTGTATACTTATGGACCCAAAATAAATAATGTACAAAGTGGTTCAAGTGTTTTGGGGTAGGAGACAAGGAAGGGAATTTAAATTACAGCCCAGCGTGGTAATGCCCTCAAGTAGGCTTAGGTAGAAGAAGATAAGGTTAAGGTTTTGGGAAGCATTTGGATATGGTAGTTCTAGGGGGATTCCAAGCAAACAAGAGCTTTTTTATTGGGGATGATCTTTAATGGGACATGTAGGTAGACTTTAGCTGCATGGCTACGCAGGCAAGTGCAATGGATTTCAGGTTACATGGATAAGGTAACCTGAAATGCAGGGAAAGGAAAATATATATTAGATTTCGCTTATTTAGCGTCACGATTTTAAGGCCAATTCAACACTTGTTTTTAAGAAAAAGGGAATCATAGCACTTCATTACCTTTTTAAGAATGGGGGTACTTGTAGCCAAATTGACTTCTTGTTACATGAAGTTAAGGGATAAATCTATTTGTAAAGATTGCAGTAGGTTATACCCTGAGAAGTATTTCAACTGGCCACACAAACATAGGTTGGCCGCTGGCGCTGGCTGGACGTTAAAGAAAAAGGGCATAGTAAAAATAGAAAGGAGGGCTAAGCAAAGTAGACCATTAGATAGTGGGCGTTAAAAGCTGAACCACAACCAATTAAAGCATTTAAGGATAAAATAGTGAAGTAAGCCCGGGAGTGCACCCTGTGACAAATGAAGGTCGGAAAAAGTTTTGTGGCCCACGGTACTTTGCATCCCGAACAAGTTTGGAAGCCGCTTGGAGAAAGAGTAAGGTAGGAGTGGTATAAATAAACTCTTTCAACTCTATCCTAAAAGGGGCAAAATGCCGTGCATCGACCTGCATCAGAAAAGAGCATTTTGGTTCCTACCAATTATAAGAATAAGGGAGATATTCTAAAATTGACCCAACTACCGTGGTGGTATTAAGTTAACGCAGTCAAGGTAAGACGAACACTCGGGAGTAGGTGTAATGTGAAAGCATCGAATTCGTGTATATCACTTAAGGTGTAAGAGAACCAATTTGGTTTTTACGCCGTGTAGATCCACAAATGTAAGTCATTTTCCTATTAAGAAACCTTCTGATAGAGATCTACAGAGAAAAGAAGTTGTAGCGATCTCCATAATGGTTTTTATTAACCTAGAGAAAGCTATATGATAGGGTACCAAGATAAGTCCTTTTGGCCTGTGATCAAATGGAGAGGAAAAACATTCATGTAAAATATATAAATATTATTAAGTATAAGGTATAAGGAAGCCGCTATAAGTGGAGAACAGAGGCGACACTACTTGAGGGAGTTTCCTGGAGTAACAAAGGGGTCTACATCGTGGATCAAATTTCTGAGCCTCAAGTACTATTGCCAAGCCTGCACTCAATCCCTCCCGGGACTCCTGCAAGTATCAAGACAGATCGGCCAGGTGATGCCACTGTGGTCTGCTGAGACGAGCCCCACTCCTGGACATACACAAGGCCTCAAAGTGAATCATGCAAATGTACAGTAACAATATTTCTACGGTTAATAAACAAAGAGTTGCCACACAGTGGGATGAAATTTAAGTTTTCTTTTCTTAAAATCTTAAAGCTGTTACAAATCCTTCACGTTGCCTGCTAGCAAGGGTCCTGTAACAAAACATAATATCTCTCACTATAAGATTTTGAGAGGATCCTCTAATCCCTCTACGCCAGTAGCTCGCCCGACCAGTATCCACTAATTCCTTTAAACCCGAAAAGAAAAGGGCAGAAGACAAGAAGGATGTGAGGCTTGGAAGAAATGCTGCTTAGTTTGTTGCCCCGCAAATAAGGATCTCAACAAAGCTAAAGCCACAATAACTACAAGATAAGGCAATAAGCATACAATGCAAGCAACTAGGACGCTACGCCGACAATACCCAAGTTAAGAACCTAGGAGTCTATCAAAACAACTTCAAAACAAGGGACTCCTAGTTCTTAAGCATTGGCCCTCACTCTAACGGAATTCCAAGAATCAACGACAAAGAAAGTTTCTCTCTGGCCAATTTCAAATTGGATTGAATCAACTCCTTGGCCGATCATCATAGTTAATGTTTCACCTCTCCTTCTTTACATTTGTCGACACCTGGCCAGTCTGTATCAGTCCCACCGGACAGTGTTAGGACTCGCCAGAGTATCCTCCCCCTGACAGTGGAACCATCGTGAAGACCTGTGGTTTCTCAGCAAATTTCCTTAATCGCCTTCATCAATTTCCTCAACTCGAGCAATCAGCTTCTCTAATCCAACAGAAAACTGGTAACAGAACTCAATCAAGGCTTATACCTCCCGCCAAAGACACACAAGCACCATGCGCCCACGCCGCATCAAGCCGCCTACTTTACCTACGGTAGTAAACATGTAGTGAACTTCACACCTCCGGACCGGACAGAGTACGTGCTCATACGTGTTTCAACCGCTTCACGCGATCGACAATAAATCGGATCTTCGCGGATCGCGAGAACACTACCTCTCACGCCAATCACACTGCCAATACAATGTAAAGAAAGAGAGCAATAAAAGCGCATATAAAAGTACATACGCAATCCAATAAACCACAAAACATCATGGGCTAAAGAAAAAGACGCTTAACAAATAGCACCTCCAACCAAAACAAGAAAGCCCCCAAGCAATGTATGGAATAAGGCATGAAGGTAACTTACCTCTCTACTCAATGATCTACTTGAGATCCCACTCTCATTGGCGCCAAGTTTTCCTACTTTATCACGCCAAACTGAGCAGCATAACAAAAACCTATTACTGCTTAATAATAGTACAAGTATTCATGTCTATAGATTTTGCACATGCAACTCTCACTAACGGCCCATAGACTAACCATACGCCCACACTTATGTAGACATTTTAGTCTCACTATTTTTCTAAACATGATACTATAGTCTAGTAGTTGGGAGGTTCCACTATTATTATGGGGTCTTGGGTTCCAATCACAATAGCTACATGGTTTCATTCCTCTCTTTTATTTTCTATCACTATTCTAGCCCATTAGCAAAGCTCATCCATCGACTAGACCCAATCGGTTTACTTATGAACCCAACTTGGCTAGCCCCAACCAATTCTATCAACTAAGTCACTAATTAATTAAGCTAATTGATTAATTCACCAAACTAACTAATTAATTATCCAACTAGTCAATTAATTAATTAACCAAATTAATTAATTACTAATTACTTATCAAAAATTAATTATCCAAACTGCCATCTACCCACTTAATCACCGATTAATTAATTAAATTAATTTATTTATTACTTAATCAAGTTTTTAAATCTCTCTTGTCTCTCTCTCTCTCTCTCTCTCTCTCTCTCTCTCTCTCTCTACAGCATCTGCTCACTATCTCTCTCTCAATTTTTTTAAACCAACATCCCATTACTCTCCCTCTCTTTGCACAATAACAAGCTTTTGCTTACCAAATAATATTCCCACTACTAAACTGCTACTATAACTTAAGAGGTAATCAGTGAATCATGCATATTTGCGTATGCTTCTAACATTAAATCAACTCTCAACAAAGGCCCCACCTCTTATTAACCTATTCTAAAAGCATCTTCACTTTCATAATAAAATCATAATGTTCATGTCCTGTGCATCATAATAGAAATAGCTCAATATCCATTAATAAAGATTAGTTCATCACTTAACACTCTCGCCACTCTCATCTCTGCTCTATTCAATCGTGGAATACAATCACTAAACTAACACCCTATCCTCCTCTATACCATACATGAATCTTTATTACTAAACATGACTATCCTGACAACCATCAACTCCCAAACATATACATGTGTATATTAAACTACTCTTCTCGGCCCATACTCTACTCCTACTACGCATGCATGATGGTTCAAAACGGGAAGAGGGACTCACCAAATGAAAGCAACAATCCCGAGAGACGCCGACGGGTGTTGTTACTCCGCCATTCCTCGTGTCCCCGCCTTCCCTCTTGTGTGCCCGGAGATCACGTCAACCGATCGCCTCCTCCACTGCCCCTCCTTTCACTTCCTCTCCTCCTTGTCACTGGCTCCCTGCAAGGCGTATGCTGTGATGACCACCGATCTCTACTAGGGTTTCGTAACTTGTTCCTCTTTTATAGAATTCATGGATGGATTTCGAATAAAGTTTTATCTTCCTATTTTAAACCCCAAATCGTAAATGCCGTATCACACTTGAACTGAGGAGTTAAACTTGTGTTTTCTCTCTAGATGTCTCCATCTATTTAGGTTTATCTTACATATAGAATATCCCTATTGACCATTGCACCCTCCACGTGAGTTCCCAAATAAAAAGAAAATTCTATTCAATTTGTTTCCATCAACACTCAGCCCATGCATGGATGTCCGCTTCTCTCTATATCTCTTTCTCTCTCTTATGTATATTATATCATATATATATAAAAGTATTTGTTAAGTTTCAGCCACACATTTTTTCTTTATTCTTATTTGATTTCAAAGTCAATCCCATCAAGAGCAGACATCATCCCCTATTTTCTTTTTAAATTCAAAGCTCAATGTAATATATATATATATATATATATATATACCTATATATATATATATACACAATATCCTTCAAATCATTTTATCCATCTCTTTCTTATATAAATATATTTAAATATATACAATTATTTAAGGAATATATCCTTTTATTTTAATCACCCTCTTATCCTTATCTCACCAAAAAAGATATCCTCTAGATTGAATAAATACAAGGTTTGATTTAAATCCTTAAATTCATCCTTACCCACAAGTAAGATAAAATCTAATTTAAATACTTTTAAATTTAATATTTGGAACACTTTCAATATTCTAAAATAATCAAACCACTTTTATTCTAGCTAAAATTTAAATAAATCACCCATGGAAGACTCTCCCTTATTTTCTAAAAATTCCGAAAATAATAAACTAAAACCTAATAATCAATAAAAAAATAATAATTCCTAAAAATTATGGGTTTCACACCATACTTGTTTACCCCAGTAATGGATGAATTAACTAATTATATCCAAGATGACATCCTATGGTGTATGTTGTTTGCGGATGATGTTGTCCTAGTGGATGAGACTAGAGACGAGTAAATCAAAAAGCTAGAATTATGGAGAAACACTTTAGAAAGTAAAGGCTTTAGGTTAAGTAGAAGTAAGATGTAATATATGCACCGTAATTTTAGTCTAAGTAGGAGAGATTTAAGGAAAAAGTGAAACTAGGTGGTAGTGCCTAAGGTTAACTATTTTAGGTATTTAGGTTCCATTTTCCGTGATGATGGGATGATAGATGAAGATGTAACCTCAAGTTGATCGGGAAATAGAGGTACGTCCGCGGCCGGGAGGTGGAGTTTCTCAAAGATCAAGAATTTGTTTAATGAACCTCATAACATAGACAAAGGCGGGGCCGAGGCTCCCGCCTCTATCATGGCACTTACTTTTTGCTTTTAAATGGGTAGGCCGCCGCTTCGCCTCCCCAAGCTCAATTTTGAAGGCATAAATCTAATAGTGCCCGCCATTATCATAATAAGAACCACTTAGAGAAAACCAATTCAAAAGATATAAATCAAGCAAGGAATATTACCATTGCTTTTTAAGGCAAGGTTATATATAGGGCTTTTCACTGACGTGTAATTCACATACTCCTTATTTTCCCTGTCGAGGACGAGAAGATGATAGTGCCTATTGAGAATGATGGGCATAAGGACCAACTGCACTTGGTGGAACGCGCACATGGCGTCCTTCATCAACGTCAAGGCCGAATTTCTGGAATCCATTCTCTTCGACATGAGAAGCGCTAGCGGCCTAGTGCTCGTGGCCCGCTTCTTGTATGGATATGGAGTCGAGCTCATGGCTTCAAGGAGGATTAGGACAAACTCATCGAAGACATCGTCGGGAACCATATTCTTCCCCTCAAGCAGCGTGTATAAATGGTCCCAAGATATTAAAGACCATTCATTTTTCCATACAATTGTCCTAGCGCCATATTAAATAGGAAATCGCTAAATTAAATGAAAACTAGTAATATTGCTTAAACTATAATCTTAAGCAAAAGTGAAATTATTAAACGGAAATATAATTATTAAACAAAACAAAATAAATAAACGGAAATGTAAAAATATTTGCAAATAAACAAACGGAGAACTTACTTGTCAATTCTAGAGTTCTCGATATATGCTAATTGTTGCCGCTCAATGTTGTTCAAATTTCATGTAATCGTAGGACGCTTTATTCTTGGCCATAAAGTTTGTCCTCACTGGCTTCGGTTCCTCGGACTCCATGTAGGCCTCTCGCAAGGATCACGCCTCTAGTCTCCCCGACCGTGGTCAATCCGCTGGTGCATTAGATTGTTTCGCGTGGATGTCGGCAATTCAATTACGTCAGATTTTTATCCTGCAGGATGTCGGGTTGCTCACGGACCGCTGCATCGACAAATATGTACATTCATCATATTGCGATCAAATAAGCCGGTAGTCATTTTGACTCAGCCGGTACCGTGAGTAAAGCAACGCGGGTCACCGATGGATCTAGCGTGGACTTACACAAAAAATTCATTGTCTGGGATGGTCGATCGTTGCTCGACGGCCGATGGTTGCTCGCCGGTCACACAATAGTGGAATAGCACCTTCTATCAAGGAACCACACCAAGTTCGGGCTTAAGAACTTCTTTATCCAAACCGCCTCCCTTAGCGCCTTCACTAGTTGCTATATATATTCGCCTCGGGCCAATCAATCAGCCATTGTAGCTTCAGGCTTGGAACTCTTCCAACCTCACTGCACTACCATTTTAGGTGAAAACATAACCGTAAATTGATTTGTTATCATCTTTATCTCAGTTTAAACTTGCATCAAGATAACCTTCTAGTTTCAACTCATTCTCCATAGATGAGGAATTGGTCTTAGTTCTTCTTAAGTACGTGAAGAATGGTCTTAACCACTTTCCAATGCTCCTCACCACAGATTCGGCCGATATTGACTAGCTACCCAAGTGCATAAGCTACATCGTGAAGTGTGCATATCATGGTATACATGATAGCTCCATCGCGCTTAGCATATGGGATTTTACTCATGCTTCTCTCTCATCAAGTTTGAGGACAATCCTCTCTATTGAGAGTAATTCCAAGGCTCTACAGAGATAGCCCCTCGTTGGAATTTTCCATGTTATACCTCTTTAAGATGGTATCAATGTACATATATTAGAAAGTCCAAGCAACCTCTTAGACCTATCTCTATAGATTTTTATTCCTAATATATAAGCTTCTCCCAAGTCTTTCATGGAGAACTATTCAAATAGCCAAATCTTTGTATTTTGCAATGATAGTATGTCATTCTGCCAATGAGCAATATATCATCAACATACAATACTAAGAAAATAACTATGCTCCCACTAACCTTTTGTACACACAAGGTTCTTCTTCCCATCTAACAAAATTGAACTTTTCAATTGTCTTGTTGAAGTTTAATATTCAAACTCCGAGAAGCTTGCTTTAGTCCATAAATTGACCTTTGAAGCTTGCAAACTTTATTATGATCGACGGGATGTGAAACCTTCGTGCTGTGTCATGTACACATCCTCTTCTAGCTCATCATTAAGGAAAGCCGTTTTCACATCCATTTGCCATATTTCATAATCATAGTATGCTGCTATAGCAAGTAGAATCCTAATTGATTTGAGCATTGCTACGGGAGAGAAAGTTTCGTCATAGTCTATTCCTTCTTTTTGGTATCCCTTAGCAACAAGACGGGCCTTATAGGCCCTACCTTCCGTCTGCCTCCAATCTTTTCTTGAAAACCCATTTATAACCAATAGGTTTTATATCCAGGAAGCTTCACCAAAGTCCATACTTTGTTGACCTTCATGGATTCAATCGATTCCATGGCCTTTTGCCTTTTCTCATAGTCCTAACTTTGTATAGCCTTTTCATAGGTCTTAGGGTCATCATCATTATGATCAACCTCATTTGATTCATCATCTTGTACCATAAGATTCAATCTATTTGGTACATGACGCTGACGAAAGGCATCTTCTAAGAGGTTCGTGTACAAAATGTTCACCTTGCACTAGATTCGGTTGTTGTTCAACTTGTTCTTGAACCGGTTCAATAACCTATTCTTGATCTAGAATAGTTTCTTGAACTTCAACCGTTGAAGATGGCAACTTCTTTGACATCTTCAAAATATCTAATAAAGGTTGCTCAACTTGTATCTCATGTTCCCCTGAAGTTGATTCATTGGTTTCCTCAACTTCATCAAGTTTTATTTTGCACCATGATTCCCTTCTAAAAGGAATTCCCTTTCTAAAAGGTTGCACTTCTAGCCACAAACACTTTATGGTCTAAGAATGATAGAAATAATATCTCATTGTTTCTTTGGGATAGCCAATGAATCTACACTTATCGATCTTGAGTCGAAGTTTGTTTGAATGCAATCTCTTAACATGTTTCCACAACCCCAAACTTTAACATGCTTAAGGCTTGGTTTACGCCCTTTCCATATCTCATATGGTGTTGTAGAGACTCACTTTAGTGGGTACTTTAGTAAGTATGTTGTCGCTTCCAAAGCATATCCCCATAAGTAATTTATTGGAAGATTAGTGAACCCCATCATGGATCTCACCATATCTAATAAGGTTCGATTCCTTCTTTCTCTCGCACACACACCATTGTGTTGTGGTAATCGAGGTGTCCATTGTGAGAGAATCCCATTCTCTATGAGATAACTAGTAAAGTCATCACTCAGATATTCTCCTCCTCTATCAGACCTTAGTACTTTAATACTTTTACCAGTCTGTTTCTCAACTTTACTGTGGAATCTTTTAAACATTTCAAAAGACTCAGATTTGGGTTTCATAAGATACACAAATCCATATCTAGACATATCATCAGTGAAGGTGATAAAATAAGAATATCCTCCTCTCGCTTGAATCTTCATGGGCCCACAAACACCTGTATGAATTAGTCCCAATAATTTAGAGGCTCTCTCTCCACTTCCTAAATGGAGATTTGGCCATCTTTCCTTTGAGACAAGATTCACAAGTTGAATATGATTCATAATCATACTCTGTCAAGGTAACCTTCCTCGCGTAACTTGTTAATTATTTTCTCCAATATGACCAAGCCTACAATGCCAAAGATATGTTTGATTCACTTTGATCATCTCTTTTCCTCTTAAGACTAGAAACATGTATAATCAATTAATATTCATATTAGGTAAGACATAAATACCATGTTGGAGATAACCATGCACATATAAATCATCACTCATGATAAATAGGGCAAATGTTATCATAAAAACAATTCAAAACCATGCTTGTTCAACATAGAAATTGAAATTATGTTCAAACAAATTTAGGAACATAATAACAATCTCATCCAACATGAGTATTTTGCCCAGAGGCATCATAAGAGAAATTGAACCTATAGCTAGGGCCGCAACTTTTGCACCATTCCCAACTTGAAGATTCACTTGTCCTTTCTTTAACCTCCTACTTATCTCTATAGTCCCTGCAATATGTTGCAGATATTAAAACTACTGCCAGTATCTAATACCCATAATAAAGAATCAGTAGTAGTTAAAGAAACCATGAAAACATTTTTCATCAAAGTCTCACCTTGTTTCTTGTCTTTTAAAGATACAAGATACCTTTTGTAATTCCTCTTCCAATGTCCTTTCTTCTTGCGTAAGAAACATTCAAAGATCGATTGGTCGATTTGCTCCTCTTTACCTTTGGGTTTAGTCACACCCCCTTTAGGCATAGTAGGCTTCTTTTTGGTTTTCTTGCCCTTACCCCTTCTTATTAGAAGAGTTGCCAACCAACATGACAATTCCTTTCTTCTTCTCAGATGCTATTTGATTCTCATAATCAATCAACAAATTGAGCATCTCATGAAGATCACAATCCATTTTATGCATGTTGAAATTAATAATGAATTGTGAAAAGGACTCATGTAGTGGGATCAGCAAGATCAAATCTTGAGAAAGCTCCCTTCCAAGTGTGCAACCTCGACTTCTCAAGTTCTTCAATAAGATCAATCATTTTGAGTACATGAGGCCCAACCGAGAGTTTATACCAACTTGATCCAAATAAAGCCTTAGATAGCTTGTATCTAGTCGTTTCGCTTATGCACTCAAACATCTTCTTAAGATGTTCGATTATTACTGCATGGATTCATACTCGATGTTTCCTCTAGAGTTCGTAACTCATATAGAGGTAAGAATGATGCATTCCGTAGTAAGACGCATTCTCCAAGAATTTTTGATAATCCTTGGTAGCTTTAGCATCATCCTCGATGGGATTTCTATTGGCGTGCTTATCGCATCACATCAATAAGTTTTTCATGCATGAGAACAATTCTCAAATTTCGTACCGCTTATCAAAATTTGGTCCAACTAACTTGTTGGCATCAAGTATGCCAAGAATGATATAGCGTATATATTGAGAAATCTAAAATTAAGAAAGAAAAATACAACAATATAAGAACACATTTATAGATATCATAAAGACATGAACTTTTATCTAAATGATATTTCCACTAATTAACAATGTACCCTCATTATAGTTTTAGAAATATTTATTTCTATTTAGTGGAGTAAAGGAATCCTTAAACAATATGAATGAGCCCCTTGGTAGTCAAGTCGTTTCTCACACATATTTTCAAGGTAGGTACACTTACTAATTGTATCTCTATACAACTTCCTTAAATAGCTCCATGCCCAATAGTCCCCTGGTTGTCAGGTCCTTCCTATTGGCATAGTTGAGTTCAACCATCATAATGGCAAAGAATTTATTGAGTTTCATACTCCCCCGGGTAGTCCAGGCATATAGTATAAAATAAATAATTCTTTCCATTATACGCATCTTATGCAATAAATATTTTTTAATTTATTCTTGAACTACAAGTCTCCTGGTTGTCAGGCCGCTCCTTATAAACAAGAGATAAATAAAAGAATATTTTTTTGATGGAAAGCTATATAATAAAATATCTTATATCTTATTATTTAAGAACTCAATTTTAGTGGGAGGGAATTTGTTATTAAAACAACCTTTTAATAACATGGTGATCTAATCACCCATGAAATTAGTTCTAAATTAATTTACATCTATATGTAACATATAATTCAAAAATCATATAAAGAACAAGCATGTAACAATATTTCATATGCTTAAAACAATATTTTAATATCAAGGTGATCTAATCACTTATAGCATATGAATTAAATTCAAGTTGTCTACATGCAATTAGTCCTAAATTAATTTACATCATATGTAAATATATAATCATAAAATTATATCAAGGACATGCGTGTAGTAAATAAAATATCATATGTTAAAACAATCCTTTAACAACATAGTGATCTAATCACTTATAGCATATGAATTAATTTCATGTTGTATACATGCAATTAATCCTAAATTGATTTACATCATATGTAAATATATAATTCAAAAAATTAAATAAAGAATATGCATGCAAAGAAATAAACAAAAATTTCATATGCTAAGAGTACAACCTTTATATATACATCACATGTATAAAAAATTAGAAGCATGAATAAAACCAATATATCACATATAAAAAGAAATTCTTGCAAAATAAATAAATTTAGCAATAAGTTTTAAACACAAAGACCCGCGGGTTTCGATACCAATCGTAGGGATTATTTGGTGTTCAAAACACGCATGGAAGGCTTAAATAATCCAATGGAAGATCTATTTGCATTTAAAATTTATCTAACATGTTAAAGATCGGATCTAAAACATACCTTGGAAAGCTAATTCCTTTCTCTAAACTCCTTAGATAATGCGTAAGACTCTATGCATTCACACCGAGACCAACCTTTGCTATCAACCTTGGACAAATGGAATCGATGAACAAATTGAAACAAATGGTTTTGACTCTCAAAAGCTCACTTGACGGATTGTATCTCTTTTTTATCTTCAAAGAAAAACACCACAAGCTATGCAAGCTTATACATTATAAGTATAAGTATTTTGCATAAGCCTTTAGGTTTCTCAAAATCTTTTGGTTTAAAACCTTTTGGTTTTTCCTAAAACTCCTTTGGTCTTCCCAAAACCAAAACCATCAAGTGCATATTGCTTTTGGTTTTCCCAAAACCTTGTTTTCCAAACCATCAAGCATGCATGCGGCTTTTGGCCTTCTCAAAACCTTTTGGGTATCCAAAGACGTTTTGGTTTTCCTAAAACACCACATGCATGCATTATTCAATTTGTCCAAAATATATTATTCATATTCTCTATGCTAGTAAAGAATATAATAATATTCCATTTGGACTAATTTATTTATTTATTTGATTAATCAAATAATCTAATTTAATCATCAAATAATAAAAGAATTAATTCTATAGCAAAGATCATAACACTCGTTAGTGTGTGACCCCATAGGTTTAATACTAAGCCGGTAGTAAATAAATCATATATACTAATTTACTAATCAAGGTTGGCGCCTAGCAACACTCCTTAATCGACTGTGATAGCATGAAGTATACAAATACTGCAAGAACCTATCAAGAATAATGTAATATTTTCCTTCGTCTATAAATCTCGGCTAACCCTAGGATATGGTTGACCTGTCAAATCCCAATAGGTTGCCAACTATGTTTCATGTCAATTATAACCGACCAACAAATGACTTAAGAAACTCTTTTCTTCTTCATTCGATTGCCCTGGTCAAGGTCTTAACTTAGTCGTTTATAAATAATGACAATATAGAGCTCAAACTCATTACCAAGAGTTGACAGATTCCATCTTGATCAATCATTAATTCTACAAGTATTTAATCATACCCAATATCCTTTCAACTATTGTCCTAGGGCAATAGGTGTCTAGAATCAAAGTATGATAAATAGCTTGTTAATTACTATGATAATATCAGGTCAAAGGAACTATTATATCTCATTCTCCAAGAGAATATCCTATTGACAGTTTATGGTAATATTAACCAATAGGAATTCTCAATTGAGTCAGTTCAATGATCATATCTCCATATGCATCATCTATATATGTGATTTAGTTAATGAGATCAACTAATCTTTATCTTATAAAGACTATCACATATATATCGATCTAACCTGGATCACTACATCGCCCTAAGCTTAATGCATCCCATGATCAAGAACTTTCTTTTAGATTAAAATAGTTTAAGACTTTGACTCTCATTATTATGGATCATCTATCGCCATAATGAGCAAGTATTTAAATTTAATCTGTAAGGACTCTCACTCATATTAAAACACTTAATATGAGATAACAAAAAGAAAGACAACGCCATATATTTATCAAACTCGCATTGTTTGAAAAATGTGTTTCTTAAATTATTACATAAGAGATTGGGTCTAGCAAGTATATCAACTATATCCCTAAACAATACCTCCTTATACTAATTTGCAATCTAGAGCCAATCGGTCAAGTGTACTTCATTCCCAATTTCCACTTGTGCTTGCTCACAACTCCTTTGCAATTCAAGAGACTCTTAGCTGAACGGATTCGGCAATGTGATTTTGTAAAACCCGCATAAAATTATGCGAGTAAATAAACTCTTTAATTGAGGTCCTAATTATTATTAAGGGCCTAGTTGGAAAAGTAATTAGATATTAGTTTGAACCTAATATATATATATATATATATATATATGTATATATATATATATATATATATATATATATATTACGGGTTAACTAGGAAAATATATGAAATGCTAGGGGATCGATTGGAGCCAGTATTATATGCGTTATATTATAAAAATAAGTAATATAATACACTATAAGTAAATGCTTTATTCATGTATGGCCGGAATTCGCAAAAAGCTAGCATTGATGGTGGATGTGATGGCGCTCAGTGTTGGTCGAGAGATAAGCGCTAACATAATAATGTACCGGCTTTATGGCTTCGCCATTAAAATTAGGAATCTATCACAATATGGAACGAAGGTTGTTGAAAAGAAGGTCACAGTGTGGCGCGTTCTTAAGGTTTCAAGATGGGAACACTCTTACGCAAGTAGCAATGGCCATGTAATGACCTCGCTTGGGAACGTAGATATTAAGCCGTAACTCTGTGGTCTTAATTAGCAAAGAAAGCTTCGCCAAACTCTGATTCACCTGCACTAGGGAATCCGGAGGTGCGGGGTAGGTCGTGATTGTATTAGCCGCTAGCGACAAATCGGCCAAGTCAGCCAAGACCGGCTAACATAAGTACGTGATGGAGTGGGGAGGCACAAGCAAGATGCCAGGTCATCTCTGTCACCCCTCTCCAGCCGCCGAAGCCACACCCACCCCTCACGCCTCGGCTTTATTAAGAGAATGGATGAAGAAGAGTTCATCCCTCACATACTCGCCAACAGAGAGAGAGAACGCCAAGGGAGCAGCTCCCGCAACCTTAAGTGAGTGAATAGCCCCGGCCACGAATCTGGTGAGGTAGGAGGCCCCAAAGAACCTAGTGGAAACACTTTCTACCTCGCCGGTGGAGGAGGCAGAGTGACCTCCTCGAAAGCTGCCAAAACCCGGACTTAAGTGGGAAGCCCGAGCTATCACCGCTGGAAGGATCAAGGGCGAAGCCCCTCGCTTCTCTTTAATCGCTTGATAATTCCTGAGATAGAACGCTAAAAATGCAGGGCAAGGGAGAACATGAAAGCTACATAGCATGCAAGCATGTAAGTGCTGTTGAGGTCGGTATGTAGGGAAAGCAGGGATGGTTTGTGCACACAATGAGCTATTTTATTAGAGTGGGTTAGGTTTAGCTTCAAGAGTATGGGGAAACATAATTGATGGTGTGCATGGCTTCCTTATGAGATTTGGGGTAGACCAGCCTCTAGTGGGCATGGTTAAAGGCTATTAGAGAAGATGTATGATTTAATTTGGTATATCACCATACTTAGAATCTCTCGGAAAGTGGGTACTTGAGGTCATACAAGTGTGTGGACATTGGATAAGAATCATGGTAATGGAGTTCAATGGGGACATACTAGTATGGATGATCATGAGGGTTCCTTTGAATAAACCATGCACATGTGACCCAATAATTTGTACTGAATATAATTATAAAGCATAAATAAAAGGTTGGGTACTACTGGGAAGTCCACATGGTCGCTAAGTTCAGATGATGGAGGGAGCACTAGTGTTCCCATAATATGCCCGTATGGTATGCCATTATCAGCGGGATAGGTTATAATTCAATTAAGGGCCAAATGTTCATAGAAACGTAATTACTAAATGCAATAAGTGATGAGGTATTATATATATATATATAAAATATTTAAAACCCTTTAAATTAAGATATCACTTACTTTATTAGGAGGGTATATTATGTGCATTATTAATGTGAGTAGACCCAATCGTGGGTGATTACTTTTGTGTATGAATACGAGCTACACTGAGAAATAGATTTTTTATTATCAGATCCCGAATCCAACGCTACCAGCAAAAGAGTCACACTCGGGAGGGACACCAACTAGCTAATGTACACTTTCGCTCATAGTAAGTCATCTTGCCTAGTGCCCGCCTAGTTATGGGCTTTCTTGGCATATTCTATATCTTGAGTACATGCTTGCGCACGTGAGTGCTTTTGCTTATCATATCTCCCCACTCATTGATGGGGCGGTTTACTTGACTTGATCTAACATAATACTTTACTTGATATTCATCTATTGTTGCCTGATGATATGTACATGCTTACCTTCTTGGTTCATTGGATTATTGTTTCCATATTTATGTGCATTGGTATGTTGGTTGTTGGCATCTGTTGGATGTGTTTTGTACTACCATTCCGCAAGGATCGGGCTGGAGTGTGGGCGCCTCCAACCTCGGAGCGCCTAGGGCTAAGGACACTTCCGGGCGCTCGTCATCCATGCTGGGACGATATCGCCGGCCCAACCTTGTCCGCTGGGACGCATACAATCGCCGGTCGACATGTATAAGGGTAGCGCTGCTGTCAATTTCACCACGGACGATTCCCAAAAACCGGAGGTCAAGGTAAGGCCGATCGGGGATACTTTGATAGCTCTTCCATTGGATGATCCTAGGGCTTTGAGGTCATAGTTGAGATTAGAAGTCTCGCCATTGCTTGACTCAAACTCCTAGATGCTTGGTTGTGCCGGGTGTAGCCAGTGTGCTTGCTACCATGTTTTAATGATTTGCCTTATTTGCTTATCACTCGATATTCATGACTTGCTCACCCACCTCAAGGAGTTCTACTCGGGCTTTCTTCAAAGCTCATACACTTGTTCTCATCCCCTTTCGCATCCCGTGAGTAGCGACGTGAGCCACCGTGATCGTAACGCGAATGCGGTTGTAGCCAGTGAGGTTGGCGACCTCTTATGCATTTTTATTTATGTGCGAGGGCCTCCTATTTGGATCCGTATAGAATCAGACTTGTATTAACTATTAGGGTGCCTGTACCCTAGGTTCTTATCTTCCGCTGATATTATACTCTGATTTATGTCATCTGACTTATTATTATTATTATTCCGCCGCACTTGTGTTATTGCTTTATGGTCACTTAGGCCTTGTGCCCGAGCGGGGCTCATCTCCGCTTAGGTACGGCCGGTCTGCTCATGTGCCCGAGGCCGGGGACTTTTGGGGTCGGGGCGTGACAATTTTCCTTTCCATCAACCTTGTGAATTTGACGTCTCCACGCTCAATGATTTCTCTAATCAAGTGATACCTTCGCAGAATATGCTTGGATTTTTTATATGACCTCGCTCTTTGCTTGATCGCGATGGCTCCAAAGATTGTCACACAATAGTGGAACAACACCTTCTATTGAAGGAACCACATCAAGTTTAGTTAAGAACTTCTTTATCCAAATCGCTTCCTTAGCAGCCAATAGTCGCTATATATATATTCTCGCTTCACACATCGAATCACCATCGTAGCTTTCTTGCTTTGGAACTCTTCTTCCAACTCACTACACCACCATTTAAGCTTAAAACATAACCGTAAATAGATTTGCTAATATATCTTTATCTCAAGTGAAACTTGCATCGTGATAACCTTCTAGTTTCAACTCGATTCTCCATAGATGAGGAATTGGTCTTTAGTTCTTTCTTAAGTACGTAAGAATGGTCTTAACCACTTTCCAATGCTCCTCACCAGATTCACCGTATATCGACTCAGCCACTCCAAGTGCATAAGCCACATCAGACGTGTACATGTCATGGTATACATGATAGCTCCTAATCGCACTAGCATATGGGATTCTACTCATACGTTCTCTCTCATCAGAAGTTTGAGGAAAATCCTCTCTACTGAGAGTAATTCCAGTGCCTATCGATAGATAGCCCTTTTTGGAATTTTCCATGTTATACCTCTTTAAGATGGTATCAATGTACATAGATTAGGAAAGTCCAAGCAACTTCTTAGACCTATCTCTATAAATCTTTATTCCTAATATATAAGCTGCTTCTCCCAGGTCTTTCATGGAGAACTGTTCAAATAGCCAAATCTTTGTATTTTGCAATGATGGTATGTCATTCCCAGTGAGCAATATATCATCAACATACAATACTAAGAAAATAACTATGCTCCCACTAACCTTTTTGTACACACAAGGTTCTTCTTCCCATCTAACAAAATTGAACTTTTCAATTGTCTTGTTGAAGCGAATATTCCAACTCCGAGAAGCTTACTTTAGTCCATAAATTGACCTTTGAAGCTTGCAAACTTTATTATGATCAGACGGGATGTGAAACCTACAGGTTGTGTCATGTACACATCCTCTACCAGCTCACCATTAAGGAAAGTCGTTTTCATATCCATTTGTCATATTTCATAATCATAGTATATTGTTACAGCAAGCAGAATCCTAATTGATTTGAGCATTGCTATGGGAGAAAGTTTCGCCATAGTCTATTCCTTCGCTTTTGACGGTATCCCTTAGCAACAAGATGCCTTATAGGTTTCTACCTTTCCGCCTTCTCCAATCTTTTCTTAAAACCCATTTACTATAATCTTAAATAAAGTTAAAAAGGTGAATTGGAAAACTAACCGAACTTGGGTTGCCTCCCAAGAAGCGCTTTGTTTTACGTCATTAGCTTAACGTATCTTTTGTTATTCGCTCTTTGATGATCGTGAGCCAGATGTACATCCCTTCTCAAGACCTTCCCTTTTGTAGTTTCTTTGCCCCTTCTTCACAATCTTGATAGGCTCGACATATAACTTAGCATCTTTCGGGGCTACCGCTTTCAAATGAACATGGAAGATCGTATACTTTGAATTCAGATACTCCCAACAAATGCTTCAACAACTTTAAGTGATATCTTCGCTCGGCTCTTTTTCTTGCAATGGCATCGATGTTGGGTTTGATCAAACACTCATCCTCCGCATTAGGATTCAGCAAGATTCCATACTTTCTTCCATTTCTTAGAAAATGCATCGGACTCCTATTGCCGTGATCTTAATGGCAAGCATCTATCGAGAGAAAGGAGGAGGATGAGTGATGCAGGAGAGCCCGAGTCAGACGATGCCGAGCTGTCTGATTGCACCATGAGAGCTTTGGCATACCACGACTTGGCGGACCGACGAAAGGCGGATAGGTGATCGAGCCAAGTCCAATTGGGGAGCACTTTGGACACGCTTTATTTTGGCCATAACTTTGGCTACCGATATCGGATTCGGCCACTCAACCCCAATTCAAAGCTCATCTCGACGCCAAGACGTGGGGTCCATCCAACTTTGCTCGATGGACTCTTTCTTCACCCTCAAATTCCACTATTTTCCCCTGGGCCATTTTTTGTTTCTCTGTTTTTTCCATTTTTGGCAATACTTCGTATGCCAATTTAGATAGGATATGAACTGATTTGAACTTCGGATTTTTAGGAGTTATTTGTTTTGTTTAGTTATTTTAGAATTAGATAAGTTTTCTATTTGACTAAAATTTGCGATTTGGGCAAATTTGGATAAAAGATAGAATTTCTAAGGTTATCTAGGTTAGTTTTTAGCTATTTAAACCCCTCGCTTGTGGGTCAAATTTTATTCATTGATTATTGAGTTATTTTCCTTTTAAAGTTTTAGAGACTTTTCTTCTCTTTTGTCCTCCCTTTTCTTGCTCTATCAATCCCCTCGCTTACCACCGCTGCAGAAGTTAATCACTACCCCTCGTGCCAATGAGTGTCTTCATTGTCCTTACTGCATGGTGGTGTATACTCAAGGAGGTCCTCCATATCTTGCTCCGTGAAAGTGTACTTGAGGTGTTATTGTAGCTTCTTCAGCTTTAAACTCCGAGGGTTCCTCAATGGATGGTTTCAATTGTATCCAAGTCTCCTTGTCGAGATCTTCACCTGGGTAGGCTTCTCCAAAGACTTCCTCGACTTCCCTCTCAAAATACTCCCATTCTTCTACATCTAGAGTTTGTTCCAAGTTTGTCACGATGTCTTGTTAGGCCTTCTTATTTTCCACATCTCATTCGCTTACATTATCCGAGTCCATGGAATTAAACATGATTTGCTCGATGGGAGGTGCCTCATAAACTACCACAATGGGGGAACAGATTATTATCTCCCTTCAAGAATAGACTGGTTTACTTTGGACTTGTACACCAATTCTCCAAATTCAATTCCTTGACCTCCCAAGATTCTAATTCTCGCAATGCCAAGCTTCAATACGATGAGGTGTGATATGGAAGGAGATCTTCCAATGAGGGTTGCCAATTAGATGACATCGAATTACTTGTAATCCAATTCCTTAATGTCAGTAGGCTTTGGTTCCTCACAAGTCTATGTCAATGCAAAGGAGTGTAATACGCAAGAAGATCCACCAAGCAAGGGCTGCCTATAGCAAGTCATGTTGTAATCTTCACACTGAAAAGAAAAGCCACATTATCAATTCAATAAAGATATTCAATTAGGCACAAAAGATAGTGAAAATCTAATACAGGAATTTTCAAATTTTGGATTTGTTTTTTGTTTGTTTTTTATTTGTTTTTTTTTTGGATTCTAGAAAAAGTAAAGTAAACTACCTAACTAGAGTAACAAATCCTAATGTTCCTAGTGTTGTCAGTCCCCTGCAACGGCGCTAAAAACTTGATGCACGCGCAGGGTGTGTGACAACTACCCACAAGTGTATGGGGTCGATCAAGTAATAAAGTACCTAAAGGTAGGGTTATCGAATCCACGGGGACTGGAATACTAGTACTAACTATGCTTGCTATCTAGTGTGAGACTAAGAAAAGTAGTTGTGTTTGGTTGTTTGATCCTAATATAAACTAATGCTAAATTAAATGGTTATGAGAAATTAGAGATGAAGCTGCACCTCAGTGATCTCAATTCCCCTAGGATTCATTTATTAACAATCCAAATTCTAAATATTAGTTTTCTATTAGTAGACTCTTTGGGAGTTCGACAATTGCATTGTCTAGATACCACATCCCATCTACTCCGCATGCAGATCGAACTCATTACCTATATACCTAGTTGTAACCTAATCCAAGACAGATATGAATCTATGTGTAGAAGAGGCATGCAATCAAAACCCTAAGCATGAATATGCTTTGCTAGACCTAGCAAGGTATATGACCATGGCTCATGCACAACACAATCATATCAATCAAGCACAGAATCACAAGATCCATCCATAAAAGAAAACTAATAAATAACGAATTCGATTAATAAAATATCGTAGGGTTCATGTATCGGAGACACCACCGAAAGGGTTTAGCCTCTCATGCTAATGGATACACTAACAGAGAAAATAGGAGAAGACATAATTAAAAACATAGGGCTCCCTGGCTTGATGTCTTCTCCGCCTTCAATCTCTTCGGCTACTTAGCCCAACGTCCGGATCTCGAGCTCCCATCCAAAGATGATCTGGGTCCCCGCCCAAAGGTAGATCTATTCTCCTCCTCCATAGGGTTTATATAGGATGGAAATTTGAGGTATGATCGTTCTCCCACTTCTGGATAACTTCTAGTTTGAGTTGGAGTAGGTCTAGATAATCTTCAGATAAATTCAGGATAAATCGGACTGAAATTCTAGGTCTGCGCAATTTTCATCAAGTGATCGATCGGGTGACCAAATCAACTTAGATCGACACAAATTTTAACCGGATGTTCCTAACCACTTCTTCAATCTCGAAGGCGGTGGAGATTGGATTTGGAGTCCTAGATCTCTTTGGAATAAATTCCGAATGTTGGCTTCGTTTATAGGTAGGTTTGTAGGGTGCACGGGTGTGCCAAGCATCCTCAGACGCCCATGCTACAAATGTTTTTGACGAAGTTTTGAGTACAAAGATGTGCATCGGTTTGTGCAAGGGCTTGCCACATTGTACTATGGCCGTGCACATCTCTCAGAAGGCCATTTTTGGTTTGTTTCTACCGGTTTGCCTCGTTGCTTTCTTTCTTTTTGCTCTAGGTATCTATTTTATCTGCTTCAAATATAAAACAAAACCGAGAGAAGCACAAAAATAGAGAAATTGATCGCTGAAATATCGGTAGATAAATGCATGCAAATATGATGGTAATATATATACAATTGTGCATTTATCATCAACCCTGTTGAGTATTGATTAGGTTGTCAGGTTGGTGAAATTAGTCCATGCTACTCCTTGTCTGATGCCATTATATATTAAATTGGTGATTTTTGTTGAGTTAATTGGATGCATTTATAGATCTATTGGCTTGTTTCTGATCACACTCCAGAATGGGATGTTGATTGCTTAGCTAAAAAATTCCTATTAGTCTTGAGCTAGCGTTTGTATGAATGTCATAAATTTGAAGTCCAGAAAGTCCTAAAATCAAAGAATATGGTCTAAGTGCACCTATTACCTGGTGGTATCCTTGTATGTATCCTGCAAATGTCATCTATGAATACTTTCAAGCTTTGTTTTGCGCAACAAGTATTACACTAGATAATTCACTGAATATTAATTTCTCCATACTTTTTTGTGTACCTTTTCTCATTTTGTGGTTTCTTTTCAAATGCATAAATTGCATGCTCTATTTATTTAATTCTCTCATCCTCTGAATTCTCTGAGATTTACTGCAGAAAGTTGAAAGCAGAGTGAGAATTCTCACAGATCTAAGGGAGCTGGCTTCAGCTGAGAGCTTGGACACTTTTACTCCCATTTACACAAACATTCTTGAACATCAACCAGATTGTTCTGTAAATCCTTCCATTCTGAAGATTCTCTTCAAAATTGCAAGAGATTTATGTTAAGCACCCTTCTATATATGGTTGCTAAATACCCTGGCAGTAAATTTGAAGGGCAACATTATAAAAGCCACTTATAATTTTTTATAGCCTTGCATAATGCTTTCTAACAGACAATGCTATTGATTTGTTCTTCTCATGCAGCCTGAGGTTGTTGAGAAACTTGTGGCCTTGCGAGAAGGTATACCGTCTAAGGATGCAAAGGAGGTAATTATCCTTGTAGTTCCATTAAATTCTCATGTGGATTTTTGAACCTTTCAACCAACTCATTCACAAAGAATTTGATATTGAGGAAATACTGAGATTGCAAGAAACCCTTTGCATTTGAGATTAGGAACACATTTGGTAAATTTCTTATGGATTTTTGCCAAGTGACTTTCCGAAGGTGATTCTTTAAGTGAAACATAAGAGATTGGACTAAGGTTGCATATAAATTCGAGGATTCTACTGCATAGGAAATTTTCATTAAGGATACAAGTTTATGTTATGCATCCGATTAGGAGTTCAACATATGCTATGTTTCAAAAAACTTGGTTTCAGAAATCCTTCTTGAATCTTAAATAGGTGGTGCAAGAATGCAAAGAAATATATGAGAATTCTCTTGTAGATGGTAAACCTCCAAAGACAGGTTTTGTCTTTGGGAAGGTAAAATGTCTTCAGGCACCGAAAGGCATATGGAGGAAGCTTGCTCAGTGATTCCCTTTTTGTAAATTAATGTTAATTTTTGTATCTAGACTATATTCAACCAGTACCGTATTCTTTAATGTACTCTTAGAAAAAAATAATATATTAATAACTGCATTCTTCGATTTGTGGAACTAAATTCTGACTGAGGGGCTTGTTTTCATATCATCCATAGTTTGTGGAAAGTGCCATTATATTCATTTGTAATCTGTTACCATCTATATAATGTCATGGGAAAAGCTTGGCAGCTGATGCTGACTGAGTTCAGCAAATACTGCAGAAATATGAATAGTGTTCATTCCAAATGGTTTTGTTGTGTGTGTAAATGAATATATGATTAATAATTTTTTTCTGTCAAGTTATTGTATATGCTCCATGTGATAATTAAAAAAAACTTTTAAATGATTTGTTGTTATGTGATGATTTGTGAATAGTTTACTCCATTGAAGAGGTCTAGGCAAGAATTGCTTGATAAATTCAAATGTTCACGAGTAGATATTATTTATTCGAAATATTTTTTGTTAAATGGATTTTCTGAATGCCATTCAATCACAGCCAATCATTTGGGTTGTTTATTTGATAAGTTTTAATTTTTTTCCAAAATATAAATAACATTACTTTGTAATTACTTGTGAAGGAGAAAGTATCATTAAATTCAGAAAGAACCCAAACCTACAGGCTTCTTGAGTTGGTCCTGTATATTTTTCTTTTAAAGATATTTCCCAATTAAATAAAGTTTTTTAATTAAAATTTAAAGAATAGGCAAAAAAAAGTGTGTGTGTTTTTTTTTGGAGAAGTGGATAAACCACATTCATTTATTTGAAAGATGATGTTACATTGTTAATCTGCATCCCTTGATGGATCAGAGTGGGCACAAGGGCCTACTGCTTGTGGCCTCGATCATGCGCCCTATAGGCGTAGAGATTCTCGTGGTCTTTCTTCATCTTTGAAATCCTCTCCCAAAGTGCACGCAGGTCGCCTCCCTCGATAAGCTGCTAGGTCATGGTTTGATAAAGTGTTGTATTGTTTGCAGCTTGACCTCTTTTAGTGGCATGTACGCTTATTGAACCGTGAGAGAAGAAGAGGAAGCTCTGAGCGTATGTAATTAGTTTCTGGCAAACTCGTTGTTTATCATTGAAACATCTCCTATTTCTCTCTATCCAAAGACTCCAGGTCACTGCCAACACAAGAAGGTTCCAGCCCACGCGTAGCTCTTTTTCCAGTTGTTTAGAGAATCGGGGCCGCCCCCATAGATCTTGTATCCTGGTGGGGGTATTCCCGCTCCAAAGGATGTAGTTATAGTGTGCCCAAATTTCGGATGAGTACTGGCATTAGAGAAGCTGTGTTCTCAGAAGTTTACGCTTCTCAATCACATAAGTAGCACCCGGTTCTTTCCCTTCCAATTTCTTTTGGCTAGGTTTTGCGGCAGTGGAGAGTTTTTCTTCCTACCAACCATAAAAAAGAGCTTGACTTTTAGGAGGAAAGCTTGTTTCCAAAATGTTGCGGTGTAGGGAGCTTCTCATTCCTTTGTTGATCTTAATAGATATAGTGATTTGATCAGAAGGTTTGATTTGAGGTGAGCCTCCATAGCCTTCTATCTTTCTCTCCAGCCCTTCCCCAGTTCGTGTGTTCTCGCATGTTTTAGAGTAGTTCTTCTCAAGGCCTTGCGTATAATGGTCCCGGGTTTGAGGAGTAAGTCCCTTGGGTGTTGCCATTGTCTTGCATCCGTAACTATGTGGTCTGGCATTCATCCACGGTGTTTGGAGTTCTAGGCATACCCTAGCGGGTTGTGTCCATTGATCCAGCTTGTCGAGCCGCATCATGGTTGATTCTCCCCGCTCCTTGGTTTCTATAACCATATTGGCTATGGTTATGTCACGCTTGTTCCATGAGCCCCTTCCGTAAGAAGGAAGCACGCGGGGGCCTCTCTAAATGGGTTCAGCTTGAGTGCTCCGGGAATAGGCATGCGAATGATTCTTCCATCGATCCCGCTTTCCTCTTAGGAGGCGCCACCACCACTTGCCGAGAAGTTGGCTGTTGAAAGCCTTTAGGTTGAAGATCCCCCATCCCCCTAGTTCCCTGGTTGAGTTAGTCTCTCCTATTTTACTAGGTGGTAGGATTTTGACTCTGGCCCCCCACAGGAAGTCTCTTTGTATCCCTTCAATTTGGTACGTTACCTAGTGTGGTAGCTTGTACATGGCTATCAATGATCCGGTATTGTTGACAAGGCCGAGTTGAGGAGAGTAATGCGTCCTCCCATCGACAGCAGCCTCCCTTTCTATGATGCCAGTTTATTCTAGACATTCTGAATGAGCTTTTTCGAGTCTTCCCTGCAGGGTCTGCTTCTAGTTAGGGGGATGCCCATGTAGTTTATTCAGAGCTGGCTAAGTCTGCATCATATGATCGGGGCGATGTTCATGGCGTTGACATGTTCAGTCCCTATGGTACAATGACACTCTTGCTATAGTTAATTTTTAAACCCGAGAGCCCCTCAGACAGATAGAAAATGACTTTTAGTGTTCTGAAATCATTTTCCTTTCCGAAACTGAGGATAAGGAGATCATCCGCGTAGAATAGGACTGCTACCTGTTCATCCCCTTTGGGCCCGATTCTGAATCCCTCAAAGAGGTGCTCGCGAACGGCTCTTGTCACCATCGTGGTGAAGATATCCGTGGCGAGGATGAATAGTAAAGGCGAGAGCGGGTCCCCCTGTCGGAGTCCTCTCTTGTGCCTGACATAGCCCATTGGGGTACCATTGATTAGAAAGGTTGATTTGGATGAGTAGAGGATTGTCCTGATCCATCCTACCCATCATTATTGTTCAATCCTCTGTTTGAAGGATTTCCGTGAGGAAGTTCCAGTCTACCAAGTCGAACGCTTTTTCAAAGTCAACTTTCATTAGGATTCCTTCCCTCGATTTCATCCCATATATTATCTCCTACGCTGCTATTATACCGCCGTGAATGTATCTTCCTTTGATGAAGGTTGTTTGGTTTTCGTTCACCAATCCTTTAGACGATGGCCCTGAGTCCTGGCTGACTGGAGACCTTTGTGATGATTTTGATGGAACAGTTGAGCATACTTATTGGTCGATAGTGTTCAAATGAGTTTGCTTCGTCGGCTTTTGGAATTAGTAGGATATGTACCCAATTCAATCTTTCGAGATCGGCCATACCTTGATACAGTTCCTCAAAGGTCTACAAGAAATCTTCCTTGACGAAGTTCCAACCTTGCTGGTATAGGTTCATAGGAAATCCATCGCGTCCTGGCATCTTTTCCGCGCTGAGGTCGTGGATGGCTGCTAAAATTTCGGCCTCAATAAATGGATTATCCAGGTGGGTCAGAGCCATGTGTTCTGATCTGGCGAACATTTGAGTCCAGTCCATGGAGTACCTATTTGGTTTTTGGCTCCCGAAAAATTGCAGTGAAGTGATCCGAGCATCCCTTTGGCAATTTCAATTGGTTCTATGAGGGTGATTCCGTTAATGTTAATCTGGTGAATCCAATTTGTGTTTTTCCTCTGGTTGGCTATTGAATGGAAGAATTTTGTATTCTTGTCCCCTTCCTTCAGCCAGGTGATTCTTGAATACAAAATTCTTTTGATCATGTTATCATATTTGGCCCAAAGTGCCTGCAATCTTTCCTCTTCTGTGCTTGATATGAGGCGGCTGGAGTGCACCCTCTGGTTTGAAGCATGGTCATCGGACCTCTACGGGCCAAAGAAGACCGACTGAGAGCTGCGCTGGGTGGTCGTCAAAGACCTGCCCATGTTCAGCTGGAGCCGGGACGCAGCGGCGAGAATGTTGAAGCCCGCCGGAGACTTGGTGCACCTTGGCGGACAAAGTGGACCATGCGCACAGGACATCAGGGCGTATCTCCGAATCAGGAAGCCAGGAACCTTACCATGTGCCATCCACTGCAACATCACCACCCTCCAACATATATACGTGATTAAACTAGAGTAGGGACAAGAGCCGTTGCTGTGGGGAGGTCACAGGAAAAGGGACTGAACGACGCTCATAATACAGACAAGAAGGAAGAGGGACAGGAGACAACGAAGGAAACCATCATCCTCGAGCAGGCGCAGGCACAGCGGAAGGACAAGGGGAAGGCCCCAATGATGGAAATGTAAGAACCTCCCATGAGGACAAACGCTTAACGCTGGAATGGCATCATCATCGTGGAAAGAGAAGACCCTCGTGAAAACCACCCGTCCGGATGGGGAGAACTCGAGAACGCTGGACCGCAAAGATGTGGATAGCAACAAAGGAAGCAACAATCCAATCCGAGGCGGCTGACGTACAGGGTGAGGCAGGGAAGGACGTTGCTGATGAGGGTGGTGCCAGAGATGGGACGTGCGGGAGGCTCGAGGCGACGGTTGTCATAGACCTTGCAGGCAACGGTCAAGAGGATGAGGAATGTGAAAACCGTGAGGAGACCATCAGGGCATTGATCACGACATGGCATGGCAGTTCATCCACACCGGGTGACCCACTCACCGGGCACTCGACGATCCGGACTCACGAGTCAAGAGAGCCCAAAATTTCTATCCTCGACTCCACCAAGGTGGAACTGCAAAGAAGCGAGGCTCCACCGGGCTGGAGCCTAGTTGGCTACACGCCAACTCGGAGGCAGGGAATCAGCTTGGTCCGCCAAGCAAAGGGCCCACCATTGGGATCAGCCATGCCGGGCTTACTCCAGCCAGCCCAACAATCCAATGTAATCCCTACAAGCCGCCAAACTACATCAAGCCCATCACTTAACCCAAATTAATAAACCTGAATGCAACCCAACACACCAAACAAAATGGCCTCTCAATAACTCTCATCAGAACCAATGGAAAACAAAAGGATTGAAAACCACCAAGAGGGATGCAATAGAATTGTAAAATCCAAGGATTTCATATAAATAAAATATACTTAAATTCCTTTTAAATGGGAATATTAGAGGAAATTTTCCTAAGGAATTAAATGGGAGAAAAGGTTTAAAACCCTAATTTAGGGTTTATGGGAGACCAGAGGGGCTGATTTGTAGTTTAGAAAGTCTTAAGGACTAAAAGATAATTGTCCCCTCTTACATGGATGGACCTTAATGTAACCTAAAAACATTCAGGGGACCTCTCGCGAATTTTGCGTGAGAAAACTCTATTAGTAGAGGATGAACGGCTGAGATTAGATTATCTCAGACCGTGTCTGATGGCGAGGCGTTAAAATGACTGAGAGGGAACCACGTGGCGCGCTGAGATTCAATCCATCTGATCGTGAATCAAATACGAGGCAAGGGAGAAAGGGTTAGGTAAGGATGACCCTACCGTACGGGTGGATTATAACCATACATCGTTGATTGTTTATGGATACGAGGCCGAGAGAGAAGATCTGGCCATTAACGTTTTTTTAATCCTGGCCTTTGATCGCGGTGTTGTCGGATCCGAGGCAAGTCAGAGGCCGTAGATGACCATCGCGCGATCATCACCGTGGATCGCTGGATGTCAATCACGAGGCGACGCTTCACCTCTCTCCCCGCCAAGAATATAAGCGCGCAGCCGCTGGCGTTGTCCCGCCGCTACGCTGCGAGGATGCGCCGCACGGCCGTAGGTCGCTACCATGAGCCGTCGATTCGTCTGGCTTCCCTGGAAGCTATAAAAAAGGGCACTCCCCCTCTGTCTCGGCACACAATGAGCCGAGCTTTCCCACTCTCCGGTGAGGTGACGGACGGAGAAAGTGAAGAAGTTCTCGGTGGAGGCCGCTGTTTTATGCGACCCGGAGGAGCGCCTTGAGTTTCCCCGGCGGGAGGTTTTGAGCGGAGCAGGAGACCAGGACCGCGGCTAACACAGGAGAGAGGAAGCTCGCCGGAAAGTTGGAAGATGCTCGCTTGAGGTTGGGAACCGTCAGAGCGCGTCGTCTGTTGCCCTCGGGTTCACGGTAAGCTTCCCTCTCTTTTTCAGTAGTAATAAAATGGAGATACATGCATGTTGAGGTTAGCCGTAAGCTTGATGGAGATGATGGTGGTGAGGCGGTGCTGCTTCAAGGCGCTAGCCTAAGCTAGAGTGGAGGCCGGTGGCGCTCCGGAGGGACTTGCAGTGGTCGTGAGACCTTACTCAGGATAGGAACCGAAAGCACGAGGCGGTGCAGAAGGCTGCTTGAGGAGGAAGACACGAGACGATGGAGTCCTCGATCATGGAAGAGAGAAAGAAGATAATAGAATAAAAATTGAATTAATATTTTAATTATTTAGTTTAGTGTTAAAATTAATTAGTTAAAATATTTTCTTGGAAACTTAGGAAATGTGACAAATATTAAAAGGTAATTATTTTGATTAATTAATTCAGTAGTAATTGATTAGTTAAAATGATTCGTTGGAAACTATAGAAGTGTGACAATAAATGGATTAATTGATTTATATAGTTATTCTATGTGTGACAAATTTAGTTGATTAATGTTGGAATAATTTGAGAGATTATTAAGGTTATTAAATACTTTTAATAAACCTTATGGTGTGACGACGATTAATCAAATTAAGTTGATTAAATCAAAACAACATGGTTGAAAGGTTGGAGATTGGGCTCAACCAAATCAGGACATGATATAAACTACCAACATGAGTGGATTAGTTTTGTTAAATGATTCAAAGGTGAACCCAATCCAAATGACTAAAATGCCCTTCTTTGGTAAAAAGGGCTAAGGTCAAGCTAAACTGTGAAATGGGCTTGAAATGGGCCCAATTCACCTAAAGTGATTTGAGATGACTAATTAAGGTTTAAACTCGACAAGTAAACTAGAGTTGACTAGGTTTGACCAAGTTGGGTCCAGAGACATCTAAAGAACGTGGAAACAGGGGAAAAGGACCAAAAACCCGAGAGAAGGTCTTTAGGACCCGTTAGTGGGCCTAGGCCCAACAAAGACGATAGACATGCATGTGTAACTAGAGACTCGTTGAAATCTTGACTCTAATGGAGCATATGTATGCCAGATACTCTCGGGAAGACGTAAGGCATTCCAGGGGATTCTAGGAAGACTTCTAATTTCACCATGAGGTAAGTACACTTGCCTAGTTCCTACCCGGTTTCGGGTTTCCTTTAGACTTGCTTATACCTTAAATGCTTGTGCTTCAATGATGACATACATGCATCCATGCTTATTTCTAGATTCCCGTTGAGCATGTATGATTTGTTAACGGGATGTTGGTATCCCTGTTTGTTGTGGTCTATTGCTCGGACTCAGTGGGGCGTGGGGGCTCCGATAGGGAAACGTCCAGGGACAGGACCCCCTGGCATTTCTGCCTGCCTTGCCAGAGAGGCGATTCTCTGGTGGTCCTACCCGTCAGTGGGCATGGTACGCTGACCGTGTTAACACGTATAAGAGGTAGTTCTACCGACTTGCGACCGGAGGGTCGAACGACCAGAAGGTCGTGTTTTTCAGCAAGTGGCTGGACATACTGGCCGGGAGTGATCCTTGAGTTTTCTTTGGAACTCATCACAGAGCTCGAGGGCTTCTGTTGTTAGGGGTCGTACCTTTGTATTTGTTCTAGTAGACTCCTAGGGTTGTAATTTCTTGGGATTGTGACCTCAATTTTTGACATATTGTTTACTTATGTCTTTGTGACCCAGCAAGGGTACTTACTGGGCTTTCCATTCGAAAGCTCATGCGTTTGCTCTTTCTCTTTTACAGATTCCGAGGTTTAGGGGGTGGAGCTTGAAGAGAGGTCACTAGGAGATCCGAGGTCTGGGAGTCTCCTTTATCTTATATTCTGAGAGCTGTTAATCTTCTTTAGGACCCGTATAGGGACCAAACTTTGTATAGGGCCTATGGACCCTTATGACTCTGTGTTCGTCTGAACCTGGGTTTATTTATGTTATGGATTGTTATCTGCTTGTCACATTTAGGCCTTGTATTTGAGTTGAGCTTGTCTCTGCTTGAGTACGGCCGGTCTGTTGACGTGCCCGAGGTCCCGATTCCGGGTCGGGGCGTGACAGATTAAAGTGGCATCAGAGACAAGTTTTCTAGATAGAGCAGATAGCAGAACCCTAGATGCTCTTAGCCAGTTGCATAGACTGAGTGTGGGTCTGGGGTAGTATAGTTAGTGCTACGTTAGATTGACACCCAGTTTTACCTGCAGGATGTCGGGACCGTCGTATCGTCAGGATTCATCCGATGATGAGGTGGAGTCAGTTCGGGAGAACACTCCACCACCCCGTGCTGACTCGTCTGAGCCCGCAGAGGTTCTCGCAGAGATGAGGAGGACGGTTGAAGCCACTGACCGGAAGATCGACAGGCTTCAGACCACGGTTACTATGCTGGTTCGTGGACTTAGAGATCAGGTGGCTATGCAAAGGCCAGTGGATGTAGGCCCGAGGGTTCCACTGGTACAGGAGATAGTGAGCCCGAGTATCCCTCCTCGGCGTGTGTGTCGAGCTCGTGACTACCGCCGTAGATTGGGGGTTCAGCTTAGGGATAGAGCTGTGGGTCCGTCTCCTATCGTTCTCAGGATCGCCTGGTACCGACGGTGCGGAGGATATGGACACCACATGGCGGAGTGTAGGCGCCCTGCTCTCTGGTGCCGTAGCTGTGGCAGTCCGGAGCACCTCGCCTTCTACTGTCCAGTTGGTGTACCGGGTCCTAGTAGGGGACTACAGGGGTCCGGAGGACATCGGCTATGTGCTGACTACACTCCACTGTCTCCTGATGAGCATCACCTTGACTGAGCTTAGTTTCTGATAAAAGTAGCCTTACAAACATTTATGTTGTATGAACCACTTATATTATGTCTTTCAGTATGTTTTTGTTTCCAGCATGTTGTCTCTAGTTGTTGCTTTTAATTCAATAAAAGTATGTTTATCATCACTTGTCTAGCTGGGAATAAAGGTAACTTTGAAATCTTTAACAATTGAGTCATGAATCCAACACGTGGAGGTCGAGGTGGTAGAGGAAGGGGTAGAGGTAGGCGAGGGCGACCTCGCTGAGTTGATAACTCCAATCTAACCTGACCCTGGAGTTGATAACTCCAATCTAACCATAGTCCCCCTCATACTTACAGAATGGCCTAACAAAAAGATCCTTGTGACGACACAGAGGGTAGGTGTACACCTGGATCACAAAGCAGGGAATGCAGAACAGGTGCTCAGCCACATGAGGCACATGGAGGCTGAAAGGGCGGGCCAGAGGACAGGGGTGCAAATAAACCCCCCATCGCCAGCAAACATAGGGCCTGGCCAGGTGAACCCATGAAAGTCCTATCATGGAATGTCAGGGGACTAGGGAAACGCAAGAAGCGTTTTCTAGTAAGGGATTTCATAGCAACACAAAAAGTGGACGTGTTTTGTTTACAAGAAACGAAACTACAAGTCGTGGACAATCGAATCTGGAACACTATAGGAGGGCACTACCATACAGAAAGACTTATCTTACCGGCTTGCGATACTAGGGGAGGATGCTACATCGGGTGGGCATCAACACAGTACCAAAGGATCAAGGAACTCCATGGCACATACTCTGCGACGGTTATACTAGAGAGAAAAGATGATCATACCAGATGGATGATCACCACGGTCTATGGACCATGTAGTCAGAACTTGAAGCCGGATTTTTGGGAGGAGCTGAGGTCAGTCCGGAGAAAATGGCAAGGCCCATGGTTAATAGGAGGAGACTTCAACTCAACAAGGAATCAGGCAGATAGGAACACAGGAATAGGAAATGCGCAAGACCAAGATGATTTCAACAATATCATAGAGGAACTGCAACTCTTCGACCCTCCTCTCTTGGGCAGACAATACACCTGGACAAATGGGCGGCAGTCGCCAACTATGATATGACTTGATAGATTCCTTCTATCGCCAAAATGAATGTTGGCTTTCCCCCGAATCTGGCAGACAACGATGCCACGCATCCGTTCAGACCACGTGCCTATTACTTTGACATGCGGCCAACAAGAACTCAAGCAATACCCATTCAGCTTTAATAGAATCTGGACTAAAATTCCAGGCTTCTGGGAGATGACACAACACTGGTAGCAACATAGCACTTATGAGGGGAGCGGGACCTACTGGTGGGCCAAGATCTCACTTTAATAAGGGAAGGTTACCTAAATGGAGCAAGGAGAACTTTTGTTTATGAATTTTAAAACTAATTGTTGTCATTAAAACAGGTTTCTTCTCGACACCCAGACAGACACATCTGCATACCATGAGGAACCCAATGCCATACCAAAAATGAATAAATATAAATATTACATATTATAATATAGGGCGGTCAGAGAGCAGCACTTTAACTTGGTTAGTAGTTATTGTCTTCAATGGCCGTGGAAGCGTTTTATCAATGGTGTGTGTGCTCAGAGAGTTGGTGACGCTGCGGTCTTTCCCTATTAAATAACGTGGTCCAAAATTACCAAAGCACCCTATCCTCCCCTTTAATTAAATTCCACCTTAAGTCCTCCTCATTCAATTTTTGGGTACATTGTAGGATGTACAAATTTCATCTTATGTCGTCATTCACCTTTAATTGGTTACATTCTATTCTCTGAATAAATTGCATGAACGAGGGAGGTATAAAGCAAGCCACAAGAGGCAATTAGTAACCGCTGTTGTTAATGTTGAGAAATAATTCCAACTTTAAATCAAAAACATTGAATCGGTATAGATCAAGCCATAAGGCCGATGTAATTAATGTTGAGAAAAGAATTAGTACTTTAAAGGCATACATACACATTGAATTGGTGGAAGAGAGAGAGAGATGAAGGGATTGAAGAAGATACAAAAAAGGGTTGCTGATGGTTATCTTTATGCATGGCCTTTGCTATTGTGCTTCGTAATAGCTTTTCTTGGCAACTTTGTCTTCTCGGCATCTTATCCTCTTTATTCCCACCACCCTCCTGCTCAACAAGAAGTTGATGGAATGATAACCAAGGTTTTGCATCAGCTCTCTTTCTAAATCTAACTCTTAACTTGATGTTTAATTTGATGAGAAATATAATTAATGGTATTGTTGTTCAGGAATATTATAGGCAATGGATCCACGAGGAGGACCCAAGAAAGCCTGTGAAGCCACCAGCAGATCCAGGCAGAGGTGGTGCTATCAACTGGATGCCATCTCCTTCTCCACCTTAATAATAGCTTCAATGGCACATGCATGCAAAACAGGCTGCACTGATCATTTTCACTGTTGTTTTTTTCTTGACATGTCGAAATCCATGTTTAATATAATTAAAAATTAAAATCTCTCATGTCTCCAAAATAGAGCTCACATGCATAACAAACAACTCAATGTATATATATAAATATATTATGTTAATGAATATATACAGGCCATGTGAAGATTTTTTTTCTTTTTTCTTAATGAACAATATTGAAGCGTTGTTCCTGCTCAAGGGGACTAATGCAAGGCCACGTAGGACGTCATTCCACCCTGGTTCGTAGGGTCATTTAGGTCATTGTAGACAAGGCTGTGAAGACATGCAATAAAGATAGGGGCCTTGGAGTTGATGGAGTGGAGGAATGAGAGAACGACACTCTCTAATAAGTTTCAAGGAAGCAAAGAGAGAGAGAGAGTGTGTGTCTGAGTGATAAAGAAAGTTTGGAAGAGATGGAGGGAGTGAATGAAAGACAAGAAGAGATGGAAGAAGAAGGAGGTTCAGGTGGAGAAGATGGCCATCTACATCCATACTCTCTTCTGCACTGTCTCCTCCGAGCTTTTCTTGGATGTTTTGGTTTATTGAATTCTGATCCCTTGTTTCCCAACCACTCTCCATCTCAAACTACTCATCCTCATGATACTCCACCTGTTCAAGAAGATGATGCCTTCATTACAACCACTGTACTCTCTCTCTCTCTCTCTCTCTCTCTCTCTCTCTCTCTCTCTCTCTCTCTCTCTCAAGTTAGTTTGATGAGTAATTAATGGTGGTCTATATATTTTGCAGGAAGAAGTGACATTGATCCACAGTCTGGGTGTAAGGATGCCTAGAAAGCCACCAGCAAACCCAGGCAGAGGTGGGCAAACCAACTAAATCTCTTTCTCCCACCTGGTTTTGTTCAATGTTGTAAATTTCTAAGCACTTCATAGAGTGTGTGTGTGTGTGTGTGTGTATGCAAGTTCAGTAGATCTTCTTGTAAATTTTCTCTACGAGTAATATTTCCTGGAAAGATTTCCCCTTCTTGACACTGACCTCATCTCTTACTTAACCACTAATGTGTTTTCTTTTCTTCCAGAAACCAAAGAAAAATAAATTAATAGTGATCAAACAACCAGATGTCTTCTTTTCTAACTTATTTCCTAGCTTTTAAATTAAAAATCTAGGGAATTGCACAATTGAATATATACGTCCAACAAGAATAATAAAAGTTACTACGCTTCTTTCTTTTCTTTTTTTTTCCATGCTTGGTCATGTGTGAGATGAGACAGATATTAGGATAAAACAATATATCTCAAAAAATTTCAAATGATTGTCGATTATATTATTAAATAATGAACTATTAGTTGTGTGTGTTTTGGGTGAAAAATAATACCAAATAGTATTAAAGACTAATAAATAATTACCTTTTATATATATATATATATATATATATATATTTCCCTTTCATTTATCATTGAGGAATGAGGATACACATGGCTTCAATAAGTTCTCGAAATTAATGTCCAAGACATGGGAAATGTGAATAAAAAAATGAAATGGCTCAAATTTACAGTATCATGCTTCCTCCAGACAATTTAAGTTTGAATGTTTGGGATGTTCCACACACACACACAAATAAAAATAGTAGGGAAAATAAAAACAAACAATGTTTTTTTTTACAAGAAAAACAAACAATGTTTACAGATGTAGTAAGTATTCATGTTTAACTGTTTTTCATTGTAACAAAACATTCTGAAAAACATGTTAATAATAACAAGGCTCACATTATTGGTGGAGTGGCTGTAGATCAAATGGTTACAATTTATGACCATCAAAAGATTCAGATAGACTGCTGCTTCTTTCTGCGTTGAGCTGAGAAGTTCAACACCCACCGGGAAAGCTTTGCAATACTGACTAAAACTCCGAAAACTGAACGACTTTTTGCAATGCCTTCTCGCAAGTTCTTTGCTGTTTTAGCTACCATTGGAGTCTCCACATTGATGCTCGAGGTGGCTTGCGTCTGCATTGATACTGAACAAGTGATAGGGTGAAACACGCATCCAATTCATAAGTACATCGTATTCTCATGAAATAGATTCAAAAGACATTATCAAACCTGTTGGGGCCAACATACTGAAACGGCGTAGTCTATCCTCAGCAATACAAACTACTTGAGTTGAGCGACGGACACCCTGTGCTATACCCTGGCTACAGAATCAAACCACAAATGGAACATCTAATCAACCATATCACAGGGATCATAGCAATATAAACACAATCATGGTACAGTGTGTGAAATTCATATGGTCTTTAATGCCAGTTAAAATGTAGAAGCTAATTTATTGAGGATTATTATCCAGAGAAAATGGAAAGTGAAGTGAATTTGGGGAGTGCAAAATATTTCAGAATTATATAATAAAATAATCAGAAAGGTAAAACTGTAAACTCAAAAACCAAGCAACTTACTCAGTGACAATGGAGCTCAAAAGGTATTCACAAACGCTGATTCAGAAGTAGTATCTTTCTTTATCCTCCATAAACCATCTCATCTCTTCTTGTATCAGGAATTTATTTATATTTATGAATAAAAAGAGCTAATCGATTAATTATACCAAATAATAAAAGACAACTCTAAACTCATCTGGTGGAAACTCCAAGCAGAAGCAAATATTCTGTTGTTTGTTATCTTTGAATATGATTTTTGAAAGACATATCTATGCACAATGTCAAAGATTTTTGAAATGCATCAGCAGAAAAATGCAGGAAATTGATTCCACCACCTTTTGGTCACATGGAATTGTCTCAACTTATGCTTCATTGAGTCGATAACATCTTGAAGAGACACAAGAAGTAAGAAAGGGGAAAAAGAGAAACAAACCCCAAATCACTGAGCTCCATAGTCAAGTCACAAATCTCCATCCCCGACAATCTCACTGCAGCCATGGCATCTGGTAGCTCCTCTGTTGTGACATCGAGCAACTCCTCTAATGATTCTGCTGACTTCTTGAAAGCCTATTCTTTTCCAAAATTGCAAAGTCCAAGAAACAGAACAACATTAGCCAAAGAAGCATTCAGATGAAGGTATCACAATGTCTGAACACCACTGACCAGAAGGGCTGGAATAGCTGAGAAGAATAGCCATGCTGTAGATATCGCAGCCTACAACAAATGACAAGACAACAAGACATTACTCCTTAGAAGATAAAAGAACAAGATCCAGCATTCATTTATTTCAGAGTGGAATTAAAAAAGACATCCTTCTTCCTTCATGTGTTGAAACTCAGCATACTTAACAAATATTGAAAACTGAATCAACCATGCTAGTCACAGAATTAAAAACAAATATGCGGAATCCTTTATATATATATAAAGTGGATAAACCACATGCGTTTAGATTAGAAATGGAAATTAAATACATAGATCACATAGTACACAACATGAGAATAGCGGAATGCTTTGTTATTTTAAACAATCAAGCACACACATGATAACTACCAGTTCTTAAAGAAAAAACGAATTTTGAATCAAAGGTGACAAAATTCAGAAGATTTATCAATCAATTTACTTCAACTTCAGTTTCTAAACAAATAAATTTCCTTTGATACTAATCACCACATCAAAAAACTAAATCTCGAAATGTTCAACAATTCTCAGCAGCAACAAAACGAAGACATGATATGAACTCTATCTGCTTCAAATCCAACAAGTCAATGAACTCAATCATTCTGTTCACTCTCGAACCAAAAATCAAAGCTTCGAGAGCTCACCGAGCAAGCAATTAGATTGAGGAGACGGATATGCCGGCGCTCAAGGCTCCACTTCGAGTTGACAAAAGCAGACGAGGGCGGATACCCAATGGCGGAGGTGAGAGTAGGCGGATCGAGGGAGAGAGAGGAGAAGGGGAGAACCGTCAGTGACTGACTACCTCTAAGCGCCGCACTTGGAGATCTAGCCCCAGCGATGCGGTGCTTGTGAGCAAGCACGCATGGCGTTCGATGGAATGCTGCAGTGAACGATCGAGGGGGCGGAAGCCGAGACATCGTGCCCACCAAAGTCCCCTCCACTCAAATTTAATGGAGACGATGAAAACGAACACTTCATTGGTTTTTCAATTTTACCCCCTCATAAATTATTATAATTTGAACAATTGTTTCTAAACCCCCATAAAAGAGGGTATAATTTCTTAAATACCATGAAATTATTATATTTTGTGATATGGAGGAAATCCGATGGTACACGTGACATATTTTTATAAGAAACTCAACCGATCCCTAAGATAGATTCACTATTATAGGAAACTCCTTTGTATCTCCTCTAACTATTCTCGTACTCGTAATTGTTCCTTCGTACATATCTTTAATAATATTTATATATTTAACATGAATGTCTTTCTTCTCCAATGCCCACTAAAGGATTTGTATTGGTACCATATCATATGCTTTCTCTATGTCAATGAAAACAATATGGAGATCTTTCTTCTTTTCTCTATAGATCTCCATCAAACTCCTTAACAAATGAATGACTTCTGTTGTAGATCTATCAGGCATAAAGCTAAATTGGTTCTTTAACACCTTTGTAATATTCCTGGGTCGATGCTCTATTACCTTCTCCCAGAGTTTCATCATGTTGTTCATTAACTTAATGTCACGGTAGTTTGTGCTCTATTACCCACATGCTCAATAAGATCTCCTCCTATAAAAAGTTCTTGCTCACTTGGAATCCCTAAAATTACCCCATCCAAATTTTCCAAGAACTTAGCCTTAACTTCTTCCCCTAACCTACTTGAGGAGCATACACACTTACTATATTGATTGTCTTTTTCCTCAACACTAGCCTCAAATATATAATCTTATGTCTTACCATTTTCACTTCAACAACTTTGTCCTGAATTTTTGGTTCCACAATAATTCCTACACCACCCCCATGTTTATCCCCTCCATAGTACCATAATTTATAACATGTGTTACTGATCTCTCTAGCCTTGTTTTTTATCCACCTAGTCTCTTGCAAACACACTATATCTATCCTCCTCCTTTTTAGAGTGTCTACTAACTTCATAGACTTTCATGTCAAAGACCTTATATTCTAATTACCAATCCTAATCCTACTCTCATGGGCTAACTTATTTACTTGCACTTGTCCTTGAAGATGCGATGACCCTTGCCTATTTGTCACCACATCCAGGCATCGATGTGGCGGAACTAACTTCTTTACCCACACCGTCCTTGATATGGAAACCCATGCCTATACTCTATCACACTGGGCGGTGATGTGATGGAACCCCTTGCTCATTTAACACTACACCCGGGTGTCGATGTAGCATGTGCCTAGGTGGGCAAGTCCCAACGAGTTTATATTTGTGCAGAGAATTCATATTAGGTGTTTGACAAAGTTTTGTTCTTTTTGTCAACCTACCGCAACCCTTCTCCTTTATTAGGGTCGGTCCACCGGCTTTGCTCATATACACTCACATAGGAGGAGTTCAAAACATCCTAAAGGAAACCAAGTAAAAATCCAGAAAAGCCAATACATCTATGTTTTTTTTTTAGCCTAGAAGCGCTTAACTTATAAGAAAGAACTTTTGGGCTTTTCACCCAGAAGTTGATCCTAACAGCCCCTATACCGCCTAGTACCCTGGCGCTGTATTATCGCCCAGTGCTAGTTATTATAAAATTTCCTTTTGAAATGGGTTACTCTTTCTTTGTTTGGTTGGGTTTCTACAAAAAAAATAAAAAATAAAAATAAAATAGTTGGTTCTAGTGTTCTTATAATATGTTGAATCCAACTTGTGGTGTCTTGACCAATGATGTCCCTGTGGTTCCATAATATTAGTTTCATAGGTTACTAAGTTTTCATGCTAGTCCCTCCCCCTAACAAACCCATGGTGCTCTCCCAACAACCTTTCAAAGACCATATGACAAACACCTGATGGGCAATACCATTCACACTAACAAACAGACCCCTCTCTATGATACTAGCCCCAGAATTACAAACATTACATTAGTAAGTATATCAATTGATGTTAAATCACAACCATTCATCCGAAGACGATGAAATCTTTATGCCTTTACGGGTCCATACGCCCTTGTTGGTGCGCTCTCTCCTACGGAGTGTTGTCCCTGCAGGTGATTGGCTCATTCTTGCCACATTGTCACCCACTCCGGAAGTAACCTTGTCCTCAAGGTTAAAGTCAGGGAAATCTCGGCCGGAGGTGATTAAGGTCCTCCCAAGTGGCATCGGTGAGTGCTTGCCCCTCGGTGGACCAGCATCACGCTTCTTTGGGCGACCTCGAATGAGGATGTCGCGTGAATTTAAAACACTTGAGGGTTTAAGTAGAGGTTGCTGATTGAGAAACTCGTCTCGCAGTGTACATTGGTTGACCACTAGGCCCCCTTTGCACAATTTGAGTTTGGAGATATGGAAGACTGGGTAGACCTTGGCAATGACCGGCAGCTCCAGGCGGTAAGCAACAGCTCCGATGCGCTCCAAAATCCGTTAAGGACCGTAAAAGCAGCGGGCAAGCTTGGAATGACAGCTGTGGGTCAAGGATGTCTATAGGAAGGGTTGGAGTTTGAGATAGACCGAGGCACCGACATTAAAAGTGGCATCAGTGTGATGAGCGTTTGCTTGGGTGCACATTCGGGTCTGAGCATGAGAGAGGTTGGCCCGAAGGGTTTCTAAGATGGAGGAGCGCGAGGACGGTAGACTATTAATTGATTCCACAAAGGAGGTACCTAGGAGATAGCTGAGCAGTGATGGGGGGGAGAGACCAAAGATGGCCTCGAAGGGTGTCATTCGGATGGCGGAATGCCACGCCGTCTTATAATGCCACTCCGCCCAATGCAAATACTGGAGCCACTGGTGGGGGTGGTGTGGCCGAAAGCGTACCAAGGTAGTCCTCCAGGTAACGATTAAGGATCTCCGTTTGCTCGTTCGACTGTGTCTGGTAGGCGCTACTCATGGAAAGTGTGGTACCTTGGAGCTTGAAGAGCTATCACCAGAAGGTGTTGATTAATATCGGATTGTTGTCGGAGACAATACTCGCCGGAATCCCATATAGGCGGACCACATCCTTGGCAAAGATGGCGGCAGCCTGAAGAGCAGAGAATTGTGAGTACAGTGGGGAGAAGTGGGCATGCTTCGAAAGTCGGTCGACCACGACCATCATTGTTGTCTTCCCTGAAGATGGAGAAAGATGGGTAATGAAATCCATGGCGATGGACTGCCAGACTTGACCCAGAATTGGCAACGGTTGAAGGACGCCTTGTGGAGCGCAATTGAAGGCTTTCACTGAATTGCAGATAGTTCAGCGAGCCACAAAATCACGGACATCCCTGTGGAGGACAGCCCAGAAGAAGATGGCAGCAATCCGCCCAAACGTGCGCTGAACTCCGGCGTGACCTCCGGTGGGTGAATTGTGAAATTCAGACAAAATGAGAAGTTATAGAGCAGAATCATTGGGAACAACTACACGACCCTTGAAGAAAAGGAGACCACCTCGGACAGAGTGGTTGGGGTGCGTGGCCGGCGTCGAGGAGACCTGAGTGATGAGCTGAGCAGTCTCCAGATCGGTCCTATGGCTGAGGCGCAGGGCATCCCACAAGGAGGCTAACACGTTAGACTAGGGGGCAAGCCATCAAAGGGGGCAAGCCGTTGGATCCAAAGGTAGAATCTCTGGTGAAGACACCCAAGTCTACTTCTATGCCCAAAGGAAAAGATCCAATATTGCCTCACTTTGGTAGTGACACTGAGTCTTCAGAAGACGAAAGTAACGAAGATACGCACCAAAGTAACGGACAAGCTAAAGGGTCTACCCAAGAAAGCACATTTCACATCACAAGGATTCCTGATGGGCTTTACAAATCCTTGGATGATTTGAATATCAACACAGTTGAGCATTTGAAGACATTCTACGTCCCAGCTCGACATAAAAAGGAGAGAGGCGTCCTCTTCTATGAAGCCAAAAGCAATGAAATTTCAAATGATGATATCATAAATATTGAAAAATTAGAAGATGATGAAATTGAACATAAACTTCCCCAGCTATTATCCCGACAAACTCAAGACAATAGTTGAAAGGTATAGGGGCAAAATCAAATGGTCGAGGAAATCATATCAGAGCTTTCGTCAGCTGTGGAACCCTGCACATGTGAAGAAGAGAGGAATAGGCTACTCCGAATCTTCTAGACATTCATGTTACATGACAACGTCCCAGGAAGAGGAAGAAGAAATTAAAATGAAAAGTGCGCCACTCGAGCTAGAAAACGGGGGGCAAGCGACAATTGATGAGCTGGTCAAAGTCAACTTAGGAAATGATGAAGACCCGAGGCCGACCTTCCCAAGCATATAGCTATCAGAAGAGGAAAAGGCATCATTTACGACCCTTTTGAAAGAGCATATCGACTGCTTTGCTAGGAACTACAATGAAATGCCAGGGTTAGACAATGAGGTAGCTATTCACATATTAGCTATCGACCCCAGTGTTACTCCAGTCAAGCAAGCACCAAGAAAAATAAAGTTTAACCAAGAAGAAAGGGTGATAGAAGAAACAAAGAAGTTGATTGAAGCAAATTTCATCAGGAGAAATACCCTGATTAGGTAGCCAGTATAGTGCTTATAAAGAAAAAGAATGGGTAGATACGGATATGTATAGACTTCAGAGATCTGAACAAAGCATGTCCTAAAGATGATTTTCCCACTTGATTATGGAGATCATGATCGACAACACCTCAGGGTACGAGATGTTCTCCTTTATGGATGGAAATTAGGGATATAATCAAATTAAAATACATCCAGATGATGAAAAACATACAGCCTTTCGGACACCCATGGGCATATACTGTTACAGAGTAATGCCATTTGGTTTGAAGAATATGGGGGCAACATATCAAAGGGTCATGACCAGAATATTTGATGATCTAATTCACAAAGTCATCGAATGCTATGTGGACGATCTTGTGATCAAAACAAATTCCAAAGATAAGCATCTTGATGATCTGAGGACAGTTTTCACACGCCTCAGAGAATACAAGTTGCAAATAAACCCCATGAAATGTGCTTTTGGAGTCCTTTTAGGGAAGTTTCTGGGCTTCATAGTAAGACACAGGGGAATAGAGATAGACCCCTCCAAGATAAAAGCAATTTTGGAAATGTTACCTCCTCAGATACTGAAGCAGCTGCGGTCCTTTCAGGGGCGTTTCGCATATATCAAAAGATTCATCTCCAACCTGTCCGGAAGATGTAAGCCCTTCTCTAAGCTGGTCAAGAAAAACATGCCATGGAAATGGGATGATGAATGTCAAAAAGCCTTTGAAGACATCAAACACTACTTGTTGAATCCACCAGTGTTGGAGGCCCCAATCCCCGGAAAGCCGTTGATCTTATATATTGCTGCATTAGAAGGGTCATTAGGAGCTATGCTGGCCCAGAACAATGAAGAAGCCAAAGAAAATGCACTTTATTACCTTAGTAGGATGTTGATAGGCGCTGAGAGTAAATATACCCTAATTGAAAAACACTGTCGAGCCTTAGTGTTCGCAGTCAAGAAGTTGAGACACTACTTGCTAGCACATAAAGTCATACTCATATAAAAAATTGATCCACTCAAATATCTTATGGCGAGGCCGTTGCGTACGGGAAGACTCGCAAAGTGGGCACTGATTCTGATGGAATTTGACATAACATATACTCCACAGAAGGCTATTAAATGTCAGGCGTTAGCAGACTTCCTAGCGGCACATCCTCTTCCTGATGATTCACCACTTAATTATGATCTCCCTGATGAAGAGACATTAACAGTGGAAGAAGCAAGGTGGCGACTATACTTTGATGGAGCGTCATCTATAAAGCTAGCACTCAAGTCCATGATTCCACAAATCAAAGCTGGGATAGGACTTGTGTTCGTCACACTGGAAGGGGGAATTTTGAGATTTGCTCTCTCCCTTATGGAGCCATGCACAAACAATGAGGCAGAATATGAAGCTCTCATAGCCGGTTTGGAATTGGCAATTAAAATGGGGATCCAACATATTCATATATTTGGAGACTCACAACTCATTATCAAGCAAGTCAAAGAAGATTACAAAATATATATACCTGAACTTCTTAAATATTACAAGAAGGTCAAAGATCTGATGAGGAAAATCTCCCAAGTACGATTGAGGAGGGTTTTAAGATCAAAAAATAGAGAAGCTGATTCTTTGGAAAAGGTTGCAAAGGAGCTTGCGAATCCAGATTATGAAGAAATCCATATAACCATAAAAAATTGAAGGCCCATAAGTACGATCCTTGTTGATGTCGAAGAGGAAAGTGCTGTGGGCAAAGTGGAAGTCTTCACCATCGAAATGCCAGAGGAAGATTGGAGGCAACCATTCATAGAATTTTTGAAATATGATAAACTCCCAGAGGACAAATCGGAAGGTCTTCAGATAAAACGAAGAGCCCTAAGATTCACCCTCATAAATGATATACAGTATCGCAAGTCGTACTATCAACTACTCCTGCGACATCTTTCATATGAAAAAGCAAAAGAAGTCATGCATGGTATACCCTATGGGATATGTGGTACACATCAATTTGGACCCAAGATGCGACTTATTAAGAGAATGGGGTATTATTGGCCAACCATGGCCAAAGGTTGCATTAATATGCAAAAAGATGTCGTCTATTGCAAATACATGGAGATGTTATCCATCAATATGCAAATCTAAAGAAAGCTATATCCAAAAATAAAAGAAATTTACATGATAGACTCCCTGAAATGCTGTGGGTTTGTCAAATCACCTATAGGACTTCAACGCAATCTACACCATACCCTTTAGTGATTGGATTTGAAGCAACCCTAAACTTAAGGTTCAGAATAGCATGACAAAATGAAATGTCAAATGAAGATAATGTTTGACTTCGCCTAGATGAATTGTACTCTCGACAAAAAGAGGATTGAAGTACAATAGAACCTTGAAGTCTATAAAGCAAGGATGTCACGAGCTTATAACAAATAGGCTCGATCCCGAATGATTATTGGTCCTAGTCCCGAGGAAACCCATTATCACCAATGAATGACCTGAGGGCCAAAAAAAAAAAAATTAAAAAAAAAAACTGGGAATGTCCATATGTGTAACGAAAAATGTTTGTCTACGATGGAACGTTTGGTCCCTTATTAAAAAAGGTAGACCAGTTATGCACAATTAAATGTACTTCCTGAGGCAAACATATTGACTTCCCATGTTTTTTTAAAAAAAAATTGGTGAATGAATGAAAATAAAAAGAATGGAAAATGGGAAAAAGGCAAAAAGAAAAAAAATGATGAAATGAGAAATTTAAAAAAAAAAATGAAAATGACCACAGGTCTCCCAAAAAGGCACGGCCATAAAAATGAAAAAAAAATTATGTGTTCATACTTCTCTCTCTCAAACAAATTTCATGAGAGAAGTATGAAGGGGGCATTTGTTTGTGTCGAAAAAATACATATGCATAAATATATATGCATTACCATGTGCCAATATCTGAAGGGTACTAATGAAATATATACCTTGAAGTATCTTGAAATTAAGATATTTTAAATTTAAAATAAAAATATATCCGGTCGTATCCAGAGAAAAGCTAAAGACACAAATCTCGAGGCAAACCAAAAATATAAATCCTGAGGTAATCTCAGAAATAAGATCCTAAGATAGTCCGAGAACACAAATCTCGAGACCAAAAAAATGAATTAAAGTTAAATTCAAGTTTTGATCTTATCTAGATTATGATGATTAAAATTCAAATTCAAGGTCATAAATCTAGATTATGATCATTAAAATTCAAACTTTTGATTTTATCTAGTTTATTAAAATTTAAGTTCAAGGTTATACCTAAATTTGGATTAAAATTCAAATTGAAGGTTACACCTAAATCTAGATTATAATCATTAAAATTTAAATTTAAATTTTTTATCTAATCTCTTGATGATTAAAATTCAAATTCAAGGTTATACCTAAATCTAGATTATGATCATTAAAAGTCAAATTTTTTATCTTTATCTAGATTATGATGATTAAAATTCAAATTCAAGGTTATATCTAAATCTAGATTATAATCATTAAAATTCAAATTTTTGCTTTTATCTAGATTATAATCTCAAGGTTATACCTAAATCTAGATTATGATCATTAAAATTAAAATTCAAAATTTTGATCTTATCTAGATTATGATATAATGAAAATTAAAACTCAAATTCAAATTTAAACCTTACCATCTAGGTTGGGAGGATCTATAAATAGAGGAGAGGGGATTGAGAGAAGACAAGGGGTGGAAAGTTTTATTGAAAGCGCCGAGCCAGCGCCCTCAAAACACAAGGAAGAAGACCTTGAACACCACCCCATGCGCCGAAGTATTCATGGAGTCGCAAGTCGCCGCCGATGCCTCACTACCTAAAGAAGAAGACCATGAATGCCACCCCATGCGCGGAGGTGTTCACGGAGTCGCAAGCCACCGACAATGCCTCACTGCCCATAGAAGAAGACCATGAACACCACCCCATGCGTGGAGGTGCTCATGGAGTCGCAAGTCACAGCCAATACCTTGTTCCCATAGAAGAAGACCATGAACACCACCCCATGCGTGGAGGTGTTCATGGAGTCGCAAGTCACCACCAATACCTCGCTGCTCATAGATGAAGACCACGAACACCACCCCATGCGTGGAGGTGTTCATGGAATCGCAAGTCACCGTCGATGTCTCAACTTCCAAAAAAAAGGGAAGATGAAATTAAAAGAAAAAGAAAGAGAATTAAAAAAAACAAAAAAAGGAAATGATTAAAAAAAATCTGAATATTTGGAATAAAAAAATATGAAATTTAAGATAAGTCCTCAAAAAAATTCTGAATTTTCGGAGCATAAAAATCTGAATTTTCAGATAAATTCAAAAAAAGAATTTTGAATTTTCATAATATAAAAATATGAATATTCAGAAAAATCCACAAAAAAAATTTGAATTTTTGGAATATAAAAAATCTGAATTTTCTTAAAAATCCTCAAAAAAAATTCTGAATTTTCGGAATATAAAAATCTGAATTTTTGAAAAATCCAATTTTTTTTGAATTTTCAGAATATAAAAATCTGAATATTCAGAAAAAATCCACAAAAAAATTCTAAATTTTTGGAATATAAAAACATCTGAATTTTCAGAAAAATCCTCAAAAAATTCTGAATTTGAAGAATATAAAAATCTGAATTTTCAGAATATAAAAATCTGAATTTCGAGAAAAATCCTCAAAAAATTTTGAATTTCAGAATAAAAAATATCTGGATTTTTTTCAGATAAATCCTAAAAAAATTCTGAATTTCCAGAATATAAAAAATCTGAATTTTCAGAAAAATTCTAAAAAAAATATGAAATTTTGAAATATATAAAAATCTGAATTTTAAGAAAAGTCCTAAAAAATTTATGATTTTTTGAAGTTTCAGAAAAATCCTCAAAAAAAATCTAAATTTTTAGGAAAGAATCAAAAATCTTAAGTTTCAGAAAAATCCACAAAATTTTCTTTAATTTCATTAAAAAGAAAAGAAGAGAGAGAAGGCGGGGAAAGAGGCAATATATATACATAAAAAAATATACATACATAACACGCATCTCGATGCAACAACGGAACATGCATCTTGAAGCGGATAATGAAATACAAATCCTAAAGTGACACGCATCTTGATGCAACGATGAAACATGCATCTTGGGGCAGATGATGAAATATATATCCCAAAGCAGCACCCATCTTGATGTGGGAAGTGACACATATCTCGGGACAAAGATGAAACACTCATCCCGAGATAGTCAATATGAACATAAAAGCAGTGCAAGTCTCAAGGCGTCGACGAAGCATGCATTTGAGGCACCGATGAAACACAAATTCCAAAGTGGCGAAGCATACGTCCCAAGGCAGAAGACGACGTCATTTAAATAAACAAATAAATAAATAATATGTATATATATCCATATGTTGATATTTACATGTAATGAAAATTATGTTCTGCAATAAATGAATTATTTTTCATTGCCTTTACTTGTACTTATGCCCTTAATCGGAGGTTCTCAAGACTCTATGACATTTGTGATTCGACGTATCGCCTGGTGTCTTTTCATAGACACGATGCCATCTTTGGTATTTTCGATCCCACAATGTGGTGGTCACGAAATGCAGGAGGTGGAAGACCTTTTGGGGTGGAGAAAAGGGTGGAGTGATGTCGGAGAAGATGATGCAATCAAGAAGAAAGAAGGAAGGCGCCTTGGGATTGACATTTGGGTTGGATCCAAGGGTGACCCAGTCCACAGACAGATAGAAATATTGGTGCGCGTCTGTGATGTGGGCATGCTTTCATAATGTGGATTGGGTGATGTGATGCAAGCTTAGTTGGGTCATGTCGTGCAGTCGAACCCGCTCACCTTTGAAAGTGAACTCCATCCATAGTTGACCGTAGTTAGAGGAAAAGGTTCCCAGTCCAGAAAGCCATTGGACGCCGAAGACGATATCGGCTCCATAGATGGGCAAGAAGAGAATATCCACCTCGAGCATCACTAGTCCCAGGGTGAGGGCAATAGAGGAACACGTGCCAACGTACTCCAAGATTTCGCCGTTGTCGACCTTCACGCGGAGATGAGGGACGGTTTCGATCGTTAGTCCGAGGAAGTTGGCCAAGCGAGATTGGATGAAGTTGTTGGTGGAGCGGTTTTGATGAGAACGACCACCTTGCGGTCGAGAGATGGAATCGGCGAGTTTAAGGTGGAGGGAACCGGCTAGCGTAAAAGGCGTGATAAGAAATCTGATGAGGCGGGCGACACCTTCATCGGCAATAGGCTCATAGGGCGTCGGTAGGCGGAGTTCCGGATCTGGAGGTGGATCATCGTCGGACTCTGCAAGGAGACAGAGGAACTAGGTCGGGCGGCACCGATGCCCTGTTGTGAACTGGGAATCACAGTTAAAGCAAAAACCACTTCCCGTCTGGAAGCCATCTCGGCAGCTGACAAGCGGCGGATTGGAAGTGGAGCTGGTTGCGGGACAGGGGAAGGGGGAACAGATGATGAGGAAACTGGATTGGATTTGAGGAAGGGAGGCCGTGGAGGTGGAGGAAGGGTTCGAGTCGCATTACACTTGTCCTCAAGGAGCTTGGCCATGCCCATTGCCTCATGAAGTGAAAGCGGCCGCAGGATAAAGAGCTCACGTTGAATGTCAGCACGCAAGCCTGAGAGGAAACAGTTGAGTAGGCTGGACGGATTGAGGCCGGCGATGCGTGTTGAGAGGCTCTCAAACTCGCTCATGTAGCACGCGACAGTGGAGGTTTGCCGGAGCTTGAAGAGCTGTACCTCGTGGTTGATGAAGGATGAAGGTCCAAATTAGAGCTCGATTTGGCGGGTGAAGATTTCCCAAGAGGAGAGCTGAGATGTTGAATGGAGCCAGTGGAACCACTATAAGGCGGGTCCTGTCATGTAGAAGGTGGCAATGGAGAGCTTCTGGTCAGTAGGGATTTGGTGGAAGGTAAAGTAGTGCTCCATTTGGAAGAGCCATCCGAGCACGTTCTCGCCGGTGAACAGCGGGACCTCGATTTTAGGGAGGCGGGTGGGTGGTGGGTGCAATGCAGATGGCTGGGCAGGGAAAGGATGGAGGGAAGATGGGAGGGTGGAGGTTGGGTAAAGGAAGCAGGGGTGGGGGGTTCCACAGCTTGCCAATATCCACACGCATCTCCACCATGGAGAGTTGCAGTAGCTCCATTGAATTAACAAGACTTTGGTCCAAGGCAGCGACCCTTGAATCTTACTGGCGAAGGTCGTCAGCGAGGGAGGCGAGTTCGTCGTCAACAGCTCGGGCGCGCGTCGCCATTCCGTCAGGCATTACAAGCGCAATGAATCAATGAAAACACCAAATGTAGCAATGGGGTGAAGGGAAGAAGGAGGTTATGAGAAGAGGAACAGAAGGAGAAGAGAGGAGAGGAAGAAGGAAGAAGAAGAGGAGTTTTTTGGATAATGATTCTCTGCCTTTTCTCCAGGCCTTCATTGTATTTATATTAGCATACTAACAGACAAGAGATTCCCTCTAACAAACCCATGGTCCCCGCTCAACAACCTTTCAGAGACCATATGACAAACACCTGATGGGCAATACCATTCCCACTAACCAACAGTCCCCTCTCTATGATAATAACCCCAGAATTACAAACATTACATCAGTAAGTATATCAATTGATGTTAAATCACAACCATTCATCGAAGACGATGAAATCTTCATGCCTTTCGGGTCCATCATGCCCTTGTTTGTTGGTGCGCTCACTCCTGCGAACTGTTGTCCCTACAGGTGATTGGCTCGTTCTTGCCACAAGTTGGCTTCCTCCCTCTTCTCTTGGGTTGGTGTTGTTTTCTATATCCATTTCTTCACTCATGTATGGCGGTTCTTCAGCTTTTAGCATCTCCTCTTCCTTGATGCCATCCTCTATTTTTTCTTTCAGGGCACCTAGCTATCACTTTATTTACCAAATCCAAATGGTTATAGTGATTATGAATTAAAGGTTATGAACTCCTATCGTTAGGTATGGCGTGACTTGTGATGTCAGTCTTTAGATGAGGTTGGGATAAATGCCCCAATAGAACCAAGATATTTTCTATAATTTTTTGAGTGAGTGTTCTGAGCACTCTATATGTTTATTTGTAGATTTTGACAAATTATTAATAAAAAAATGAATTTTTTACACTTACTTGAATGATAACTGTATATGTTCAATATTCCGAGTTGTATACTCTTTTGGCTTTTTAATTGACAAACCCATATTTCATACAACTGACTTTTGAATTTAGCTGTTTTTTTATCTCTATGAATCCTATTAGACCCACTGAGAGTCGGAGGACACCATTCTCGGTGTGGTGTGCGGAGATGAGGGAGGAGCATGAAACCTAATGACTTATATAGTTAGTGAATTGATGGACAGTGGATCACAAGAAGACCAGATCATGCAGCATGTGGTTGAAGCTCAAGTTTGCCTTACCTCCCTAGAGCATTAATTACACTGATTACTGACTCCACTCTTTTTATTTATTTATTTATTTGTTTATTTATTGTGTTTCATATAATAATAATGGGCTCATTTGCTCCCTTACTTAAGGTTATAATATCTAGACTTTTTTTGTCATTTTATGTGAGGAAAATAATCAACCGTTGGATAGTCAACATTGCAAAGAACGGACGGCTGATATGAGGTGACTCACACGTGGTAAGATGCCGCCGGGAATTTCGGGAGGCGAGAAATGAGGAGAAAGTCCAAATATTATATATAATAAGGGAGCAAATGAGGCCATTATTGTCATATGAAACACACTTAAATAGAAAAAAAAAGGAGAGTTGAGTCAGTAATCACTAATCAGTGTAATTAATGATCGTGGGAGGTAACATGCTATAGTGCATGGGCAGTCAAACTTGAGCTTGCAACCACGTGCTGCATGATCTGGTCTTTTCTAGTGATCCACTAAAACTAATTATACAAGCCATTGACTCCCATTTTGATAATATGATAAAAAATTTAATAACAAAATCTTCTTCTTCGTAGTTTAGTACCATGAGATTTTTTATATAACTCAAATTAAAATATATGAATAAAAATATTATAAAATATTATTAAAAAATAATAAAAAAATGATGAGTAATTTCTCTAATTTGAGTTGCTTAAAAGTAAAAAAAAAACTCCAAAATAAAATGAGGACAGGTCATGCAGAGAAGAGAAGAGAGATGAACAATGGCGGCATCTCGGCGGAAAACATCCGGGTTGGGCCGAATCCGAGTCACCAACGTGACTCGGGTCTGTCCTGAGTTCACCTCAACAACGCCCCAACCAAACCTCAAGCTCTCTTTCTTCGACGTCCTATTTGTCGGGAAACCGCCTATCACACGGCTCTTGTTATACCCCTCCGCGCCTCCACTTCGCTCCGCTTCCCACTCCCTCATCTCCTCTCTTTCCCTCGCTCTCTCTCGTTTCCTCCCCCTCTCCGGCCGTCTCGCAGCCTCCGACGAAGCCGAGATCACCTTCTCCGGCGACGGCATCGCCTTCTCAGAGGCGGAGGCGGAGGGCGAGATCTGGCAGATTGCTAACGATGATGTCCATGACTGGGAGGGGTTCAGATCGCTTGTTCCGGATCTGGAGGCGAGGGAGCTCCTGGCGGTGCAGGTCACCGGGTTCGCCGGCGGTGGTCTGGCTTTGGGATTCACGTTCGACCACTTGGCAGCGGATGGGCGATCGATCTGGACCTTCATGGAGGCTTGGGCCGAGATTTGTAGGGCCGGTGGCGTGATGAAGCCTGAGATGACAGGAGCCGCCGTTGTATTCGATCGATCCTTGATCGTTTATCCAACTGGTGACTCCATCTCGAGGCACTTCATCGAACGCCTCGCCCCATCTTATCCCTTGGTACGCTACTATCCTTTCTTTTTCTACGTGTTTTTTTTTTGTTTTTATTTTCTTCTTTAATATAATCTCCACTTAATTAATATTATGATATTTCTATAAAAAATTATACTGCGAGGAATCACCACTTTTTTTTAAAAAAAAACTTTTTCTTTGTTTTTTATTTTTTTATTTTATTAATTTACTAAGGCATTCAGTATTCAAAAGGTCTGCTCAGTTTAAAAATAATAAAAATGAGCAGACCTCTTGAATATATACTACAGAAATATATTATTTTTAAAATATTTATTTGTCATTTCAAACTTAATCATATTTCACGTTTAGGTTAGATGAAACTCTTTCAAGATGGATGAGTTTATCAAATATCATATAATGCACTTGTGCATCATCAAGCATGTTAGATCATTAAAAACTAATAATTAATTAAAAATATTATATTACTAACCTGAACAAGTTTTGATCTAGGTGACATGAAACCCATTTGAAAACCCGGACCTGTGGCAATGAAACAGGTGATTAATTAAGAAACTTCTTCATGCTAAGTTATTATAAATAACATTGGATTTTGTTTTTATAACTAATTTTATGATCATAAAAATTTAAAATAATTAAACGTTAGATACTTATATTACAAAAAATATAATTAATAAACTTTTTTATATATTGTTTTTTTTTATGATTTCATAAAACTATAATTGAAATCCAATTTAATATATACCCCAACCTTCACAAGTAACAAAAAAAAAGAGTTGGTTAGTCCACTATTACTTATAAGCAGAGGTTGAATCACACCTAAAAAGTGCTCCCTTCTCAATGTAAAATGTGTGAAGATTTGAACCACTCCTAAAGCATATTTTTGTGCCTCGTCCACATCCAAAAAAAAAAAAAGAGATTTATACCATAGTTTCTATGGTAAAAAGGGTTTTATTTTATTATTTTGTAAATTATCCTTATTTATTTATTTAAAAATATAAAAGCCATAAAATTAAGAAGGGTAAATTATCTAAATAGTCACCCAACTATTGGAGCATTCCTATTTGAGTCACCAAACTATAAAAAATTTCAATTGGGTACCCCAGCTTTAGAATTACGTTCAATTGAGTCACTCACATTCAATTAGGGTGTTAGGTTTTGTTAATTAGGGATTTGTAAAGTAAGTAATAGTTGTATTATTTGTTATGTTGTTTAGAATTATATTGATCCAACCTACTGTATTATTTTTTTAAAAAATAATAACATAATTAATGAATTAACAACTAACCTAATTAAGACTAATTACAATCAAATAACATACAATTGAAGGTTAATTTTTTAACAAATAACATAATTATATCTAAACAACATAAAAAATAATACAACTAAAAATTAATTACTTTACAAAATCATAATTAACAAAATCTAACACCCTAATTGAAAGTGGGTGATCCAATTGAATGTAATTTTAAAGTTAGGGTACCTAATTGAAATTTTTTATAATTTGATGACTCAAATAGGAATGTTTGAACAGTTGGGTGACAATTTAAGTAGTTTACCCAATTAAGAAATTAATTGGCGATTCTTAGAGGCATACCTCAAATCAGCATGGCGATCACGGTACCGCCAAACTATCCCGAAGGACGTTCCTGCTGACATCCGGGAACATAAAATCACTTAAAGAGAGAGCAGCATCAACAGCAACAACAGTATCAACCTTTGTGGCCATTGTCTCCCATATTTGGATCACCGCCATTCAAGCAAAGAAACTCAACCATGACGATCCCACTATCCTCGTCTTCTTCGCTGACTGTAGAGATCGTCTCCAACCTCCCTTGGGCCCCAACTTCTTCGGCAACTGTGTCAAGATCTGCACCGTAAAAGCCGTGTCAGGGGAGCTGATCAAAGGTGGTGATCATGGCTTGAGCTTTGCATGCATGGCCTTGCAAGAGGAGATAAGAAAGGTTGGTGAGAATCCTTTGGAGGAGTTGGAGAGATGGACTGAAGTGTTCTCTGAGCTGTCGGAGGGGAGGATGGTGGTCGTGTCGGCATCACCGAGGTTTCGGGTTTATGATATGGACTTTGGGTGGGGGAGGCCAGGCAGGGTGGAGCTGGTTTGTATGACCTTAGATGGGCATGTTGCTTTGGTGGAAGGGAAGGAGGAAGGTTCTATTCAGGTCTCCATTGCTCTCCCCCCTTCTCAAATGGATGTCTTTGCTTCTCTGTTCCATTTGGTTTGATTGCATATAGCTATATAGCTAGCGTTCTATGCATGCATGCTCTTTCATATTAATTAGTTTTATTATCCTGTGTTTTATTACTAAAATAGTCTTGTATATTGATAACGAGACGTGGTTTGTTTGGTTTACACGCTGCTTGATGTGGTTCAAAAACTTGAGCTGTGCTAAAAAATATATAAATATATAGCAGTTAGAGGGCGTTTGGTTGGGGGTAATGTTTTCATATTCTCAGAAATGAGGCGGTAATGTGAAAATATTACCACGTTTGGCAAAGGTGGTAGTGGGAATAAGTTGGTAATCCACATTACCAACTTGCTCCACATTACCACATTGGTGGTGATATGGATTACCACCAAAATAATAATAATAATAATAATAATAATAATAATAATAATAATAATAATAATAATAATAATAATAATAATAATAATTATTATTATTATTATTATTATTATTATTATTTGATATTTGATCAAAATTTTAGATGCAAGTTTATTTCAAAAAAATATGTCATAATTAATTTTTGGTATTAGAATTTAATTAAGTTTAATTAAAATTTAATTTTAATTTTAATTTTAATTTACTCAAAATTTTATATAGAAGGGTATTTTGGGAAATTTGGAACATTACTAAGTTGATTACCTTGACCAACCAAACATGGTCATATCACATTACCACAATATTCCCAGGTATATAGCATTCTTGACTTCATTCCTAGGCATATTACATTATCTTGGTCATATCTCATATCTCGAACCAAACGCCCCCTTAGAGTTTGAGCTGTCCAACGGAGCTTACAATAATATTTTCGAACCGAACTTTAAGGAATAATCAAAATCATGGGAGCGGAGAAAACCTAACAATCCAAACCAAACAAACCCTGGCCTCAACATCAACACTCCCACGCCCACAAAACCAAAATCAAGGAACTTAAGGCAAAAGGGAGAAGAACCTCGAATCCGGCAGCAATTCACCTTCTTTTCCATGACGCATACCTCGATCCCCCATTGCTCGATTCTCCGATCTCGATCCAAGATTGCCCTACCGATCTCCAAGTAGAAAACGCGAGATAGAGAGATCAGATCATCACCTCCATGAATGCTCTTCCATGCATTATAAGGTTTGGTATCGTATCAAGAAGAAGAAAAATAAGGCTGTGAGGAGTTTGTTTGTTTGTTTTCTTTTATGTTTTAATTACTTCTTTAATAATTTTCTTATTTTTTGAAAAAAAGAAATACGAGGATTTGATGAATCTACAGCGAGGATTCGAGAATCGTGTGATTTGATGAAGACCTTTGACTGGGATGTAGTGCTGGCGGGGGCCGTGCTAATCTAGATAGATAGGCAGCTACGAGGGAGGTGCCCTGTAACATACCTTGCTCTTTGGGTTGCCTTGGCCCCCAAGAAAATCCAAAAACCCTCAAAAAAATAGGCCCTCAATCCTACTCCAACATCAAGGTGTAGGACGAGGCAAAATACCTTGTGCTAGAACCCAAGGTCTCTTAGAATTTACCTTACGTGGGAGGATATGTGAATGTTGAAAAATTTTATAATTCACCCCTTGTTACTAGTTGTTACTATTCTTTTTTTTGTCATTTTAGCCCTTAAATTTTTTATAATTTTTATATATCCCTTTTATTATACTCGCAAAACGTGTGCTTGTTGCCTTGTTTTCTGTTATCAGTTTCAGACTTTGTTTTCTCATTTTCAATTTACTATTTTTTTTTCTTTATCTTAAAATATAAAAAATGAAATTTTAAAAAAGAAAGTTTGCAAATAATCCCTTTGGAATATACATGAAAATATTGAAATAATAAAAGAGAGAGAGAGAAAACTAAGATCTCTAATCTCATAACCAAGAATATGAAGTAATATCTAATAAAAGAACTCTTAGACAAAAATAATGGAACACAACCTAAAAAAAAAAAAAAGAAAAAAAAAACTAAGAACTCTAATCTCATGCTTGAGAAGTAACGATGTAGGTTCCGTTCTCAATCTTAGAAAGCTCACATTCAATATTGTTATCAACATCCATGAACCTTTTCCAAAGACGAAAGTGTTGTTTCAGGACTCTCTCGGTCATCTCATCTATGGCAATTCCCTTACGTCTCCAAGTTGTAAAACACCACAAACAAGCCCACGACGACGATCCAAGCCCCAAAGAAGAAGAAGATGCTGGCCTTCATATAGCACATCACTGACAAAAAAGCCTAAGTGATGAGGAAAGTGAAGAGCATGTTTGAGCTCACCGCGAACGCAAACCCACCCGTCCTCGTCTCCAGAGGGAACGTTTCGCTTGGTATCAACCACCCGAGAGGCCCCCAAGACCACGCGAAGCTAGACATGAAAGGCAGACAACCACTACTACTGTGATAGCCCACCCCCTTGCCAGCGAATTACTATCATGCAACTTAAAACCCAGAATCCTTCCTATGGTTCCCTGGGAAATCAACATCTGAACACAGGCTTGAAGCAGTAACGCCTTCCTCCCAACCTTGTCTACTAGAACAACAGAAACAACAGTGGAGAAGACATTCACAAGACCAGTAATCACGGAAGATAGCAATGAAGCGTTGTTCTTGAATCCCATCGATGCGGAAAAGCACGAGCATAGAAAAAGATGCCTTTGATCCACGTGAGCTAGCCGGAATATGCGCATCAATATGTCAATGACTAGAGGAGGCCCTCTTGTTCCTCTTCATGAGATTCCTGAAAGTGTGCTTGACTTGGCGTGCCATCTCACTAGCATGAATGAGTTCGTAGAATTCGACTTGCACGTTGTCCGCTCCCTTGATTTTCTTTAGTACTTGTAAACCTTTTTCTTGCTGATGTCGCTCGATGAGACTCGCCGGGGTCTCGGTGATCAATAATGAGCCAAGGCAAAGGATGGTCACCAGGACTCCGGCGAGGCCGAGGGGATGTCTCCATCCCCATGGGACGAGCCGAGCGTGAAATAGTTCACGTTTGCTATGAAGATCCAGATTGTTACTTGTAGCTGGAAAAGGATGTTCAGTGCTCCAAGGATTCTCCTCGATCACGATCTCGGCGAGCGATTGGAACAGCTTGGTTTGTGAAACCCACTTCAAAACCAAGAAAAATCCTTCCCACAATAAACATGGGGAGATTCATAGCCGTAGCATCCAAGACGACACCAACTAGAAAGAACATAGAAGCTACCTGCATGGTGAGTTTCCTGCTATACCTTTCGCAGACCTTGGATGCAATGAAGCTGGCAACAATGGCTGCCAAGTAGAGTGATGAGGTGAAAAGCTGAAGACCCTTGTTATCATATTTGCATTAATTGCTCTCCTTGACCTCATGCTTTTTCGCATAAACTTGGTGGAAGAACTTATTCAAGAAATCATCCATTCTTGTCACTCCTCCTGAGATTCCGATATCGTATCCAAACATGAGTCCTCCGGTGGCGGCGATGATCATGGATAACACCACATACCATTGTTGGACTATTAAGTTTTAAGTTTTATTAGTTTGTTATTTTTTAAGTTTCATTTAGTTTGTTCATAAATCTTATCCTATATGTTAGGGATTAGCATTTATGCATTAATTTATTTAAAGTTAGTTATTATGTTCTAGGTTATTGATTTGTATTCTTCCAAGGCTATATTAGCCTGTGGGAGGTTATCAATTTTAATAAGAGGAAACAGTCACTCAAATCTGTGTGTGTTTACAAATTTACTGTGTTCTTAACATGGTATCAAAACTCCAATCAATGGCCTGTTTGTGAGAGCAACATTGAGTGTGTGCAAAGAAACTGCAGTTTCTTTTGAAGCAAGGGATCCAAGAAGAATGGCAGAGAGCAGCAATTTCCTGCAGCCTGGAATTCCCAAATTTGGTGGTCACTATGACCATTGGGTGATGTTGATGGAAAACTTTCTCCGATCTAAAGAATATTGGAGCCCTGTGAGAATGGAATCCCGGTGGTGGTAGATACGACAGAGCCTTCAGAAGCACAGTGCAAAGTGATCGAGGAGCAAAAGTTGAAAGACTTAAAGATAAAGAATTACCTTTTCCAATCAATTGATCATAACATCATGGAGAGAATCCTAAATAGGGATACTAGAAAAGCTATTTGGGATTCAATAAAGGTCAAATATCAAGGATCAACCAAAGTGAAGTGTGCACAGTTGCAAGCTCTTCGAAGGGACTTTGAAATACTTCACATGAAGGAAGGGGAAAGTGTTGATGGCTAATTTGCTCGTACTCTCACTATAGCCAACAAAATGAAGGCTCATGGCGAGATGATGAGTCAGAACGTCATTAATGAGAAAATTTTGAGGTCTATGACTTCTAAATTTGACTATGTGGTTTGTTCTATCTAAGAGTCCAATAACATGGATACTTTGACTATAGATGAGTTGCAGAGTAGCTTGCTTGTTCATGAACAAAGGATGAATGGTCATGTAGAGGAAGAACAAGCTCTAAAGGTTACGTATGAGGTGGAAGCAGGAAGAGGAAGAGGACGAGGAATGGTCAGAGACAGAGGAAGAGGACGAGGAATGGTCAGAGACAGAGGAAGAGGAAGGGGAAGACAACCCTTTAATAAGGCCATTATCGAGTGTTTTAAATGTCACAAGTTAGGACACTTTCCGTACGAGTGTCTTTATTGGGAGAAAGGAGCCAACTATGCTGAATTAGATGAAGAAGAAGAATTATTATTGATGTCCTACATGGAGCTTCATCAAGCCAAGAGAGAAGAGGTTTGGTTTCTTGATTCCGGTTGTAGCAATCACATGAGTGGGAATAAGGAGTGGTTTTCTGATTTGGATGGAGGCTTTAGATAGACTGTGAAACTTGGCAACAATTCCAAAATAGCAGTTGTGGGATGATGCAATGTTCGTTTGCAAGTAAATGACTTCACTCAGATAATCTCAAAGGTCTATTATATTCCTGAACTTAAGAATAATCTATTGAGCGTCGGGCAACTCCAAGAAAAGGGTTTAGACTTTTTAATTCAGCATGGGAGGTGTTGAGTTTTTCATCCTAGACAGGGATTAATCATGCAAACAGAAATGAGTGCACATAGAATGTTTGTACTACAAGCTACCATGGTACCGAAAGCTTCTACATACTTATAGGCTGTTACAGAGATTGAATCCCATTTATGGCATTGCCGATTTGGTCACTTGAGCTTCAAAGGTCTAAGAGCAACTTTAGTGGTTGAGCTATACAAGAGCTTAATGCCCATCCCACCTCATCAACTCATTAACCTTGTAACGCCCCCACCCCGAAATCCCGGGCCCACGGGCACGCAACAGACCGGTCGTACCCGAACAGGGACAGGCCCTGCCCGAGCACGAAGCCTCGATGATTCACCAATCATAATCATGCACACAAACGGGAATCATATATAAAGAAATCAACATGTCCACAACATGATAAACAGCAGAAATAAATATACGAATCCCTGGGTCTACAAACCCCAATATCATGTCATACAAAGGCTCCTACTCGGGAACTTATAAATGATATCCTCACACACTCATATGACCAGAGGCACCAACCTCAGCTCTCAATCCCCTGTAGTCTTGCGCGGTTCTCCGGTGTCCCGCAACCTACTCCTCGAGATCTGAAAAAGAAGGTCGACAAGTGCATGAGCTTTCGAAGGGAAAGCCCAGTAAGTACCCCGCAGGGAAACATAATAAAGTCATGTCAAACTCAATGTAAGATAGGAAAATGAATGGGCAAATCAAGAACATGACCATCAAACCCGGCATGGGAAATACAAACCACACCGGTCATACCACCTGGAGTCTCAAACCTACCCTAAAGAAAACTATCCAACGGTAGGGGCTCCTTAACTAAAATCATGTCATCTCGTGACAAACAACTAAAGCGAAGCTTGTAAACCATCCCCCGGGCAGTCATCAGCCTAAGCTGATATCAATCCTCGGTCCGTAGCGCTACTCACACATACATGTATATACACAGTCAGCGTATCGTCCCACTGACGGGTATACTGAGATGACCAGTATCGTCCCACAGCGGGAATGCACGAACAAAGGTGTCCACCGCCACAAACGCCAAAGCAGAGCCACACACTCCACTGCACCGGGCGGAGAATCCACAAGAACAATACTTTTCGAGTGGAAAGAAATATCATACAACCAATCACACATGCACAAGCATGGAATCAAAGAAACAATATTCCAGTGAGACAACTAAACATGCCCGAGCATGAAATCAAGGAAATAATAATCCAAAGCATCAAATGAACATGCATGAGCATGGTATCAACAATCAAGGAACCAATCAACCAATGATTGGGGAAATTAGGCAAAGGCACTTACATGCTCAAGCATGCAATCTAGAAATCAACGATATAACCAATCAACGAATGAAGGTAAGCAAGGCAAGAGCACTTACCTGTATCAAAGGGATCCCGACTTAGTCGCAAATTTCCCTTGACGCACCTTTCCACACTATGTCGAAATCTGGTAATTAAATCTAGGCATATTATGCTTGTCAACCATAAAATAATGAACAAGCTCCTACATATTTACATGACTTACACACGATCATGTACTCATGCATGCTCTCCCGGCCTATCTTATTATCTCATCAAACACGGTTTACTATACTTATTCATTTAACCAAGCCACAACTGGCTTCCTAACTATATATAATACCCTTAACCTCCTTTCTTGATTTACTAATAAACTCCTAGTATAATAGGATTTCTTTCACAGTGGAGTTTCTTATATTATAGTGAGATGGGCTTTTATTAACCTTCAACCAATTATAATGACCAACCCACTGACAGTCTCTCTTGGGTTTGCTACTTAATGACATGCTAGAAAATTCAAGCAATCTCTAATCATACATGTTGTCCTTCTGAGTTCAAGTACTCCTCACCATCAACTCCCCTTAACTCCTAGAGTGAGCATGGAAGATGAACATCTTATTTACAATTTGTTATTAAATTCAACGGGCACCTAAAAGCCCATAACTGATGTCTGCTTAGTCTAACAACAACAAACCATCAAAATCGCACACATGCATCAAGTGCACCTGTTCTCAGTTTATATACACTTAAGCTATATATCTTTAATACTACACATTATTTTTCTCAAATTTATGTGAAATTAAACCCATATCTTGTAATCTTTAATCTAGGCCCATACATGTTAATAGAAGACATCAACTTCCTTTTCTTTTATCTCTCAACAACTTTTTAAAACAAGCATTACACCATTCATGGAGATTAACTTTAGTTTCTTACCTTCAACCAAATCCGTGGCTTTTATCAACTTATTCATATGAAGCTTTTCTCACTCCATTCCCACTCAAACCATCATCAAAGCCTACTTTCACTTATTTAGACTCTTGAGCGTGCATACATGCAAGAGAAATAAACAAGTATTACGAGTGGGAATAGCAACTCACCGTTAGGTGCCCGACCACGACACTCTCGACTCAACTCCAGTAGACTCACTCGCCGTTGTCTGGGTCGTGAGTTCCTTGATGGCAACTTGGCGTTAAGGGTCGTGCAAAAGCTCGTCTGCAGGCTCCTGTCGTTGTCCTCCGTGAGCTTATGGTGAGTCACCGACGCCCTCCGTCAGTACTCCTTACTCCAACCAGTGGAGACTCGTCAAGTCCGCCCGTTTCTCTTTATCTTCCACGTTGGCTTCACTACTGGTCAGTGTTCGTGTGGTTCCTAGTGCATGGTTGTTTTCTCTCTTGCTTCGTAGAAGAAGAAGGAATTAATGGTTTTCGAAGAAGAGCTCATGCTCTTATGCGTCCAGAGAGGGAGGACTACGGGGTCTTCGAGGCTACATGCGTTGAAGTGATGGAACGTTGCCTACTCCCTTCCGTGCTCGGCGCCGATCACGACAACACGCGCGATCGGATCTATATTGGACTCACGTCAACACGGAACCCTAGGCCACACGTCGCCATCCTCTTCACACGATGCTTTCAAGTTATCTTATGTTTTAAACCTACACTGTTGATTCCTATCCAATATTTCGTGCATGATAATGTCATTTTACACAACTGCCTAATATTTGGTTGAAAAGCAAATCCACAAGACTTTTATCATGTGGGCGTGTGCATCATGCACTTCAACCCCTTATTTGTTTAATTATTACATGCACTTCCCTTTGCATGAATATGTCATCAAATGAGTCATTTGCATACATACTTATTTCTTATGGTTCACATGCAAGTCCATATATTCACTTACTTATGTGAGTGAGTGCTACTTGCATATTGACCCTTCATTCTTTTGCTATATCTTCTAGGTCCCCATCTCATAGGAAACTCATATGCATTTAGGCCCCTTTACTCCACAATATTTACTTCTCTTAAAAACTCAAGAGAAGTCCATTATGCTTTTAAATCCTCCCTATTAAATTATATTAATATTAGTAAGGAATTAATTAATCTAAGCATGATTAAGAGAATAATTAAAGATTATATAAGGCCGTAAAACTAGCGGTTCTTACAAACCTCATCTCCATTAACCTTTCCCTTATAGTGGTTGAGCTATCCATTATATTATGATATGGGACCCACTATTATATCATTCACCATTTCAATTTTTCATAATAAACATTTCATTAAAATGTATTTAACTCACAAAAATATTTTAATATTTAATAATAATAAATAGAATATATAAAATATCTAAAAAATTATATGTTTTTTATGAAGAAATATGAAACAATTTAATATAAATTAAACGTGATTAAAAATATTACATAATTAATGATGTTAATAATAGATAAATAAAATGAACAAGTAAATGCCAAAAATACTAATTTTCATTTTAGATTTAAACTCGAAATCTTGCCAAATATGCTCCACCAAGTCAGATCGAAGTTGATAATGCACTTCTTGATCACGTAATTCCGCATTTCTTCTCAGGTACTGTTGAAAATCTTGAGTGCACCCTTGACTAACAAGGATCAGAGCTTCACCTTCATTGTCATCCCAATTTGTGATTGTATCTCCTTCATCTTCAACAATCATATTATGCAATATTATGCATGTGTACATTATATCTTTCAATTTTTCCCTATGCCAAAAGCGGGCAGGGCCACGTATAATTGCCCACCGAGATTGGAGCACACCGGATGCTCGCTCAACGTCCTTTCGTCCAGCCTCTTGCATTTGCTTGAACTTGTTCCTCTTCGGGTCTTCCGGATATGAGAAACTTTTAACGAATATAGCCCAATTTGGATATATACCATCAACAAGATAATATCCTTTTCTGTATGTTGTACCATTAACGGTGAACTGAACTTTTGGAGTGTATCCATATAATATGTCATTGAACAAAGGAGATTGGTTGAGTACATTTATGTCATTATTAGAACCTGCAACTCCGAAGAATGCATGCCAAATCCATAGATCTACTGAAGCAACCGTTTCTAGCATAATTGTTGGAACCCCTTGATCACCTCGAGTGAATTGGCCTTTCCATGCAACTGGGCAATTCCTCCAATGCCAATGCATGCAATCTATGCTACCAAGCATGCCAGGAAAGCCGTGACGCTCAGAATGCAATTGAAGTAAACGTTCAACGTCTTCATTATTGGGTCTTCTAAGATACTTTGGCGCGAAAATTTCAATCACACATCGACAGAATTTGAATAAACATTCAATTGTAGTACATTCAACAATCCTTAAATATTCGTCATAATGATCAGCCGGTGCTCCGTATGCTAATTGCCGAATAGCAGCAATATATTTCTGAAGTGGTGAAAGCCCTCGTTTACCAGTTGCGTCAACCCTCAATCGAAAATATTCTGAATGATTTTCAAGGGCTTCCATAATTCTCAAAAACAACACTTTACGCATGCGAAATCTTCGACGAAATATATTATCAGGATAAGCTGGTTCATCGGCGAAGTAGTCACTTACCAGTCTTTCGTGTCCTGTTTCACGATCACAATTTAAATGCCTTCGGCTTCTTCTTCGATTGTTGGACGTCTCGCTTTGTTTCCGCTTTTTCCATTCTTCTAATAATATACCCATCTTCTCTTCAGAATCATCAACCAGCTCATCTATTAGAAATTGTTTCACTTGTTCCATATTTGCAGGATTCATTCTCTAGAAAAATATGGAGTTGGTTGAGTGGGAGATTGAAAGAGAATGAAGAGGAAGTGGAAGAAAAAGAATGAAGAAGCGGTGGAAGATTGAAAGAATGTAGATGTATTTATTGAAATTTAAAATTTAGAATAATAAATAAATACATATATGACCGTTGTTGCAATGCAACGGTCAATTAATCAATTATTATAATTTTTTTTTAAAAAAACACAAACATGTAACGGTCATTATTTAAAAAAAAATATTAAAAAAATAAGACATTAATGAGCGGCCCAACCATTGAGCGCTCGGTGAGGATTGAGCGCTCAATCCTCACCGAGCTCTAATGGCTACCCGATTTCATTGAGCGCTCAATGCGCGATTCTTTTTCACCATTAAAGTTGCTCTAAGAATTCTTTCATATAAGAAGATGGTGAATGGACTGTCCTTACTTAAGACTCCAACAAAGCTATGCTCGGATCTGCCTAATGTAAGCAACACGTAAATTTCATACCAAAGAAAAGCTTATGGAGAGCATCAAACAAGCTACAACTTGTGCATGCCGACATATGCGATCCAATCAAGCTTGCATCAAACAAAGAACAAGAGGTACTTGCTAAGTTTTATTGATGATTTCAGATGTAAAACTTGGATTTACTTCTTGCATGAAAAGCAAGAGGCATTTGCTATGTTTAGAAAGTTTAAAGCTTGTGTTGAAAAGGAAGTTGGTGCATATATTACATGTTTGAGAACCCGGCATGTAGTCGGGGAGTTAACTTCAAATGAGTTTGGTGATTATTGCAAAGCAAATGGCCTAAGCAGGCAATTAACCGCAACCTATACCCCTCGGCAAAATGGAATTGTCGAGAGAAAAAATAGGACGGTGATCTTGATGAATATGGTATGTTGTATGCTTTCTGAAAAGTAAATACCCAAAGCTTTCTGGCCAGAAGCAGTGAGATGGAACGTGCATGTCCTTAACCGATGTCCTACTTTAACAGGACAAGATGTAACTCCAAAGGAGGCATGGAGTGGTGTGAAACCTCACGGTGGATTATTTAAGAATTTTTGGAGGCTTAGCTCATGTTCATGTACGGATCGGAAGAGGAGTAAGCTTGATGATAAAACCCTCAAGTGTGTCTTTGTTGGGAGTGAGCGGCGAGATCAAAAGCTTCTGAGACTATTAATTTGATCCGGTTTCTAAGAAGATTATTGTTAGCAAGGATGTGGTCTTTGATGAGAATGAATGTTGGAGTTGGCGAGAATCAAAGAAGAAGTAAACACGGATGTTCTAGAGTGGGGTGATAATGAAAATAAAGAACATGAAAGTGAGAATGAGAATGAAGAAGCAGTAGCTAATGAAGATGAAGAAAATGGGCCTAGTTCGAATACAAGTGGTTTGAATACAATCAACTCGAACTCAAGCTCAAATGGAACCAGTTCACCTTCGGATTGAATTACATGCAGTAGTTCAACCAAGTCCAGATGAAGGAAGGGTAAGAAGAGCTCCTTTCTGGATGCAAGACTAGGAGACTGGTGAAGGCTTGTCAGAAAATGAAGGTCTGAATGCAATGATGATGCTCACTGAAGATAATCCAATCACATTTGATGAAGTTGTCAAAATCAAAAAATGGAGGGATACAATAAATGCAGAGATTGAGTCAATTGAGAGAAACAAGACATGGGAGCTAACTACTCTATCAGATGGAGTGAAGTCAATTGGAGTTAAGTGGGCTTTTTAAACAAACTCAATGAGAGTGGAGAAATAGATAAGGTCAAAGCAAGGCTTGTAGCAAAGGGGTATGCAAAGCAGTATGGGGTTGATTACACTGAAGTTTTTGCTCTTGTTGCAAGGCGTGATACTATTTGATTGATACTTGCTCTAGCTGCTTAACAAAGTTGGGATGTTTTTCAACTGGATATAAAGATTGCATTCCTTCATGGTGAGCTTAATGAAGAAGTCTTTGTGCAACAACCTCGAAGATACGAGAAGAAGGGTGAAGAAGACAAGGTGTACAAGTTGAGAAAGGCACTATATGTGCTCAAACAAGCGTGGTATATCAAGATTGAAGCTTATTTTTACTAGAGAAGGCTTGGAAAGATGCTACTGTGGACATACATTATTCACAAAGTCGAAGGAGGAAGATAAACTCTTAATTGTCAGTCTTTATGTTGATGATTTGATTCATACTGGCAATGATAAAAGCATGTGTGATGAATTTAAGAAGTCAATGATGTTAGAATTTGATATGTCTGACTTGGGGAGAATGAGGTATTTTCTTGGGATCGAGGTGCTACAAAGTTCAGATGGAATTTTTGTTTGGCAAAGGAAATATGCTCGTGAGGTTTTGGCAAGGTTTGGTATGGACAGAAGCAACTCAGTGAAGAATCCATTAGTTCCAGGGACTAAGCTGTCAAAGGATAAGACAGGAACTAAAGTTGATGCAACCTTGTTTAAGCAAGTGGTTGGCAGTCTCATGTACTTGACCTCAACCATACTTGATTTGATGTTTGGTATAAGTCTTATTAGCAGATTCATGTCTTGTCCTACTAAGCTTCGTTGGAGTGCAACAAAGAGAATACTCAGGTACTTGAAAGATACAACTGAGTTGGGGATTTTTTACAAGAAAGAAGGTTGCAAGGATCTTATGGCTTACACTAATAGTGACTTTGCCGGGGACTTGGATGATCGGAAAAGTACCTCAGGGTATGTGTTTTTGCTTGGATCTGGAGCAGTATCATGGTCATCTAAAAAACAGCCTGTAGTGCCTTTGTCTACTACTAAGGCTGAGTAGATCACTGTTGCCGCTTGTGCTTGTTAGAGTGTGTGGTTAAGGAGGGTGTTAGAAAAGCTTGGTTATAAGCAGGAAAAATGCACCATGGTTTTGTGTTATAATAGTTCTACTATAAAGTTCTCAAAGAATCCTGTTTTGCACTGTCGAAGCAAACATATTGATATTCGTTTTCACTTTCTATGTGATTTAGCAAGAGATGGAGTTGTGGAACTGAATCATTGCAACACTCAAGAACAGATAACTGATATAATGACGAAGCCCCTCAGATTGGAGTTGTTTGTGAAGCTTTGTAGCTTGCTGGGAATTTGTGAAGTTTCAAAGATAAACTGAATGTTTTCTGCATTTAGTTTAAGGGAGGGAATGTTGGACTATTATGTTTTATGTTTTATCAGTTTGTTATTTTTAAGTTTCATTTATTTTTAATAAATCTTATCCTATCTGTTAGGGATTAGCATTGATGCATAAATTGATTTGAAGTTAGTTTTATGGCCTAGGTTATTGATTTGTATACTTCCAAGGCTATATTAGCCCGCGGGAGGTTATCAATTTGCATAAGAGGAAACAGTCACTCAAATCTGTGTGTGTTTACAAATTTACTATGCTCTTAACAACCATGTGATCTTCCTTCAAACTCAACATAGCCGGCGGTGCGTGGTGTGATGGTTGCTAGTTGACATCCCATAGCCTCCCATCCTTCACTCTTAGCTTCAACTCCAAACCTTCTGACGATGAAACACAATAGTGTATGTGTGCCAATATATATACAACCATGGCATAGCTTGAGTTCGAGTTGGAGTAGGTCAAAGATAAGGAAACTTTACAAACAATCGTCTTACTCCAAGTCAAAGTCGATATTTTTGAGGGGTTTTGTATATAACTCTAATTAAATCATAAGAGTTTTGTCCAAAAAGTAATAAATAAAATAAAAATAAAATGTGAGATTATGGAGTATTATTAAAAATGAAGAGGTGATAATTGATTTCATTATTTTTGAGAGGTTCACAAGTAAAAAACTCAAGTTTCTACAAGAGTATATTATAGGTGAAATCTAAGATACTGTTCACATAGTATGAGATCGGGGGAGCCTAGGGTGTTGTTTTGTGGGTTCTAATGTGTTGGTTTTAGCTATAATGCAGCCACCATTTTACAACAAAAAGCTGGGACTTAAAAAAAAAAGCTTAGAATTCAATTACTAAATTCTAGAACCCAATGTTATAATAACGTGGGAAGAATCCAATGGCACTGCACACCGTATATTACAGTATATTCAAATACAAAACTCAAGTCATTATAATGACTTAGTTATGTTATGGACTGTGGGTGGATCACAATAAAATACCAGATCATGCAGCATGTGGTTGCAAGCTCAAGTTTGGCTGCCCGTGGACTATAGCATGTTACCTCCCACGATCATTAAATGTTACACTGATTACCGAGTCCACTCTCCTATTTATTTATTTTGTGTTTCACATGACAATAATGAGCTCATTTGCTCCCTTACTCACCTCATCTCAGCCGTCCGTTCTTTGCAATGGTGACTATCCAACGGCTTTTTATTTTTTCCTCACGTGAAATGAGGAGATGATTCATTTTTTCTCAGCATTTGGTCTCCCACGCACCGTTCTGTGGGCACTTAGGTCGAGGTTCCGATTGAGGAGCTGGCACAGTTTTTCTCACCATCCTTAACTCCGCCCCCACCTTCCAATGTAAGTGGGGACCACGAGCACGCGAGAGCCTCGGAGCAGGGAGCGCGACCACTTCGTTACATACATAGGGATAGTTGCAGGCTCATCCTTTACTAGTGCGTTAAGTGGACAAGTATAATATTTGTTAGAGAAATAATAATTTAATAGAGACAAAAATTTCAATGATTTTTATAGAAATGATTTTTATCTCATCTTTTAAACCCTTTCATTCGAAGGAAAAAAAAATTGTTTGTTTGTATATATAAAATAAAATGAAGGCAGGGGAGGTAGAGAAGACTAGAGAGATGAACAATGGCATCTCCGGGGGAAACATCCTGCCGGTTGGACCGAATCCGAGTGACGAACATGACTCGGGTATGTCCTGAGATCACATCAACAACGCCCCAGCCAAACCTGATCAAGCTCTCCTTCTTCGACGTCCTATGGGTCGGGACACGGCTCTTGTTATACCCCTCCGCGCCTCCACTTCGCTCCGCTTCCCACTCCCTCATCTCCTCTCTTTCCCTCGCTCTCTCCCGTTTCCTCCCCCTCTCCGGACGTCTCGCCGCCTCCGACGAAGCCGAGATAGCGTTCTCCGGCGACGGGATCGCCTTCTCAGAGGCGGAAGCGGAGGGCGACATCGGGCGGATAGCTAATCATGATGTCTATGACTGGGAGGCGTTCAGATCGCTTGTTCCGGATTTGGAGGCGGGGGAGCTCCTGGCGGTGCAGGTCACCGGGTTCACCGGCGGGGGTCTGGCTTTGGGATTCGCGTTCAGCCACTTGGCAGCGGATGGGCGATCGATCTGGAGCTTCATGGAGTCTTGGGCCAAGATTTGTAGGGCCGGTGGCGGGGTTAATTACTTAAATCGTCCCTCAACTTTCGCGAAATTTCACTTTCGTCCCTCAACTTTATTTTGTAACAAAATCGTCCCCCAACTTTCAAAAAATAACAAAATCGTCCCTCGAAGTTTGCGGTTATACATAGCGACATGGCGTGATGCGCTCTTGACTCAAAGATGCCACCCAGGATCACTTACGTGGCGTGAAATAATGAACTTTTCGTCAGAAAGTGTAATGCCGCTTTTCACGGAAGGTCCCTCAACTTTACTAAATTTCACGTATGGTCCCCATGCCCACTCACGTAAAACCTCTTTCTTTGAGTCAAGATCGTTTTCCCCTCTTAAAAGCCCTCCCAGAAACGGCGTAAGCGTCATTCGACGTCAATAACCACCGAGCGCATTGCACCTTGACCTCGCGGACTCATCGCCTCGCGGGTGCTTTCGTCTTCTCTGCGGCTTCACTTCCGTCGTTAGAGTTCGGCTGCAGCCTTGCCTCGCCGATTGCTTCGCTGTGTTGACTCTCTAGCTGCTTCTCCACCCTAGTGTAGGGTTTTCCGACGAAGATGAAGAAGATGGAGCAATGCTCGTTAGTAACGGGGAAAATGCCAAAAGGTGCATTATTTTGGGCCCTCTCTCGTCGTCTCGTCGTCTCCGTGATCTCCGTGACCTATCTCTCGTCGTCTAAATGCGTCGTCCTCGGGGCTCTCTCTCCCCCTCTAATCTCTCTCTAATCTTTCCTTTTGATCGCTCTTTGGAGACGCATCCATCCAGGTAATTCTTTGATTTTCATTTTTTTTCTTCCTTTCTTGTTTTGGTTTCAATTTTGGTGGTGATTAGGTTTAGGTTTTTTTTTCTAGGGTTTATAGTTTATAATTTTAGTCCTTTTGGAGTATGGATTCGTTGGGAACTTTGGAACGGAATCATTGGTGCATCACGGAGTTCTATATTTTTTCATCGTGCGTGCTAAAAAGTATCGGAAAAATGCATGAAATCTTAACCTTGAATAGATAATTTCGATTTGATTTTTGGCTTTTGGTCGATCTAATTTGCAGGAGGATCCATTGTTGAATTCTCGAGATTTTCAAGACTACGCGATTTCAATTCACTAGTTTTCAGACAAGTTCCATGTTAATTTTTTTTTCCTTCTTGTTTTCTTTGGGAAATAATGCAGGAGTAGTGGTGCCAAACTTTCTTCAAGCCTCTATAGCGCTGCGTCAAATCCTTCGGAGGAGTTCTATTGAGCACATCTCATCTAGGGTTTTCACGCCACTAGGGGCCGAGCTTTCTCCTATGATGCGTCTCCCACCCAAGCCTATCCCGGCAACCCTTTTTCGGGCTATGGTATTGGACCTGAGATTGAGAATCATCCAAAAACAAGTCAAGCTTCTATTGTTATTTTCCTTTTTATTTTATGTTAGACTTGATTTTCTTGATATCTTAATTGGTAGAGAGTTGGTTCTTGTTTTCTAGGTTCGACCTCTTTCTATGTTTGTCCTGGAATTTGAATGCTGTTTGAGTGCTTTTGGTAGCATATTATGATAATGTTTGACCACCAAGTTATTGGTTGATAACTGGTAAAGGCTTGACATTATAGCACCATGTTTGATATTTATATATTTTTCAGTGTTTTATGCATGATTGTACTATTATTTCAAGTTCCGTGCGCCTATTTATTGTCGGAAGACTCGGAACCCATAATGAAATGATTTACAACTTATAATTTTCTATGTAAAACAGAAGTTTCTGGTAGGAACATGAATGAAATAACAACTTGCTAAGTTTTGCAGTAATTTTCCCTATGGGTGAGTAAATTAGAAGATAATCTGATTAATTGGTTGTATGTTGAGGTTTCTAGTCTCGTTGATTATTTATGGTGGTCTTTGCTTTCAGTGATTACACAATTTTATATAGGAATAGGACTGAATTGTTGAAGACAAACTCAGGGAGCATAGAATGTGTGTTAGACACATGTATCAAAACTCACGAGAGAAATTCAAAGGGAAAGAGCTGAAGGATCTTCTCTGGAATATTGCTAAGGCCAGCTATCCCGAGAGAATGGAGTATTACTTGGATGAGATGGAGAAGAAGTCAAGAGAAGCAATGCAGTGGGTAAGAGAAAGGCCTTGTGAATGTGAATGACTTGAGGGCTCTGTTTTATAATTTAATGTGAATGTAAATATGAATGTAAATGTATTTCTGGCTTTGTTTTATAATTGAATGTGAATGTGAATATGAATGTAAAGTTATTTTGATTGAATGTGAATGTGAATGTTATTTTGATTGAATTTGAATGTGAATTTTCATTTAATGTGAATGTACAATGAATGTGAATTTGGTTTGCAAGCAGGATGAAATTGTTGTGAATTTTCATAATGTTGTGGATGTGTAATGTTAATGTGAATATGAATTTTCATTACATTGTCACAATTTTATAAATTTTGATTTGTAAATATTTTGGCAAATCATAATAAGAAGAATTTGTAAATGTGTTTGTAGTTGTTTCATGTGTTCACTGCTTTGATTTGAATGTGATCCCAATATAAAAAATGTGTTAACTGCATTTTTTTATGAAAATTTGCAAAGATGAGGGACTTTTCATGCAATAACTTAAAGTTTGGGGACCATACGTGAAATTTAGTAAAGTTGAGGGACCTTCCATGAAAAACAGCACACTTTCGGACGAAAAGTTCATTATTTGCTGCCACATAAGCGATCACAGGTGGCATCTTTGAGTCGATGTGACCTTAGCGTCGGGCTATGTATAACCTAGCAGAATTTCGAGGGACGATTTTGTTATTTTTTGAAAGTTGGGGGACGATTTTGTTACAAAATAAAGTTGAGGGACGAAAGTGAAATTTGGCAAAAGTTGAGGGACGATTTAAGTAATTAACCCGCCGGTGGCGTGATGAAGCCTGAGGTGGCGGTGGAGGCCGCGTAGATTCCGATGGATCCACGATGCGTCACATCCTTACGGTGACTCCATCCTCGAGGCGGTTCATCAAGCGCCTCGCCCCATCTTATCCCTTGATGCGCTACTACTATAGTACTTATCCTTTCTTTTCCCTACGCTTCACAGCGTTGTGTTTTTATTTATTTAATATAATCTCCACTTAATTAATATTATGATATTTCTGTAAAAACTTTGATGATAATTGAGAAATGGCAGTGTTCCTTCACGGATCACAATAAAGAGGATTGAAGATTCAAACCACTCCCTCAGAGTCAATTTGTAAGCGAAATTTTGAGCTTGATCGGTGAGCCCATTTCGAATTGGCTTCGAAATAAGCGTGAGCTTCGAGCTCGAGCTCGAAATTAGCTCGAATAAGTTTATTCAAGCTCATCTCGATTTTAATTTTGAAAGCTCGAGCTCGGTTCGAAAGCTCAAAATTAAGAACTTAATTATAATTTTTAAATCTCAGATTTAGTTTGAAATTAAAAACTTATTTATAAATTAATTTTTTTTGTATATTATATATTATATGTCAATACTAAATATTAAATATTTTATTCATATATTATAATATTTATTAGTTTTTACTAATTTTATTAAATTTTATTGATTTTTTAATAATATTTACATTATATATTAATATATTAATATTAAATTTCGAGCTTTCGAGTTTTCGAGCTGAGCTTGATCGAGCTCGGCTCAAAATTAATTTCGAGCTCGAAATTGAAGCTCGAGCTCAGCTCGAAAGCTCCAAATTCCGAGTAAAACTCGAGCTTTTACTGAGTCGATCTCGAGCTGCTCACGAACAGCTTGATTGTTTGACAGCCCTACTCCTAAAGCGTGTTTGTGGCTCGTGCACATCCTAAAATAATAAATTAAAAAAAAATAACGGATTTATACCATTAAAACTATGGTAGAAATAGTTTTATTTTATTATTTTGTAAAATATCATTATTTATTTATTTAAAAATATAAAAGCAATAAAAAAAAGTTAATTGTGATTCTTAGAGGCATACATCAAGCAATCAAGCTGCCGATCTATCAGGAAACGTTAGATATGACATCCGGGAACATAAAATCACTTAAAGAGAGAGCAGCATCAATAACCACCAAAGTATCAACATTTGTGGCCATTGTCTCCCATATTTGGATCACCGTCATTCAAGCAAAGAAACTCAGCCATGAAGATACCACCATCCTCAGCTTCAGTGCTGACTGTAGAGAACGTCTCCAACCTTCCTTGGGTCCCAACTAACCCGGCAAGAATCGCGTCAAGGTCTGCACTTGGAAAGTGGCCGTGTCGGGGAGCCGATCAAAGGTGGTGGCCATGGCTTGAGCTTTGCATGCATGGCCTTGCAAGAGGAGATAAGAAGGTTGGTGAGAATCCTTTGGAGGATTTGGAGATGGTGATGTGTTCTTTGGGCTGAGGAGGAGGGATCTTTGCTTTCGTGCGGGTGAGTCGTAGGGTTTCGGGTTTATGATATGGACTTTGGGTGGGGGAGGCCAGGTAGGGTGGAGATGGTTTCTCTGACCTTAGATGGGCATGTTGCGTTGTTGGAAGGGAAAGAGGAAGGTGCTGTTCAGGTCTCCATTGCCCTCCCTCCTTCTCAAATGGATGTCTTTGCTTCTCTGTTCCATTTGGTTTGATTGAATAGCTATGGAGTTCTATGCATGCTCTATCTTATTAGTTTTATTATCCTGTGTTTACAAGCTGCTTGATGCATGTGTTGTTCAAAAACTTGAGCTTTGCTCAAAAATAAATATATAGCAGTTAGAGGTGGAGCTGCCCAATGGAGCTTACAATATATATTTTTGGACTGTGCTTTCACTACAAAAAAAGCATAATCGTGAATAAAAATGTCAATAAACATAAATATAAATTAAAATATTTTTGAATTCTGGGGAAAAACCTTATACCAACGCTAAAAATATAATGACTAAAAGGGGCGATAATATGGCCATATTATGTCGAAAATATTATGTAAGAATAGATTTTTAGATTTTACTCACAGATATTATATGTGAATAAAATGAGTGATATTATTACTTTTTTTTAACTAATAATTAATTATAGGTCCCTTGAATAGTGCCCAAATTGCCTTTAGGTCTTTGGGGGAGGGGTGTGTGTTATTTTGGGTGCGTGTGTTTTGGGTTGGGAATAGTATCAAGTAGTGCCAGGGACTAATAGAGAATTTGCCCTTCTTTTAATTTTTACTCACAGATATTATGTGTTCTAAAACTTGAAGACAATTGGTTAGACCATTTCTACTATACAATAAATCCAATCCATAAAATACCCTTCTCCCTTCATATCTCGACTTTCATGTCACCTGCAATATGAAAACTTGTTTAAAAAAGTTTGCAACATAAAACTTCAATAAGCACGGATTTATGAATTGCTGACAGTAGTTTTTACCATTCAAGTCCTCATTATCGATAGGTGTGTTATGGACGAAACTCAAACATGAATTTAAGCGTTATTATAATATATTGTAATAACCCACCCAAAACCTATACATAAATATCTAAGATTATAGGGACTAGAATGAAAGTGTGAAGAGCTATTTTCAATTAGGTCAAGGACATGATTAAGATTTATATCATAGAGATCTCTATCTCAAATATGGATTGTAATCGTATTATAAGTTCTAATTTGAATTAGATAAAAATTTATCTTATAGAGATGAATATAAATTGTTTACAATTGACCTTTATCTAGATTTTATTTTGATTTAGATTCAAAATTTGAATTCAAATTGGATAAACCCTTATCTCATAGAGATAATTATAATATATTTATAATTTATCTCTATCTCGAATATGGATTAGAGTGAGACCAGGACACTCCCCTCTATATAAAGAGAGACATAATAAGAGAATTCATATACAATTTAGTGAGAAAAGTTGAGTGATCTCGTATCCAACCAGAGTAAGCACTAAGGAGATTGTCAGGTGAGTTGACTAGATCGTACAGATGAACTCCAGTATTTTTGACTTGAATGCTTGATGTTTTAACGATGTTTTTATTGATGGATTCTGAAACAATTTTTTAGTATGTACAAGTATTTGCTCATAGTAGAGCTAACTTTGCATATTTCATATATCAATCTACACTTCTGTCACGTATGCACCGGTCAAGACATGCCTATGTCGGGCTCGGAACCGTAGGACCACTTTGGTTTCTGTGTGTAGCCTGCAGGCTGAGTTTTGTGATTTGATTTTGATATGCGAGCACGACTAGTGTTGTTGAGATTGGGTGTATACGGAACTAGGTATGATTGATCTAATTGCTTTTGATATGCCAGCCATGTTTTGAAATTGTGATTTAATCGTGTTTGTGAATTGATTTTGTTATGATTTTGTAGTTGATTATCCTTTTTATCTCCGCCAACTGGCATGACACCTCCTGATCTGATTGATATGCACATAGACCAACATGATCATTGTTCTATTATATATATGATACTTATATTATTTTCTCTATCTAACCCTGGTGTGATGTTTGTCGCTCCTTGGGCTACTTTTAGCTCACAACTCCCTCTATTTTTCAGTATACAGGAACAAGTCAGGATATCTGACCTAGTTAACATGGAGTGATATAGATCATGAGATCGATATGACCGTATAGCCGACCTTGATTGTAGTGTGTCGATTGTATAAAACTAGATGAATTGTTATGTGAAATTAAGATTTGATTTTGTATTTGAATAATATTAGGATTTTAATTCCTTTTTATCTATTGATAATATTGGTTTTTTTTTTTATTCCGTGCCTTGTGTACTTATGGGGGCAACCTTATAAGTACGCACCGTTTGTCCCTTGCTCGGGCCCAGGTTGGGTTCGAGGTGTGACATATATAAGCAAACTCACACATTTCATTCACATAATAATGTTGTCATGAAAAGGAAGCATATGATCATAATTTGATTAGCTATGATTTGTGGCACATTATGTACAAATCAATGATAGTTGGATATTTTATACAAGTTGTAAAATAAACTTCATTAAGATTTCTCTCATAAAGTGGAGGGTAACACATCAGAGAATAATATAGCAAACAATAATCCAGTTCTCAAGTGCCCAAGAGTCCAAAAAGAATTTAGGGCGTGAACTTTTAGAAGAACTGACTCATAAATTCCAAAGTTCTATAGATTTTCTTTGGAACATATCTGGTGTATAGTCAGTTTAGTATATAGAACTGACTAAAAAAAAACGTATGTTGTTAGATTTCTCATTGTATAAAATTAAAAATTTTGAATTGGGCTCAGAAAAATTGGTTCCAATGAAAACATATGCAAATATTAAAGCTTAACGCACAAGCATGGAGGTGTACTCAAAGACAAGGTATATTCAAAGCTAATTTGCCACACCTTTTCTCAAATTACATGATTTTCCATTAAACATATCCTCACAAGACAAACAAGATGAATCGATGCCCTTGCTAACCAAATCAAAAGAGAAAGAAATAGAGAATTAACGAACCTTCTAATTGAGATAATCAACATTGACGGCTAGATGAGAGAGCTGGATGGTGCCTTGGCCGAGTTGAACATCAAGATGGTCGAGATCAGACATGCCTCCTTGTTTCTAGAAGTTTCAGAAACAAGGAGGCATGTTTGCAATATTTATGAGTAGATATGCCTCCTTGTTTCTCGAACTGTATCATCTGAACGCGACGGTTGAAGCGATGATGATGAGGTTAACCCCGTAAGGCCGCATGTCATTCTCTCTGAGATACCATTTCGGGGGTGAATATTGGCCGTTGAAGCAAATTCCTGCGATGAATCTCAGTCATTGAGATGAACTACAGGGGCCTTAAGCATTGTCTTGCGTAAGGGTTTTTTGTTTCATCGTCCCCGTCTGCCTTCTGAGAATTCCTCTAAGCCTCTTGCTCCAACCTCTATGCAAATCTTTGGTTTCTTCTTCTCCAGGTAATGGCCAAATTATCTTTAGGTGGTAGAACGGAGAAGGTAGAAACCGGGCCTTCTCCCACCATACAGGAAGAGGCCGGGATTAACTCTATTAGTAGTTCCATCTCCTCTGATGAACTTCGCCGGATCACTACCCGTTTCCACATAGAATTGCCCCCATCCTTTTTGATGCAGGAGGCTCGAGTCAAATATTGGTGCCGGGTTGGCGGGTCAACATAAAGACGAGAAGTTATCGAGTCAATTCCAAAATTGAGTCGGTTTTGGGTGTGGTTCGGTATTTTGACCATAACTTTGGCTACCGATATCAGTATCGGGCGTTTGACCCCAATTCGGAAAGCTCTTTGCGGCGCGCACGACATGGGGACGTCATATTAGAGATAATTTTAATTTTTTTTTCTATTTTTAGAAATATTTAATCCGCCAAATTAGGGTTTTCGGTTTTTTTCCTATTTTTGGTAATATTTCATATGCCAAATTGGAATAGGATTTAAATCCGATTTGATCTCGGATTTTTAGGAGTTATCTTATTTGTTTAGAGTTTTAAATTTAGATAAGTTTAGTTTTAAATAATAATTTGTCAATTTTAGCAAATTTAGATTAGATGATAAGGTTTCTAGGTTAATCTTTTGAGGCTATTTAACTCGGCTTGTGGGTTAGTTTTTCATTATTGAATTTTGATTACTAATATTTTCCTGAATTTCAGAGTATTTTTTCTGATTCTTTTGGTTCTTCGATTGTTCTTCCTTGCGGTCCTTGGACCCGGCTAGCACGTGGGATAATCGCTACCCCGCCCGGTGTCAGTTGGTACAAGAGCTCATCATCTTCCTGGGAAGCGTCATCAACGACATCAATGACTGGTGGTCGTGATCGTCGGGTTGGGCAGGTTCTGGCTAAGGAAGTCCAATACCGTGACCTGAGCGCACTGGAGGCGATGAACAAGGATCTACAAAGGCAAGTCGCGGAGTTAACCCAACGCTTGATGATCAAGGATTTACAGAGGCAAGTCAAGAAATTATCAAGGCGTTTGGCGGCGATCGATTTTGATCGTGGTTGTCGTTGGTAGTTTCCGGCTGAAGAAGTCCAGCACCATATTCATAGTGATCAGAGGTTTGGCCAACCCATCTACCAACCCATCTACGACGATGATGTGGAGGAGGAGATCTCGTCCATCTTCAACGATGATGCAGAGGAGGAGATTTTGCCCATCTTCAACAATGATGTGGAGGAGATCTCGCCCATCTACGACGACTACGAGGAGGAAATTGGTGATCTCGAGGAGGAGATTGGTGAGCCCATCTATGACTATGATGGGACTAGCATTGCGTTGGTATCTCGATGGGAGGAAAACCCTCCTGGCCTGGAAACCAACACTACTAACCTACTTTCTGTCTCTAGGGTTTTGATTGAGATCAAGCATGGAGATCTAGACCTACCAACAGAGGTGCAGTCAAACTCGGGATCGAGTTCTTTCCAACCCGAGGTGGCCCGTCACGGGGAGGCTCGAGTCAAATATTGGTGCCGGGTTGGCGGGTCAACGTAAAGACGAGAAGTTATCGAGTCAATTCCAAGATTGGGTCGGTTTTGGGTGTGGTCGGTATTTTGGCCATAACTTTGGCTACCGATATCAGTATTGGGGGTTCGACCCCAATTCGGAAAGCTCTTTGCAGCGCACACGACATGGAGACGTCATATTAGAGAGAATTTTAATTTTTTTTCTATTTTTAGAAATATTTAATCCGCCAAATTAGCGTTTTCGGTCTTTTTCCTATTTTTGGTAATATTTCATATGCCAAATTAGGATAGGATTTAAATCTGATTTGATCTCGGATTTTTAGGAGTTATCTTATTTGTTTAGAGTTTTAAATTTAGATAAGTTTAGTTTTAAATAATAATTTATCAATTTTAGCAAATTTAGATTAGATGATAAGGTTTCTAGGTTAATCTTTTGAGGCAATTTAACCCGGCTTGTGGGTTAGTTTTTCATTATTAAATTTTGATTAATAATATTTTCCTGAATTTCAGAATATTTTCTCTGGTTCTTTTGGTTCTTCGTTTGTTCTTCCTTGCGGTCCTTGGACCCGGCTAGCCCACAGGATAATCGCTACCCCGCCCGACGTCACTTTTGTAGGGTTCCATCAGCCTATAAGAGAGTGAACTCTTCTCCAAACGGTGAGTTAGCTATCTATTTAGATGCCCTAGTTGCCGGCCTCCAGCTTCCTTTTCTGTCCCTAATTTGAGAGATTCTTGAATATTATAACTTGTGTCCAACCTAGCTCGTTCCCAATTCTTGGACGGTCATCTACAGGTTTGCTATGGTTTTTTAACATCTTTGTTATAAGTCTACATTTAGGTGGTTACATCTCCTATTCTTTGTGAGGTCTCACCCCATCCAGTTGGTATTATTTTGTAAGCTTGGGGTGATGAAGTCCTTCCTAGGTCCCGGTTTGTCCTCCATTCATGAATGGAAGGGTAACTTCTTTTTTATTTCTTATGACCGAACTTGGAGACTTCCTACGTCAAGCGGGCTCCCAAAATTAAAAACATTGATGGAGACTGAGGATTCGATCGGGGAAAAGGCTCGAATGTAGGTTCTCTGAGGTCTCCCTAAAGTTCTACTTGAGAGGATGATCACCCTGGATAACCTCCGAGATTACTGTCTATTTATAGTGTTGGGTAGGAATTTTTGTGTTATGTTCCTGAGATTAAGTTGGGTGGTGTACTAATGTTGTTTCATGTCTATAGGCCTTGGAATAGAACTCTATGAACTGATGGGCTCCCTCCTCGCTGTGGCCGAGGCTGCTCCACCGAGTTCCCCGAAGAAGACCAAGATGAAGAAGACGAGCGGGTAACCTTCGAAGAAGAGGGAGTCTGGAGAGTCCAGTCGCCCTAGGAAAAGAGCACAGGAAACCTCTTCTGTACCCACAAGAGGTGATTCATCCCCGAGGAGGAGGAGACGGTGGCCCACTTGGCGCCTCGTCATCGGCGCTCACGAATTATGTCTGCTATGGTCGTTGACAACGAGGACGTGATTTCCATAAGTTCCCCTTCGCAACTACCACCTACTCCCAAGGTTGATCGGTCCTAGCTTGCGCAAGAGGATAGTTATAATGCCGAGTTGGCCAAGGTGGAACACCCAATGGAGAAAGATGAGGTTTTGGGTCCTTGGAGTTCTTGGGGCGGGCCAGGAAATTCCCAAGGTGCCGAGTGGGCATATTCGACTGGAGAAGGAGTTGCTGCTCCTCAGGGGTCCCGAGGACACATCTTGGACCCCTCGGTCGACATGGAGATTGCTTCCAAGGCACTCAAGGCGATGCACTTCCGACCTTCGAGGCCAGGATGCTAAGTCTCTCGAAGGACGAATTGGCTTACCATCTCTCTTCACTTAGCTTGAGTATATGTCATCTTTTACCACATTTTGTGATGCTTTATTTGTGAATTTCTTCATCAATTTCTCTGTTGTATCTCATCATAGGTCGCCTTTTCTTTGGAACGCAGCGCTAGACGCCCTCGTAAGGAGGTGGCCGACAAGAACCCTCACTACAAGAAAAGTGCAGCATCACAGACGGACAATTCGATCGTTAAAGCGTTAATTCCCGTGGGTGATGGCCTACTGCGATGATATTTTTTGGTAGGAAAATCGGTCACTAAAAACCAAGTCGCTAATGCTGTTCCGTTGGAAAGAAAATATCTGTTGGTGATGATTATGTATCACCAACGGAAATATCCGTCTGTAGTACTAATAAAAAAATTTGGCTTCCGTCGGGGAATATTCTTATCACCTACGGAATTCCGTCGTAGTATATCTATTATTTGCAACAGACTTCCATCCTGGAAAATGGTTATCACCCACGGGAAAAAGGTCGGTATAGGTAAATCCCGTCCTCGGTTCATGTCGTTGAAAATGATTATTTCCAACGGAATTTTGTCGCTGAACATTGTAATCACCGTCGGCCTTTCCAACGTTTTAAGCCTTCTATGCCAACAGAATTTTGTCGTGGAAAATTTTTATCACCGACATAAAAAGGTTGTTGATAGAATACTCAAAATGGATTTTCTGTCACTACAAAGGATAACTTCCTACGGAATTCTGTCACAAATAATTACTAACACCAATGGTCGTGAAATAAGTAAAAGCCTGTGTTATCAAAAAATCATCATTTGAAAGTATTCATCAAATCTGAATTTAAATCCGATTGTAAACATAAGCTATATATTACTGATTCTGCTTTTCCTGATTTATTTTCCTGTACAATACATATATGAACTAGATTACACATCCAGAAATTGACAGCACACACATAATTTAACAATCTCAACTGTTCATTATCAAACATAACACAAGTCTTAAACAAACATAACAAACTGTTTATAATGACAGTTTACACAAACTGTTCATTATCAAACATAACCACAGTCTCAACTGTTCATAATGACAGCACATAAGCACTACAAATAGTTAACAGATCTTCAACATAAGATGATGTTCACTAAAATGACAACTTACCCATCAGAATCAGACCCTTGCATTTCTTTGTCACCATCTGCGCCTGTAGGTTGAGAAGGACTAATTGAAAAATTAGAAAATAGGTTACGAGGATTTAACATCTCCGTAATATTGTGAAGATACTTCATGATTGCATCTTGAGAGTTCTCCAAGGTATTGAGCTTGTCCTTCACAATATTGACTTCTTCGCGCAAATTATCATCATTAGTGGGGGCTGGTCGATTTTCTACTGTTGGACTGCATGCCGAGTATGATATGGAGCCAACATTGATGGATATAGAGAAGATATTCTTGCCACGTGGCGTGGTTCCAAATCCATATACATGAGAGCGTACATTCTCTAGCCCTCCAATTGCATCACTCCAAGCCTGTGGGTCAAACTCGGGATGATTTGTTTCATCAGGCCCATACTTTTGAGTCATTGAAGAGGAATAAGTTTCCTACAAGATTCATCACTCGTGTTAGTTCCACACAAACAAAATGTTAAAAGAATTATAACCTAACTTGGTGCAATCTTCAAGATAATATAATTTATAACAGTCATACACAGTCGACTAATAATCAAAATATGTTTAATAAACAGATACATAACAATTCAGTACTGTAGTGATAATGAGTGATAATAAGGTCTGCATCTCCACTATTAGAAGTAAAAGGAAAAGGAGACTGCTCATATAAATTGGAATGATACACAGTAGTGATAAACAGTCTTTGCATTTAGTGAGTGATAAGCGAGGTTGCATTCCTATTGTGTTACTTTGTTATAACACAAGGGAATGCAACCACTATTGAATAATAATGATACATATATTGGTTAGTGAATTCAATGCCAAAGTACATACATAAATAGCAGACCCATAGAAGGTAGAAAGCTCTCCCACAGTACTACTATATTAAGTATTAATACAAATTGTATACATGTCTAATTTTAAAGGAGTCTGTTCATGCAATAAAAAGAACATCTAATTACAAGTATAATGGTCATAGTTTAACTATCCACTTTGTGATCATAAACATGTTGGCTTTCTTAATTAAATAAAATTTTGAAAAATGACAACTTACACTAACAGATTTAGACTTGTTGTCAACATAATCACCTCGACCTTTGTCGCGTTTGTGGGTGCGATCAAACAGTTCTCCATATGTTGGCTTTCAATTAAATTCTTTTGCCTACACCAAAACAAGCCAGCTTTGCAATGTCAGAAGCATAACTTTAAAGAAGTTGCATATCAATCATACACACTCAACTATAAGGAAGCACAAAAAATTAAACTCATTCACAAGAATTAACCAAGACCACTAAAAAATTATCAGAAAAGAATTAACCAAGACCACTAAAAAATTAAATCAAAGTAGCAAAGAAACATTTATCATTCACAAGATTAAAATAAACAGAACTAGAACACAACTCCTAAAGCTAAAAGACATGCTGTGTTAATTAAACTCATCATAAATAGCAGAGAAACAGTATTATAAGTCATACCAATGCACAATGACAGCGAAAACAAGTGTTAGAGCTCATCATAAATATCAGAGAAACAGTATTATAAGTCATACCAATTAACCTAATTAGACCATGCACAATGGTAGCAAACACTAATGTGTAAGAGCTCATCATAATTATCAGAGAAACAGTCATAAGTTCAACCAGTTCAACAAACTCTCAGATCACACCAGACAGCAAAAGACAAAGTGTTTAAAGCTCATCATATGTAATAGAGACACAGTATAAAGTTCTACCAGCTTGCCAAGCTCCTATAGCATTATGGTTCAAGTATATGAAGCAATTAACTGTAAAAGGCAGCATCTTAAAAATTAGCATTCTGTATTCAAGACTTGGCAAACTTGGCATCTAAGAATTCACAGTCAGTGACACATGTCAGTCACACATATTGGTCAAACATAAATTAGTCACAAGATAAATATCCATGATTTAATTAACGATTCTTGAAATCTCATCAAAGAATCGATTATAACAGCTACTTCAATTAATGCAATCACTTTGTATGACTCATATCAAGATCACTTTAAAGGAAAATTGATATGGAATACAAACCATCCTCTCCGCATGAAGCATAAAAGGAATCGATCCACCGGTATGTTTTGTAATGCATCCCTCTTTTTCTGTGTTCCTATTTTGTCTGTTTTTAATTGATTTATTTTTCCAAGCTTCAGTACTCCATATATTAGCAACCAATCGATCCCAAATGTCAACCCTAATCTAACCTTCTTTATAACCTGTGCACTTTGCAATATCATTAACTTCAAACCGCTTCATTACGCGAGTCCTTTCTTCTTCCAACATTCCTCTCAATCGTTCCTTACATGTTGCCTCCCAAATCTTGCGAACAATGTTTCCTTTTTCATTAGGCCACATAAATTTTTCCTGTCAAATAAAAAAACACAGGATTGCCTATTAGCTCTGTTTCATAGGAATCAGATGCCATAATAGGGAAAATAATAGATAGTGTCAATAGTAACAGAGAGATAAATGATTGCATAAACTGGCAGTCATAAATAGAACAACAACAGTAAACAGGAAAATTTCAAATGTAATTTAATCCTAGAACATTCCTTGTTCTATATGTTGACAGAACTCCTATATGTTGATAGGAAAACTGATTTTCTGTGGTCATTGACCAAGAATAGGTCATCTTCTTACTGTAACACTCTGTCAAATTGTAGTCAAGCATCAAGCCCTATCAAGCATGTGTAACTGAGATGAACTGCCTTAACTCAAACATTATAACAACCCTGCAACTAGCCCAAAATACTCAACCAAATATGAACCTGTTAGTTATAACAACCCTGCCAGTTTCCTAAAGATTCAATCAAAAATTGTAGTCATATATGAACCTGTCAAGCATATGTAACTGAGATGAACTAAATTTGGTCAAACATTATGTTTTCATAAGCCTTTAGCATAAGTAACAGAGCTGCAAGGCAACAGACATGCAAATATAATTTATTTCAGTATGTTTGTAAATGTAAAGCAATAACAAAATAGTTTGATTTAATTCCAGTGCCAAGATTTTTATAGTAATAGATGAACATGTTATCAGGAAAAAGCATAACCCTAAAACCTAAATAATCTAATGTAAAAGTGATAGCATCCGTATCAGAAACAGTTCAGCAGATACGCACTTGAAATTTCTTCCACATCTCCTCTTTGATAGCATCAGGAATTCGCTTCCACGTAGGCCATGCATCACTAAAGTTAAGCTGGATAGTCTTCATAACAGTTCTAACAATCTTTGGGTCTACAAATTTCCTACCATGGTTCAAAAAAAAAAATTAGATATATGGTTTGTATGAGTTAAGTTGGACACTGGCATATGTAAAATGAAATGCAAACCAACATACTCATCGTGTAGGGTGCTAATCAATATTCGCTCATCTGGATTTGTTGGTGTGGGTATAGCTTTGTTAGGACCTCTTGTACGTTTCTTTTTTTCTGGGACAGGGGGAATATCATCCTCCGTTGCTTCATTTTCCATGTTAGGATCTTGTGTTTCTTCATCTTCACTGGATGGCACCTGTGCAGCATTGGACGGCCGCGGCACACGTGGGCTAGGTGAGGGTGATGAATGAGGTCTGAACCATGTTCCCCATGCCACTTGACTTGCAAGGTCCTTATCTATCTCAGTTTCCAAGACTCTCTTGGAGTTGAATTTTCTCCCACCTCTTCCTCTAGGCATGATTTCTCTGTTAAAATAAGAAGAAACCATTATATAAAAAAAAATATTAATCAAGAACTGTTGTACTTACTATAAGCTCATAAATAGTTGAACTTGTGGTAAAAACATACATTGTACAAACACAATTTTATGCCATGAAGTTGCGTGAAGATAACATAGGGTTTCCCCAAGAGAATACTACCATTATGAAGAGCACAATTAATTTATTTCTTTGTAATTCAACCAATGGCATGATTAGATTGGCAATTAAAGTATGTAATTCTGATTCATATTCTTCATCCACTTCATGTATTGATGCCTTCACAATGTAAAAAATTCACCTGGAATTTGAATTTCAGCTTAGGTATTGTCTTTTGACATGATGGACTGATTTCACTTTAATTGAATTCCTATTATTGTTGTTCTTTATCCAGACTCCAAATATGTTGAAAACTGGTTTCCAACAGGATCCTTGCCCTGAAGGATCTTATTCAAAGCAAGGAGAGAGATATTTAGTCATTGAATTCCTCATATAAAAAAGCTATGCAATTAAGCATAGTTACCATTCAGTTATATATTCTGTAAGACTGAATTAACAATAATAAATCATATACGCAAAGATTTCAAAATAAGGCTATAAATGGTTCATTGATTATTAGTACAGGCCACAAAAATATTACTCTATCCATCGTCGGTAATCAAGTTAACCATCACAACCACAACCACCTCAATCATCATCACCATCACCATCTTCTTCTTATTCTTCTTCTTCTTCTTCTTCTTTTTCTTTGTCTTCTTCTTCTTCTTCTTCTTCTTCTTCTTCATCTCCGTCTCCGTCTTCGTCTTCATCACCCTCCTCCTCATCCTCAATGTCATTCACCTCATTGCCATCTTCTGAGTCATCGTCTACTTCTTCAATATCACCATGAACAAGTATTGTGTCATTGTCGAGATTTCTGAATAGACCGCATTTATTGGTCTAGATCCTACCAACTCTTGGAAGATACCTTCATTTAAATCAGCTACTCCTTGATCACTAGTAGGAATGTGAAACCTACTTCTCGCCTTGGTTTTGAACACAGCCCACCAATTCCTGCGATGAGGACTACTCGAGGGATAAGGACTGTAGTAAACTTGGTGACACTGTTCAGCGAGAATCCACAAGAACGCCTTTGTCCATATCAAACCAGTGGCAATTGAATAATACAATGCAGTTACCAACACCAAAATACTCCAACTCAATTACATCTACCAAGACACCATAAAAGTCACGGTCATAATCATTGTAACAACTTCCTCTCACACATACACCGCAATTTAGGGTCGATCGATTACGACTGTATTCTCTAGTGTGAAACTTGAAACCATTCACAAAGCAACCTTCATAGTGGATTACCAAACGAGATGGACCATGAGCAAGTTGAGTAATACGATGATCAATTTCGGAAAAATGATCTTCCACCTACGGGAAAATTTGTGTTTGAATTATTCCTTGCTTGTCCAAAAATAAATGGAGAAAGAATAACACAAAATCTAAAACATACATATCTCTTAAACCATGATGTAAATGTGGACGCTCGTGCTTTTTCCATTTCAGTATCAGTCACATGTGGGTTGTTCATCCTCACCATTTCATCGAATGTCCTATAACGCATGATACACAAGTTATGGTAATCAAGTTTCAGTATACATTATGTAGTTGAAATAATATTAAAATATTACTCACTCAATGTATGGAGTCATTTCTTCACAATTCATCAGAACATAAATTTCCATTTGCCAAATGCACAAATGCGATGTTAGATATCGGGTGTTTCGTTTTTTGGGTCCCAGTGGACGTCCATGATGTTTGAAAATCGAGAGACGGCCCATGGGATCCACATCACCTCCATCATCATTACGTGGTACTTGGGTAAACCTTGTTTCGACATCCTCCTCGAAATACATGGCACAAAAGGATGCAATTTCCTCCATAAGATATGCTTCACATATAGACCCTTCAACACAAGCTAGGTTTTTCACTTTCTTTTTTAATTGGTGTAGAAACCTATGTAGTATAACCAAATAAAGTTATTTTAATAAAGAAGTTATTAAACACGTGGACTTGATAAAAAATTTAAACATACAAAATGTATACCTTTCAAACACATACATCCAACGATAATGAACCGGGCCACCCACTTCAGCCTCATAAGGCAAGTGGATTATTAAATGCTCCATTGAATCGAAGAATCCGGGTGGAAAAATCTTCTCCAATTTGCAAACCGTTGGAATGATATTTTTCCCCAATAACTCCATATGATCGACAGTTATTTCAGTAGAGCAAATATCTCAGAAGAAGTTTGAAAGCTCAGTAATTGCATCCTAGATTGGGGTGGGCACCATATCAAGAAAAGCAACCGGAAGCAATCTTTGCATAAATACATGACAGTCATGACTTTTCATTGCATAGACCCTGCCTTCTTCCAAGTTAAAACATCTCCCGATGTTGGATGCAAAGCCATCAGGTAGGCAAAGTTGTTTCACCCATTTGAACACTCTATATCGATCCTCCTTCTTCAAGACATATGAAGCTGCAGGCTTCAATGTTTTCCCATTCAAGTTGACCAAATGTAAATCTGGTCGTTTACAATACTCTGCTATATCTAATCGAGCCTTTACATTGTCTTTTGATTTGCCCTTAACATCCATCATGGTGTTGAATATATTATCAAAAACATTCTTCTCGATGTGCATAACATCCAAATTATGTCGAATCAAGTTCGTATGCCAGTATAGTAACTCCCAAAAAATACTCTACTTTGTCCAATGATGAATAGACCCAAAGCCCCTTGGTTTCTGTGCTGGGCATTTGGTGCCATATGTCAAATCTGGGTATCTATCAATATCTCTCAAAATATCTTCACCCGACATTCTCTCAATAGGAGGATCATGATCAACTCTCCGTCTAAATTTATCTCTTTGCCTTCGAAAAGGATGGTCAGCAGACAAAAATTGTCGGTGACAATAAAAAAAACATGATTTTTTGTCATGTTTTAAATTGAATGACTTCAGATTTGACATGCAATAAGGGCAAGACAATTTTCCATGAGTGCTCCATCCAGATAACATACCATATGCAAGAAAGTCACTAATTGTCCACATTAATGCGGCCCGAAGTAAAAAATGTTCCTTCTTGTAATTATCAAAAGTTCGGAAACCAAACCCCCACAAAATCAGCATCTCATCTGTTAAGGGTCTCAAGAAGACATCTATGTTCTGTGATGGACTATTTGGACCTGGAATTACCATATTAAGAAATAAATATGGTTGCTTCATACACATCCAAGGAGGTAGATTGTATATCACGAGCATTACTGGCCAACAAGAGTATGGTCTCGCACCTTGTTTAAAAGAAGCAAACCCATCAGTGCACAACCCTAATCTGATATTCTGCGTTTCATCAGCAAAAGGCTTATGTGTGTGATTGAAGTGTTGCCATGCCTCTCCATCAACAGGATGATGTAGTGTTCTCGGTGAACCACGACTATGTGCATGCCAAGTCATATTCTTTGCAGTATCCTTCAACATGAACAACCTCTGAAGCCTTGGTATAAGTGGGAAGTATCGCAAGACCTTATAAGGTTTTCTTGAGACCCTTCTCCCACTCGTATTACTTGGTTTGTATCGAGGATGACTACATACCGAGTAATACTCCAATGGTTCAAATTCTTTACTAAACAGCATGCAATTGTTCTCACATACATGAATCTTCTGGTGTTGAAGGCCAAATGCTGCCATCTTCCTCTTTATTTGGTAATAATTCTCTGGTAAATTGTTGTTCTCTGGTAATAGACCCTTTACAATAACCATGAGACGATTAAAACAAGATTCGCTAATGTTAAACTCAGATTTGCAATTTAACAGTTGTGACACAGCCGATAATGTCGTGTGTTTTGTACAACCAGACCACACGGGTACGTCAGCATCATTCATCAAAGTAAAAAAGTTTGTGGGTCTTAAACCAGGCTCATGTTCCATGGGCATTGACTCACCATCACCATCCCTATTAGAGTCGGCGCTAGTGTAAAAAGCATCCCTAACCATATTTGCATATGGATTTTCTGCTTCCACACCAAACACTTGCTCACTAACCTCCTCTACTCTTCTGGATGATTGCCCAATACCAGACAATGGATCATTACAAAATCCACCGTAGTATAAGTGTCGCCGCACATCATCTTGTTCAAGGAATGAATGCTTTTGACAATTCTTACACGGGCATCTAATTCTATCATCACTAACAAACCATTGCTCATTGACTGCAAATGTTATGTAATGCTCAACTGCTTGGATATATTGTTCAGTAATGTATCCATTCTCGTCCAAACGCTCACATGTCCAAGATCCATCATTAGCCATTGTGCAAAACCTAAATGGTTTCAAACATCTTAAGATCATATTGTGCTATTTTCACTAATTGTGAAATATATGTCCTTGATGAAAATATGTTTTAGCGTATAGTGAATCATCAAATAAATCTTACATGCAGATATTAATTTAATAATATAATTACACAAAGTGATAGATGTTTGCATTATATTTCCACGAATAAAAAGACATTAGACACATTATAATCTATACTTAAATTAATTGATTATCAAATTATATCAAGTTATTTAAAACAAAATATAGATAAAATTACTTTCTTCTCTCTAAAAATCATACAAGTAATTATGTTATAATTAATTCTAGATATTAGTGAAATAAATTCTAGAAATTATGTTATAATTAATTCTAAATTACATGAAAGTGGAATTTAGGTATTGATTCTAATAGGGACATAATGCCACTAGAGATGCCATGACTTTACTGTACATTAGTGAAATAAATCCTAACATAGAGAGCATTATTTACATCAAATCAGGATGAACAGATAAATCCTTCATTGCATTTAAATTGTATGGATTAAACTTAGATAAATTTATATAAAGAAACTCTGATAATTTATGTGCATGCATGCATAAATTTGTTGTTCTTGTATTAAGTCACATGAATGTGGAATTTAGTTTTTGATTCTAATAGGGACATAATGCCACTAGAGATGTCATGACTTTCATGTAACTTAGAGAAATAAATCCTAACATAGAGAGCATTATTTACATCAAATTAGGATGAACAGATAAATCCTTCATTGCAATGAAATTGTATGGAACAAACTTTGATAAATTTATATAAAAGGAACTCTGATAATTTCTATGCAAAGCAATCAATGCAAGAGAAATGAAGATGTATCAAAAGGAAGACAATGAACAAGGAACTTACAAGTCAAAGCTACCAATGGATGTGTAATTGATACAAGATTGTCTTGATCACCAAAAAACAGCAGCTTCAAGCACCTTTAAATAGAGAAAAGATGGAAAAATTATCGTCCATGCATGTGCATCCAATGGAAATTATATCGAAGTAAACGACGCCATATATCTAAAAAAAACAGTATGAAAAATATTGAGAAGATGAAAAGGAACAAAACAAAATGAACAATAGAAAGATAGCCTCAAATCAGAGTGAATAACATCAAAATGAAAAACATAAAAAAAAACAACTTAAGCTAAATAAAACAGTAATAAAAAGAAGAGGAAAAAAACCCAAAACAAGAAGTGGAACTGTAGATAATGATTCTAAGTTGCATCTTTGGAGGTTGAATAGATGACGAGATTATTCAAAAAGGCCCATAAAAGTCAGGTGTGCGATGGACCTCAAGGCCTTGGAAATTGAGCTCTAGGTATTGATTCTAATAGGGACATAATGCCACTAGAGATGTCATGACTTTCCTCTAACATAGATAAATAAATCCTAAGGTAGATTTACATCAAATCAGGATGAACAGATAAATCCTTCATTGCATTTAAATTGTATGGAACAAACTTTGATAAATTTATATAAAAAAATTTGATAATTTCTATACAAAGCAATTAGTACAAGAGAAATGAAGATGTATAAAAAGGAAGACAAAAACAAGGAACTTACAAGTCAAAGCTACCAATTTATTGGTAATTGATACGAGATTGTCTTGATCACCCAAAACAGCAGCTAGCATGCACCTTTAAGTAGAGAAAGGATGGAAAAATTATTGTCCAAGCATGTGCATCCAACATTAATTATGTCGAAGTAAACGACACCATATATCTCAAAAAACAACATGAAACATGAAAAATATTAAGAAGATGAAAAGGAACAAAACAAAATGAACAATAGAAAGAAACCCTCAAATTAATGTGAATAACATCAAAACAAAAAACATCAAAAAACAACTTAAGCAAAATAAAACACTAATAAAAAGATGGGAAAAAAAAAAAAGAAGTGGTACTGTAGATAATGATTCTAAGATGCATGTTTGGAGGTTGAATAGATGACATGATTAGTCAAGAAGGTACATAAAGTTAGGTGATTCTAGATCATTTGAATGCATGCTTCCAAAGCTAGAAGTGTTCAACTTACAAATTTTAAATAGGGTTAATTTTTTTTAACCCACCTGAACTAAGTTGCTTTTTTGATCCGGTACCCCAACTTTTTTAAGTTTTTCACCAAGCCTGAACTTTTTTTAAGTTTCAAATCGGCACCTCCGTCACCTCCAAGCAGACGGACGTGTGGTTAAATCGCTAATTTGTTACTTAACTGAATTAATTATTAATTTATTCAGTTAATTAAATTTTAATTAAAAAATTAACTTTTAAAAAATTAAAACTTAATTAATTTATCCTTCGTCCCCGACCTCCTCGCCATGGAGATCCACGAGGTGGCCTCATCCCTCCTCCCCGGCCTCCTCGCCGCGCTCCCCTTCCTCGCCCTCAAGCTCGCCCGCCGCCGCCGCTTCTCAGACTCGACACTATCCGAAACGTCATCCATCTCGCCACGAATCACCATCACTGTCCTCCGGGCCATCTCTCTCACCGCCTCACCGGCGCCACCACTTCCGCCGTAGTCGCCACTCTCGCCATCCCAACGAACCTCAACCCCCCTTTGCTCATCTCGTACAACGCTCCTCTTGCTCAGCAATTCAACAATGGCGGCCACCGCGTTCCAGTCGAAAACCCCTCCATTTTCGCGGCCACCGCCATGGAAATAGAAAGAGGGAAAATGATCTGGCTCACAGGTCTCCCTTTGCAAAATCAACAGCGAGATCTTGAGAGGCGCATCGAAGCCAACGCCATCCCTTTCATCGCCGCCGCCCATCCTGATCATCGCCCTCACATCCTCGTCGCCGACCTCCATGCCAACCATTCCCAAATAAACCTTCAAATCGTCAAACCCTACCCGGCTATCGCCGTCGCGATCCATGACCTTGAACCCTTCCTCGAAGATCCACTCCACGCCGCGGGCTTGGCGGCGTCGAGGACGCGCTCGAACTCGTGGAACTTGACGAAGCCGTCGAGGTCAGCGTCAGCGGCGGAGATCATGGAGTGGATCTCATCGTCGGTGGTGGCGGATGGGAAGGCGGAGTAGAAGGCCTTGAGGTCGTCCCGGCTGATGCCGCCGTCGTGGTCCGCGTCGAGGACGTCGAAGCCCGAGCGGAACTCCGAGGCCTCGCGGCGGATGGAGCGGTCGGAGGGGCACATCACGGTGATCTCTTCTCGAAGGTTCCGATGGTTTCCATTTAATTAAATTTTTTAATTAAAATTTAATTAACTGAATAAATTAATAATTAATTCAGTTAAGGAACAAATTAGCGATCAAACCACACTTCCGTCTGCTTGGGGGTGACGGAGGTGCCGATTTGAAACTTAAAAAAAGTTTAGGCTTGGTGAAAAACTTAAAAAAGTTGGGGTACCGGATCGAAAAAGTAACTTAGTTCAAGTGGGTTAAAAAAAATTAACCCTTTTAAATATGATGACAGGAACCTCTACATAAATTAAATATGATTCTACAAGTTAATGTTTCCTATCTACAAGATAAGGTACTAAATACAAACTTTGTTGGCATTATATTATCTAACCATAAGATGCCACAAAGTGAAGCATTATGCCCTTGACAGAGCCATTTATGTTCCAACAAAACTAGAACCCAAGTGATTGACACTAAAAATCCTGAACAACATCTGAGGAAATTAATTATATATGAGCATAAAAGCATGCCAAATACAAAGTAAATTAAATCAAAGTATTGTGTGTAGCTACTCTCAAGTTGTGCAGTAGTCATGATGCAATCAAAAGCAAGACCCAGGTCCCTTCTGTTTCCAAAATTTCAAATAATACAAGCAATCTAATGCTTTTCACCAACTTATTTATAATGCTTGGAGTGTCTCACGCACAGATCTGAGAGTAAATCAAATCCTATTGATTTATACCTCAAATTTAGAATGATATGTTTAAGGGATCTAGAAGAAAATTAAAATCAATAATATAGAACTAAGGATCGCAGAAATCCCAAATTGTAGATATGAATGGTGGTGTGTTTACCATGAGTTCAGATCAAATCGAGGCCTCAAAACAAAGATGAAGATGAGATTCCTTAGAATCGATTTTGAAAAAGGACAAAGAGACAGAGGATGGTACGAACCTGCAGCCGAAGATGAACGGAGACACCGGAGAGCCAACCAAGGTGGAGAATCAACAGCCGCCGGCAAGACCAGAGCCCTAAACCCTAATTTGAGAGAAGCCCTAGATCGCTCACGGGAGAGTAATGTTCCTCTACGGGAGAGTATACTCAACACTTAGTTTTTTGTTTTTTTTGTTTTGTGGTGTTATTAGTTGGATCCGGTTTGCTATTGGATCCGGGTTTTGATCCGTTATGCTATTGGATCCGGGTTTTGGTCCGGTTTGGGATTGGATCCGAGTTGTAATTTAGTACTAAGTTTAATATTATTATTAAGACTGGTTTATTTAATGTTGTGAAAGAGGACTCCTCAATTGTTATTATTATTATTTAATATTATTATTATTATTATTATTATTATTATTATTATTATTATTATTATTATTATTATTATTATTATCTTATTAGTATTAATTATTATCTTTGAAGTAATAATTAATACTCGTCAATTTAAAAAAAACAATCATGATATATTTTTTTGAATACATACATTTTCATTAGAATTTAATATCTGTAATTTTCATTATAATGGCCAAAAATTTTATAAAAAGCACCAAGATTTTTATATCCTGAAATTCTGTTGGTGACATCTCATAATTTCGTTGCTAATATTATTGAATTCCATCTGTGATAGCCTGAAATTCCATGGGTAATATACCATAATTCCGTTATAATTAGTCTATAATTTCGGTTGGTGGAAGCCAAAAAATCCGTTGGTAAAATTTTTGAATTCCGTTGGTGATATCACCAAATTCTGTCGGTGATAATTCAAAATTCCGTTGTTGATAATCAAAAATCCCGTTCCTAATATATAACAGTGTAGTTTCAATCTTAGAAAAAAAATAATAATTATCACCAACGGAGTTGCGACTGAATATTTCGTCGCTGAAATGTTAACTATTTTTAGCATGAAGTTCGGTGTTTTTTCCAACGGAATTTCCGACGGAAACTATCACCAACAGAAGGTTCCGTTGCTGATACTATAAAATGCGTCACTAATATGTTCTAATGCACCAAATCATTTCTGTTGGAAATCCTTCACAGAATCCGTCGGTGATATTGATTTCACCAACGGAAAAAATTCCGTTGGAAAAATTCCGTCTGTGATGCTATAGTTTTCTTGCAGTGCCTGTTGGCAAGCTTTTATAGAAGCTCAAAGCCGAGATTGTCAGCCTGAAGAGTGAGGTGCGCGACCTCCAAGTATCTTTGACCACTTCTGACTTAGACAAAAAGCACAACTGGCGCGAGTAGAAGAAGACCTCTACGGAGTTAGACTCCTCGCAGAAGTTAGTCGATGATTTGCGCGCGAAGGTCGCGCTCTTCTTAGCATAAAAAGATAAGGGTGTTAAGGATCTTGGCTTGAATTACGACCTTCTTAAGATGACGAAAGAGGCCTATGATGACAAGGTGGCTCGGCGAGACAAGATCATCAAGGAGAAAGTGTAAACGACATTGCAGACTATGTAACAGACTATAAAGGGTCTAACGATTTGGATGATGATCTCCAAGAAGCCATAGAAAACCACTTGGACTCCCCCAAGTTTGTTCAATATCTCCGATGGTAGCGAAAAATTGCTGTAGAGAAGGCAGTGGCCAAGTTTATGGCCAACGAAGAATTTAAAGGGGGCTTCCAAAAAGAAGCAATAGACGGGTTCTCTGTATTTTGAACATTTGCTTGTGTCTGACCCAATCTCAAACTTGCTAACATGGACTACGTAGAAGCTTTGAAGCTCTAGATGGAGATAAGGAAAAAAGAGAAGAAAATGACATCGGAGGGCAATCAATCCCGACTTGCGGAAGGAAGACCGACCCTGTGAGGATAATCAAGCCCGAAATGCCAAAGGCAATGACTCCAAACGCAAAGCCTCGCCTTCAATTGCTTTGTGTTTGTTATCATTTCTATAGTTTGCTTTGGTGACTTGTGTAAATGATTTTGTAATCCGAGCGGTTTCTCTTATTTTAGAAATGAACTTCACTACTGAGATGAAACTCGTTAGTTATCATTTGTGAGCTAAACTTTGCTATAGAAATGAACTTCATTACTTCTTAGAATTTGGTTGTGGGTTACTTGCCCTCTCCCCCAAACATGTTCCCGAAGTCTGTTAGACTTTTGAGCCATGTCTTTGACCGAAGTAGAGTCCTCGTCACCAAGATGTATTACACGTGTTTTCTGAGGAGGTACTGAGTTGAGGCCACTCCGGTGGAAGGGATGCCTAGTTGATGCCATTCTGAAAAAGGGAAGCCGAGTCAAGGCCACTCTCTTGGAAGGGATGTCGAGTTCAGGCCGTTTCGCAAAAGGGAAGCCAAGTCGAGGCCACTCCTGTGGAAGGGATGCCGAGTTGAGACCATTCTTGTCAAAGGGGGCCGAGTCCAGTGAAAGCTCATACGAGAGTTGCCAAGTACGAAGACCAAAACGAGTAATGAGGCTCGACCCTTGTTGCAAAGGGACTAGAAGAATTATGAGTTTTTAGTAGTATGAAGGGACTTTGCCGAGAGGGTATGAGCTCGGTAGCTCGACTCTTATAAGGAAGAGACTTTAGAGAGAACGGTATCGTAACTTGGCCCTTATGGCAAAGGGACCTAGAAAGAAATAGGCTAGCATAAAAGTATACTTTGTTGATAGTGCCGCTTGAGATTCTCCGAATGGAAAGGTCAGGGAAGCCTCTTTCCATCTATGTCGGCGAGGTAGTAGGCCCCAGCCGGACGAGTACCTTTGTAACATATGACCCCTCCCAATTCGGTGTCAACTTCCCAACTCTGCTCCTATTCCCATAGACATGTTTCTCTTTCTCCTCAAGACCATGTCTCTAGGTTGGAAGATGACTTGTTTAACTTTCGAATTGTAGAACTTAAGGACCCTTTGTTGATAGGAAGCAATTCTGATAACAACAGTATCTCTCTTCTCTTCCAGGAGATCTAGCTTGGCCCATAGCCTCTCATCGTTTACTTCCTAGTTGAACTCCAAGGTACGGGGCGTCGGTAGCCTTATCCCTACTAGAATAATGGCCTCTATAACGAACGTTAAGCTGGAGCGGGTTTCTTCTGTAGGCGTTCGGCTTGTGATGTGGTATGCCCGTAAAGTACTGTGGAGCTTGTCCACCCAGATGGATCGAGCTTGCATAACACGGGTCTTTAGCCCTTGTAGGATAGTTCAGTTCATGACTTCCACCTGATTATTAGCCTGAGGGTGCATCACGGACATTCACCTAGTGTCAATCCCCAACTTGGAAACAGAAGTCTTTAAAGCCCTAACTATCGAATTGGCGATTGTTGTCGGTAATGATGGCAACTGGTATGCAAAATCTAGATACAATTGACTTCAAGATGAACTTCTGACATACACTCTCGATAATTGTCGCCAGTGGCTCGGCCTCTACCCATTTGGTGAAGTAATCAATGGAGACGATAATGAACTTCAACTGTCGAACTATCTTTGGGAACGGACCTAGGATGTTGATTTCTCATATCGCAGAGGGCCTCGGGCTAATGACAGTAGTGAGCTGGATGGCTTGACGTCGTTGGATCTTGGAATAGTGCTAACCGGCTTCATATTTCTCGATCAACTTGATTGCATCCTTGGACAAAGTCAGCCAAAAGTATCCTTCCTGAGGATTTTGTATCCAAGGGATACTCCGCTGACATTATCTTCGCAAATTCCTTCATGTGTTTCCTGGAGAGCATATTTTGCTTCAGAAGGTTGAAGGCATCTTAGATATGGCTTAGTATTCGACCTCTTGTACAAGTATTATGGGTTAATTACTTAAATTGTCCCTCAACTTTTGCGAAATTTCACTTTCGTCCCTCAACTTTATTTTGTAACAAAATCATCCCCCAACTTTGAAAAAATAATAAAATCGTCCCTCGAAATGGTTGTTGGAGGTTATACATAGGCGTGGCGGTCACCTGCTGACTCAGCATGCCACTCAGGATCGCTTACGTGGCAGCAAATAATGAACTTTTCGTCCGAAAGTGTGCTGTTTTTCACGGAAGGTCCCTCAACTTTACTAAATTTCACGTATGGTCCCCCAACTTTAAGTTATTGCATGAAAGGTCCCTCATCTTTGTAAATTTTCAAAAAAAAAAAAAATGCAGTTAACACATTTTTTATATTGGGATCACATTCCATTCAAAGCAGTGAACATATGAAACAACTGCAAACACATTTACAAATTCTTCTTATTATGATTTGCCAAAATATTTACATATCAAAATTGATAAAATTGAGACAATGTAATGAAAATTCATATTCACATTAACATTACACATCCACAATATAATGAAAATTCACAACAATTTAATCCTGCTTGCAAACCAAATTCACATTCATTGTACATTCACATTCAATGAAAATTCACATTCACATTCAATCAAAATAACATTCACATTCACATTCAAATTCACATTCACATTCAATCAAAACAACTTTACATTCACATTCAATTATAAAACAAAACCAGAAATACATTCAAATTCACATTTATATTTACATTCACATTAAATTATAAAACAGAGCCCTCAAGTCATTCACATTCACATTAAATTATAAAACACACCAAGTTTCTTTCATAAGTAAAAAACAGAGCCATTTGTCATCACAGAACAGAATTATAAAACAGGGCCATGGCTATGAAGAAGTAAGTAGAATTAAACCTCCACTAGAGCCCTGAAAAATTAAAAAAATAGAGTCATTTGTCAGAACATAATTTTTTTAACAGAGCCATTAAATTATAAATCAAATACTTACATCTTTCATGGGTTGCTCTGTAGTAGGGGCAGTTGATGATTCCCCAACCCTTGCCCTCTTTCTTTGACAACTCCTTTTGTTGTGCCCTATTTGTCCACAAGAAGAACAAGTCATTTGGACTCTGCCATGCTTAGTAACCCTTCCCTTTACTGCAGCTGCAGCAATCTCAAGCTCCTCTCTTTCTTTCCTCCTAGCCAAGACCTTCCTTTCTTTTTTCTTCTCTAATGGATCAGGGGGAACTATAGGGACTGGTTCTTGTGGATGAGGTCACATGTCTACCCCATCAGTTGGCTGAATAATATGCCCATACACTTTGACATATGTCATCACATAATAACATGCATCAACATAATTTTCAGGCACCTCATTGTTGCCATGTATACATGCAATGGCATGCATACATGGGATACCAGTGACTCAGTGAGGTCCCATGTATAGTTTTTAACAACTATTTTTCCAACATCTTTATTTTACATCAAATATAATCCATTAACTATTTTTTATTATTATAATATTTCTTACAAGAAATTTTTATGCTAATCAAACAAACACTCATTCCATCAGGAATTTCCATAAGAATCATTTCCACTCCCTGCAAAAAGAAAAAAAAAAAGTATAATCTTTACATCCAAACACACCCTAAACAACAAATTTTTATTGGATTTTAGCCAATATTCAACAATCATTTAACTAACAATTATGTCCCCCGAATATGATAGAGGTGGCGGCATTTTTATCCCAATGGCACAAATTAAAGCAATAAACCAATTCACCAAACTTCCAAATCTTTCATAATGTTGTTCATATTATTCCAAAAAGTTCTAATATCATCAAAGAATGAGAACAGTTACATGAAGGAATTGAAATTTAACGATATAGTACTACTTGCTAGGTCTTGGAGCAAATAAAAAATTAGCAAAATCCACAAGTAGTGAATAACCCTAGGTGAAATGGAGAAATGGGGAAAGCAACAAACTTGACAAGAGAAATCAGTTGAAATCAATCTCAACTATAACTCATAAAATGAAGTCCTCCAAAAATATGAAAGGATGCAAAATAGCAAACCCACATTGGAACATAAAAGTGAAAAAATTGCTAATAGTATCTGGGAAGATGCATGTCAATGTGATATAAATAAACAGCAAATTTAGTAAAGAACCAAATCCCCAAATTGAAACCTCATAAATCCCTAATTCCACAACCAAATTAGATTAGACGAAGAACATAAACAAGAAAGAACCCCTAAAGAGAGAAAGGAAGGGTACCTGGAGGAGATATTGGAGGTAGAGGAGAAGAAGGAGAGGAAGGCCCAGTCATTCTTGGAGCAGATCTGGTACTCCCTCAGCTGGTCCGCGAGATTGGATCGAGTTTTCATCTCTCTCGTCGCCACGATGCCAAGCTTCAAGCTTTCTTGCTTCTCCGATGAATCTTGGAGAAGGAGAGCTAACGAGCATTTTCCCCGTTGCTGACAAGCATTGCTCCATCTTCTTCATCTTCGTCGGAAAACCCTACACCAAAGGAGAAGCAGCTAGAGAGGCAACACAACGAAGCAAACGACGAGGCAAGGTCGAAGTGAACCGAACGACGGGAAGTGAAACACGACACGAGAAGACGAGCACGACGAGGCGATGAGTCCGGCGAGGTCAAGGTGCAATGCACGGTGGTTTTTGACGTCGAAGAGACGCTGCGCGCATTCTCGAGGAGGGCTTTTAGGAGGGGCAAACGATGCTGACTCAGCAAAGAGGTTTCTGTGAGTGGGCATGGGGGACCATACGTGAAATTTAGTAAAGTTGAGGGACCTTCCGTGAAAAATAGCACACTTTCGGACGAAAAGTTCATTATTTGCTGCCACGTAAGCGATCCTGAGTGGCATGCTGAGTCAGCAGGTGACCGCCACGTCAGGCTATGTATAACCGGCAACCGGCTCGAGGGACGATTTTGTTATTTTTTCAAAGTTGGGGGACGATTTTGTTACAAAATAAAGTTGAGGGACGAAAGTGAAATTTCGCAAAAGTTGAGGGACGATTTAAGTAATTAACCCCAAGTATTATCCAAGGAGCCCATATTGAACCGACTTGAAGGTCAACTTTCGGGCTTCCTTGGTATACCATCTCAAAGATATTATTGGATGGGGTCCATCCAACTGGGCTCTACATGGATCTCTTGCACATCTTGTTCTTGAGAAAGATCAATGCTTTTGTCACGCAAGTACAGCAAGTTGATGGGCATGTCAGCACTAAGGTCTGAGGATGATGCGAGCTTTGATAGAGAATAAATTGCCTCATTGTCTACATGGAGGACCTTTATGAACCCTGACGCCAGCTTTTCGACAATTGCCTTGTACCTAGCCATATTTTCACCCCGAGCTTGAAACTCTCCAGTCTAGTATTGGACCACTAGTTGGGAGTCGGCGTGGGCTTGCAATTTCTGAACTTCGAGACCTCGGGCTAACCACAGACCGGCAATCAACGATCACACTCTGCTTCATTTTTTCATTGCCTTGTCTTCTATCCCAATGGCGAGTCATAACAAGGCCGGCTCCCGATCTCTTCTCTGTGTTGATCCATTGGTATAAAAATTCCATAAGTCGGTAGATGGGGGGTAGTCTACCATATTCTCAACTTCTTGAGGAGGGTGGCCTCCCTGGTCGGCCATCTTGACAATGAAGTTAGCTAAGACCAGGGCTTTCACCGTCATCCGAGGTTTGAAGTCAATATCATGCTCCCTGAGTTAGATAGCCCATTTCACCAGCCTTCCCGATGTCTCCGGCGTGCGGGGATTTGCTTGAGAGGTTGGTCGCTGATGACCATGATCTTGTGTGCTTGGAAGTATGGCCTCAGAGTCGAGCAGATATGACGAGGGTGTAGGCCAACTTCTCGATGGGCAAATTCCTAGACTCGGGGTCAGCCAACATCTTGCTGGTGTAATAGATGGTCTTTTAAACTCCTCCCTATTCTCGAAAGAGTATTGAACTGATTGCAAAGGAGGTTGCTGCCAAATATAGGTAGAGTTCATCTCTTTACTGAGGTTTGACTAGCAGCAGAGGTTAGCCAAGATATTACTTGAGCTGTTTGAAGGCCTCCTCGCATTCCTCAGTCCACTCCATCATTGGTGCCTTTTGGATTGCGCGGAAGAATGGCAGATTCCTTTTCCCCGAACTAGATATGAATTACACTAGAGCGGCTAACCGCCCATTCAGCATCTAGACTTCTTTGATAGTCTTTAGGGAGCTCATCTCCAAAATTGCCTTGACTTACTTAGGGTTGGATTCAATGCCGTGCTGTTTCTACGTAGGAAACACATCATTTCTTCCTAGGCTGATAAAGATAAATAGCATAAGGTTGCCCACTAAAGAAACTTCATAATATATTTTTATTGCCCAAGTGGGAGATTGTTAGAATTTTTGTGGGCAATATTAATATATTATGGCTATTACTAATAAAGGACTTAATGGGTGATTAGTGAAGGTTGTCCCTTAGGCTTCCGTAACCGGTGTGGGGGAGATGAGGGGTCACCGGAGTTACATTAAGGATTAATGGGAGTCCTTAATTTGGTGGAGTTACACTAAGGGATTAATGGGAGCCCTTAATTTGGTGCACCTATGAATTGCTATAAAAGGGTGAGAGTCCATCCTTCACAAGACACCAAGAAACTTTCTATTCCCCATCACATAGATTGAGTTCCTTTGTGGGCATAAGGAAGGTGTTCTTGTTGAAGGAACGACGAGTACCCTTACTTTATTCCATTGTAGTGTCATGATTCCATACGCTTTGGGAAACTAATGGACTTAGGTAAGATTTTATGTTCATGCATGTATTATCTGGACAATTCTATCATGTAAGTGATCTTGGGATTTATTTTCTTGTATTAGAATATGTGCATAATTTTCTAACAAGTGGTATCAAGAGCCAAACTTACATGATGTTTTGTTGGATTATTAAATCTGGTTTGCTATTTTTTATTTAAAATAAGCTATTGTTTTTTGTAAAAGACAGCAGTGTTTTATGTTGAAGAGAATGCAAAATTTCTAAAATCAACATTGAATTCATTTTGCACAATAATATAAGAATGTATTATTATGTGCAAAATTAAAATTACATTTGCTAATGTAAAGCAGTACGACAATAGGATAAACTTGGAGAAAAGGGATAATATCTATGATCAACACATGTTGTGCAAAATTAACATTGACATTGATTATAATGATTCTTTGAGCTTGCCAATTTCTTTTAGTGTTATGCAATTTCATGAATGTTGAATTCATATGTATGCATATGTAAAGTGTTTAGTACTGTTTTTGTACATTTATCAAAGCAACCACATTCTTGAAAACATGACACAATAAAAAAATAAAAAATAAAAAAAAGCGGGCAATGCAATTAGATTAATAATCCTTATGTTTTAGGATTAATTTGAGGACTTCTTCCATATTGATCTATACATTTTTTATTTTGGTGATCAAATTTTGTTTAATTTGCATTGCTTATTTAATTAAGTTAATTATATTGGTTTTAGAATAAAGTTGCCAAGTAACCTCTTATTTCTGAAATTAAATATAATTAAATTAATTAAATGTTTTTGTAATCATTGTTTATGCATTCTTTAGTTGGCCCAAAGGAAAACTTTAGTTTGGCAAAATATTGATTGCACTTGTAATAATGAATATGAATAACATTAGGTTGTACCATGTAAGTTATAATTGACCCAAAGGAAGGTTACAACTTGACTGGATAAGTTATTAATATTGGATTATTACACTGAGAGTACTGTTTATAAGTTGATCACTTTGTCCAAAGACAAGTGTCAATGTTGTACTAGGTATCTTGATTGTCCTCATAATATTTTGATGTCATTAATGTAATTCTTTGTTTTTCATACAGTATCAATGGCTACTGCTACTAACTTGTCAGCTCAATTGAGCGAGATTCCCGTACTAACGGGTGCAAATTTTAAGTCATGGAAGGAGTCTATTGAGATCATCTTAGGATGCATGGATCTAGACCTTGCACTATGGACAGACTGCCCTGCTTCTTCTTCTGAAAACTCTAATAGGTTTGAGGAGGAAATGTGGGAAAGATCTAATCGAATGTGTCTGATGATCATAAAGCGCTCCATTCTAGAAACCTTTCGTGGTTCAATTACTGAGACCACGGATGCTAAAAATTATCCATTGAACTTGAACAGCGCTTTCCCAAAAGTGATAAGGCGGAGGCAAGTAGCCTTTTGGCTAAGCTTGTCTCCATGAAGTACACTGGCAAAAGTGATAAGGGAATATATCATCAAGATGTCTAATCTTGCATCAGGACTAAGGGGACTAAAGTTAGAGGTGAATGATGATCTCCTCGTGCATTTAGTCCTGATCTCTCTTCCTACACAATACAAATCCGGTTTGGGTTAGTTACAATACTCAAAAGGATAAATGGACCCTAAACGCAGTGATCCCTCATTTGTGTTCAAGAGGAAGAGGCTTGATCGAGAAAAGGCGAAAGTGTTAATTTAGCATCCACCTCTCGAGGAATCGCAAGAAAAAGAGAGCTAAGGACACCGAGTAATCTTCTCCATGAAGAAAGCTAAGAAGCGAGGATTACATTTTTACACGCTATTTACGTAAGAAGGCGGGAACATGAAGAAGGATTGCCCAAAGTATGCCACTTGGAGTGTGAAGATGGGTGAGTTTCTCTCCCTTGTTTGTTCTGAAGTCAATTTAGCTTCTGTACCCATACATACTTGGTGGGTGGATTCTGGTGCTACCACTCATATAAGTATGTCGCCTAAAACAGTGGTTGCTGTGGGGAGCCACTCACCAAATGATCTTTGAAAGATACATCTTTGTGGGTGATGGCAGCAAGGTTGAAGTAAAAGCTGTGGGTCTTATTAGATTGTGTTTTGGAACTGTTATCATTTAGATTTGAACGAGACTTATATTGTACCATCTTTTAGACGGAATTTGGTTTCTGTTTCTACTTTGGACAAATCAGGGTAGCTTTATTCTATTAGAAATAATAGATTAAGTCTCTTTAAAAATTTAGTTCTTATTTGTACCGGTTCACTAATTGATAATCTTTATATGCTTGAATCTATTACTTTTAATGAATCCTTGCATATTAGTTCACAAGGTACTAAGCGTAAATTGAAAGAGAATTCTATAATGTTGTGGCATAAGTGTTTAGGTCATATCTCTAAAAAGAGAATTGAAAGTCTTATGTCTGATGGAATTCTGGATCCCCTTGATTTAACAGATTTCCAAGTATGTATTCATTGCATTAAGGGGAAACAGACAAACAAAAGAAAATTAGGAGCTGATAGGGCTGAAGAAGTCTTGGAACTGATACATACGGATATATGTGGTCCATTTCCTACGGCTTCATGGAATGGGCAACAGTATTTTATCACGTTCAAAGATGACTACTCCAGATACAGCTACCTATATTTGTTGCATGAGAAATCGCAAGCCTTGGAAGTATTTAAGTCTTTCAAAGCTGAAGTTGAACTTCAACTTAGAAAGAAAATTAAAGTTGTCAAATCTGACCGTGGTGGTGAATACTATGGGAGATGTGATGGATCCGGTGAACAACGTCCATGACCCTTTGCGCAATTCCTTAGAGAATGTGGAATTGTCCCGTAATACACTATGCTTGGGAAACCTAGCATGAATGGTGTTGTTGAAAGATGAAACAGGACACTTAAGGACATGGTGAGAAGTATGATTAGTCAATCTTCTTTGCCAGATTCTCTTTGGAGAGAAGCATTAAAAACTGCAGTGTATATTCTAAATAGGTTACCTAGTAAAGCAGTAACCAAAACCCCTTATGAGCTGTGGACTGGTAAAAAGCCCAGCATAAGGCATTTACACATTTGGGGTTGTCTAGCTGAGGCTAGGCCTTACATGCCAAATGAAAGAAAACTGGACTCAAGAACAGTTAGTTGTTATTTTGTTGGGTATGCTGAACGCTCTCGGGGCTTCAAGTTTTATAATCCCACTTCTAGATCCTTTTTTGAGACGGGAAATGAAGATTTCTTGAGGATGTTGAGTTTGTGGGGGGAGATAAGGTTAAAGATGTTAGTTTTGAGGAGGAATCCACTATTGTGAATCAGAATAATGGTTAGGTTCTTATACCTACTATTGTTGGATCCACAAATCCAGATAATATTGATCAAGATCAGGACCCTACCCCTGACAATGTTTCTCTTTAAGATAACACTGAGGTTTCTCTTCCCATTTCTGAAGTGCAAACTCTACCAGCTCAAGAAATACAAGAAGTGCCATTAAGAAGATCCACTAGAGAAAGGAGAAGTGCTATTCCGGATGACTATATAGTATTTCTCCAAGAACATGAGGATAGCATTGGCTTAACAGAGGATGATCGTATCTACCTCCAACAAGCCTTGCAAAGTTCTAAATCTAATAAATGAATTGAGGCTATACAAGATGAGATAAAGTCTATGAGTGATAATGGTATTTAGGATCTTGTTGAATTCCCTATTGGAAAGAAACCCATTGGTTGTAAATGGATATTTAAAACCAAAAGGGATTCGAAAGGCAATATCGAAAGATATAAAGGCTTTGCCTAGTCGCAAAAAGGCTTTTACTTTCGGAAGGAAGGCATAGATTATACAGAGACTTTTTCTCCGGTATCATCGAAAGACTCTTTTAGGATAATTATGGCACTTGTAGCTCATTTTGATCTAGAGCTACATCATATGGATGTTAAGACTGCGTTTCTCAATGGTGACATTGATGAAACTATCTATATGGTGCAACCAGAATACTTTGTATTAGGAAATTCAAAGTCTATGGTCTGTAAATTAAAGAAATCCATCTATGGCCTTAAACAGGCCTCCCGTCAATGGTACCACAAGTTTCACAATGTAATTACTTCATTCGGTTTTGAGGCCAATGTTGTGGATGATTATGTGTATCATAAGTTTAGTGGGACTAAATGTATCTTTCTGGTATTATATGTTGATGATATTCTACTCGCAAATAATAATTTGAGTATGTTGTATGAGACCAAGTCCTTCGTATCAAAGCATTTTGAAATGAAGGATCTTTGAAATGCCTCTTTTGTTTCGGGAATCCAGATACTGCGAGATCGCTCTCAAGGTACTCTGGGTTTGTCACAAAAGAACTACATTGATAAAGTTTTGAGTAGATATGGCATGAAGGACTGTTCACCAGGGGATATACCCGTTGCTAAAGGAGACAAATTTTGTCTCACCGGCACCAAAAAGTGACTTTGAAAGAAAGGAGATGCAAAAGATTCCTTACTCTTCAGCTATAGGGAGTCTTATGTATGCTCAAGTTTGCACATGTCCTGATATAGCATTTATAGTGGGAGTCTTTGGAAGATACTTGAGTAATCCCGGCATGCTTCATTGGAAGGCAGATAAGCGCGTTATGAGGTATTTACAAAAAAAACAAAGGACTACATGCTCACTTATCAGAGATCAGATAGTATTGAGATCGTCGGATATTCTGACTCTGATTTTGCTGGTTGCCACGATAGTAAGAGATCTATATCAGGTTACATTTATATGATAGCTGGAGGAGCTGTTTCTTGGAAAAGTGCTAAGCAAACACTTATAGCTCCTTCAACTATGGCAGCCGAGTTTATAGCCTATTAGCCTGCTACGAGGCTTCTAACCAAGGTAAATTGCTCAGAAATTATGTCACAGCATTGCGAATTGTCGACAATATTGAGAGGTCACTCAAGATTTTTTGTGACAATAAATCGGCAGTTTTGTATTCTAATCACAACAAGAGCTCCACAAAGTCAAAATTCATTGATATCAAGTTTCTTGTTGTGAAAGAGAGAGTTCAAAATAATTTGATAGCTATAGAACACTTGGGAGCCAATGCTATGCTAGCAGATCCTCTTACCAAAGGTTTAACACCTAAGGTCTTTCATGAGCATGTTGCTCATATGGGTGTAGTTTGTGTTGATAATACCTTGGTTAAGTGGGAGTAATTTTCTTACGTTGTTCTATGACTCTTATGTGTCAACTTTGATGTTATTTTCTGCAGAATAAAGTATTTGGAGTATTCAGTTCATTTTTCTGTCTTGAGCCTATTTTGTTAAAAATTATTGTTTGATCTCACTAAAGAATAAAGTTGGACTAGTTGGAAATAGACATGAATGATCACATTGTATGTTATTTCCAGACCACTCATCCACACTTAATCCATGTCATTGAATGTGTTAGTATGATGATCTTTGAAGGCCAAGTCACAGTTGAGTCTGACGAAAACCACATTGATTTCATGTTGACATAGGAGATGGACTTGATTGAAATAAAGGAAGTCTAAAGATAAATAGCATAAGGTTGCGCACTAAAGAAACTTCATAATATATTTTTATTGCCCAAGTGGGAGATTGTTAGAATTTTTGTGGGCAATATTAATATATTATACTAATAAAGGACTTAATCGGTGATCAATGAAGGTTTGCCCTTAGGCTTCCGTAACCGGTGTGGGGGATATGAGGGGTCACCGGAGTTATATTTAAGGATTAATGGGAGTCCTTAATTTGGTGGAGTTACACTAAGGGATTAATGGGAGCCCTTAATTTGGTGTACCTATGAATTGCTATAAAAGGGTGAGAGTCCATCCTTCACAAGACACCAAAAACTTTCTATTTCCCATCACATAGATTGAGTTCCCTTGTGGGCATAAGGAAGGTGTTCTTGCTGAAGGAACAACGAATACCCTACTTTATTCCGTTGTAGTGTTGTGGTTCCGTACGTTTGGGGAAACTAATGGACTCAGGTAAGCTTTCATCTTGATGCTTGTTTTATCTTGACAATTCTATCATGTAAGTGATCTTGGGATTTATTTTCTCATAATTTTCTAACAAACCCTACTACTCAACCATGGCTATTGTCGCCTACGCAACAAGCTCTATATATCTAGTTTCCCCCAGGCAAATGAGATCTGTTGCTTAATCAACTACTCTTGCTTTAGTCACTCGAACTACACTAAGGACCATGCATACTTGAATCAAATCAGTGAACTCGAAGAGAAACTGAATAGGGATAAGAGAAAATAAATGTACTAGGACTTGCTAGAGATTGGGAATGGGAGCAAAGTTGGCAAAGATGTTAGCGGAGTGGATCTTGGGTGCAAAGTGGTGCCTTCTTTGGAGTAGTGAGAAGGCCATGTGTTGGAATGTTGAACTACTTCTCTTACTTTGCTAGTCACATGAGCATCACTTGCTCCACATCAACGTTGAGGAGATTACAAGACCAGCTCTTGTTGGAAAAATTCAATGTATAGGCACACTTAAGTGAATTAAATGTGTAATGCTATCTTAAAGTACTGTCCATTTAAATGTGATCTAATAAAGTTTAATAATTGGACTATTGGGTATTAAAGTATCATGGAATTAATGTGTAAAGACCATATGATAATCTCTAATTTGATATGGGGCCAAAATAGAAATTGTGGAAATCTGTAACCAAAAAATAGTTATGAATTTTAAAAGATTATGGTACCCATTTCAACGATCTCAAGACCGTTTTTTGATATCCCATCTAGAAAGAACAGAGATGCCCTCAGAGAGACTACATTCAAGTGGAAGATCAATCCCTCTCTATCTCACCCAATTAATTTGGACATGGATCAACGTACGACGCTCGCTAATCCTCTTCTCTTCTTTTCTCATTGAATTCTACTTGGAGTATAGTTTTTTGTTCTAGGGTTTGATCAGGTTTTGTATTTTACTGTTTTCATTGAGAAGTAATGATTTATGTGATTGAATTTTTGGTTGTTTATATGATTAAACATGTTATAATATAGTTTATTCAAATCCTACAAGTAGTACCAGAGGCACTCCATAATTGATTCATTGATAAATTTGGACTTGAAATTATGAAATTATGGTTCTAGAGATTGTGCAATTTGGGGTTTTGATCTTGTTTCATAAAATTAATGTGCAATTTGTAGTTATGTTGGATATGTTGCATCTTTTATTTTTTTATCAAGTAATAAACAACATTCAATTGAGCAAATTGAAACAAGATGTCACCAAAGTTACCTCTTTTGTATAAGATTAACTTGTTGAGGATGTCTAGGTGCTTGTGTGTGTAGTTATTTCATGGAAATATTAGTCGACTAAAAATAAGGTTAATATCTGGCCGAATTGCATACACACTAGTGGTGATAAATATGTGATAATTATTAGGTTTTCTTGTGAATAATAAGTTAATTCAAAGCTAGACTTATTCTTTGACATGAGCTATTGTTTCTATTTGATCACTACACCAAGAGTAGCACTTACAATTAATATTACTATCCAAAGACTTAATATTAATGTTGTGTTATGTATCTTGAGATATAATGAAATTATTTAAATTTAGATATTTCTTATTTGACATATGATGTGAACATACTTGTTATTTGATTTCTTTATTATACAACCCTTACGTATGTTACTACGATATCTGCAATGCAAACAATATTCCCATACTTAAATATTCTCATACTTAAGGGGACTAACTTTACGGATTGGAAAGAGAATATATTAATTGTTCTTGGTTGCATGGATCTAGACCTTGCATTAAGGGAGATTGGCTTAGCCCTTCCATCAATTTGGCCATAGAAAAAGCCGAGTTATGGTAAGGTACCTCCAATATTTCCATGAAATGGTGTATGTAGCTACAAAGGCTCTCTCCTTAAATTGTTGTTTTATCGCCATCAACATCGCCGAGGTCTTTCTTTGTTTCATGCTATTATTGGCGAAGCAAGTGGCGTAAGGGCACCATTTCGGCTATTCAAATGAAAAAGACGGACTCTAAGGGAGGTTGGTTAACCACATTTAAGCTACTCCTCACAGAGTGGCCGGAACGCATCGCATATAACATAATGTCGTTGGGATCTACGTGAAGCAACATCATGGCCTTGTAAGACTCCAGAGTATTGACTAGATCTGAAGTGGCATTGTAAGTCTCAATGGATGACTTTCTTAACCCGGCCAGGAGTGGGACCTCAAGGATCTCTGGAATGAAAGGAGAGATCATTCCCTGATTTCTTGGGACATGACCTTGAACCGAGGTCTCGAGGAGTCCTCAAGTTGAGGTTGAGGCTGTGGTGATCCCATGTTGCTCGATGATGAAGCAACCTCTTATTTTCTTCTAGCTCATGCTTTGCCTTTAGGCTTCAGGGTGTGTGTAGTGGAACGTTGCTCCACGTAAGATGAATCTACCATGGTGTTTCTTGGGGATAATAGGAGCTCAGATATCTGCTACTCCACCAATCAGAAGGCTCGAAAGTTAAGCGCCTTGATCTTCTCTTAAAGAACTTCGATATCACAAATCTTGAACATCTCCTCCCAAGATCAGCGGGATGGTCTTGACGAGCACCTTCAACTTCTAGGCTGGTCAAGGATCAAACTCTACTTGCCTCTTTCCATAGTTGAGAGCTCCACAACTTCTTGATCAAGAAGATCTATCTTTCCGAAAAACGATGCTAAGTACTATTAATGCAGAAATCTGCTCCTCCCATGGATCAAAGTAGATCTTGATCAACAGGTGAGAGAGGTCGATGAAGGTTGTATTGCTTCAGTTTTTTTGAGGGAAAGATCAGTTGTGATCGACAACCTCTCTGGTTCGCTCTTTTATCTTCACAGGATCAGCCCTTCCTCCAAGGATCAGATTACACGGATTAAACATCATCAGGAGAAAAAACTGCAGAGAGAGAAGATCTGAGCGCTCATACTCGGAGAAAGGGAGCCTCTGACTCTCAAGTTATGGACTCAAAAAGGAGAGGAGAGAGAGAGAGAGAGTGAGAGAGGAAGTAAGAAGAGAGGTTTTTGGGAGAGAGCTAGTGTGTGATGCTCAAGCTATCGCTCTATCTCAATGGAATGCAAGTTATCTTCTTCATGAACTGAGGACCTCCTTATATAGCACAGAGATCGTTAGTTGACATCTTGAAGATAATTAACTACCAGCTTTCAGTGTTTTCCTCCATCGAATGTCCAAACGGTTATGATCACAGTTGATCTCTGATCTTGGCGCTTGTGATCAAATATTTTCTCTGATAACTGAGTACATAATATACCATTTGAATTACTAAACTTCACTTGAGAATATGAGAATAAATTGATTGAAAAAGATATAATATATATAAAAAATCACAATAATATATTTATATATATTAAAACAAGAGGTTTTATATTTCATTTAGGTTAAAACATTAAAGTTTAGTTAGGGGTTACAAGTAAATTTTTTTTTAAAAAATAATTATATAATATTATTAAAAATTAAAAGGGTGAAAAGTGATATCATTATTTTTTTATAGAATGATGAATAAACTATTCTTTATTATTTATGTCATTTATTATATCAAATTTTATTCCTTGGCTTACTTTGCTTCTAAATAGCGTAGCTATTTGCACACATCTCTACCTAACCGTTTATTATTTGTATTATCTATTATTCCTGTCAAGTTATAGAGTTGTGCTTACTTTTTTGTTGACTTGCTCAGTTGATTGCATGTGTCTTTATCCAATTATTTTTTTTGATAAATGTGGACAAATCACATTCTTTTATTTAATATAAGTAGCGACTACATAGATGAACCCTATCATCGAAGTCTGATACAAAGGATTTATTGCCCCTCAGTTTTGTCCCCTGCTCCCAGTTTTGACACCTGGTCCCCTATCCCTCAAAACGCTCCTTAGTCAGCCTTGGTGTCCTCGAAGTCCCTCCTTGGTGAGATCTGTTGGTCCTCCTCCCTTGTAAGCTGCATGGCTACCCACTTCAGTCTCTTGGATGTTAGCTGCATCAAACCAAGACAATATTAGGAAGTCAATATCACGGATTGTTTTCATGAAAACGCGACGTTTATCATGAAAGCTTCTATTGCGTTCCATCCACACTGTCCATATAATGGCCATTGATAACAAGTTCCATCCCATGCGAGTATCCCTAAGCAAGAAGTTGACAATCGCGGTTTGGCCTAACTATTTATTATTTGTGCTAACAATCCATTATTCATTTCTTCTGTTTATATCATATTATTAATTGGTGCTTTCTATAGTTTATGCAAACGAAGAGCTCGAAGCGTAGCCCGGAACTTCCGATAAATAATGTTGTCCGGAGCTCCATGGAGCAACACCATAGCCTTGAAAGACTCTAGGTGGCCGACCGGATCTGAGGTCTTGTTGTAAGTCTCGATAGATGGCATCATGAATCTGGCCTAGAGCGGGACCTTAAGGATCTCAAGAATAAAAGAAGAAATCATCCTGGAGGCATACCTTAGTCGTTCCCTAATTTCCTGGGACACAACCTTGAACCGAGGTCTTGAGGAGTTCTCGGGTTAAGGCTAAGGCTGTGGCGATCCCGTGTTACTCGATGACGGAGCAACCTCTTCTTCTCTTTTGGCTCGTGTCTTGCCTTCAAGCTTTAGGGCACATATAATGGAGTATTGCTCCGCGTTAGACGAGTCTTCCATGGTATTTCTTGGCAGTGATAAGAGCTGAGATATCTATTAATCCACCATCAGAGGGCTCGGGTGAGCTCCTCGATCTTCTCTTCAAGAACTCGATATCTTGAGTCTTGAACATCTCCTCCCAGGACTTTAGGCTATTCCCTCGACGCAGGACCTTCAACTTCTAGTTTGTCGTGGATTTGACTCCGCTTCCTTCTTGCCATTTTTATAGAGCTTCACAACTTCTTGATCAAAAAGATCGATCTTTCCTACGTGCATAGCCAATCGTTGATGCTAGATCCGCCTCCTCCCGGAATTATAGCAGATCTTGATTAATTGGTGAGAGAAGTCGGTGAAGGTTGTAATGCTTAAATTGATTTTGAGGGAGGGATTGGTCATGATCGATGACTTCTCTAGTTCACTCATTCGTCTTTGCAAGATCAATACCTTCTTCAAAAACTAGCCTTCGAAAAGGAGAGAAAAAAGGGAGTGAGTAAAAAGGTTTAGAGGAGAGAGAGTGTGATGCTCAATCTATCACTCTATCTTAGTGGAATCCAAGTTATCTTCTTCGTGAGCCAAGAAGCTCCTTATATAGCCCCGAGACCGTTAGTTATCAGCCTGGAGAAATTTAGCTGCAAACTTTCAGTGCCGTTTGAAATCCATCCTCCACCGTCAGATGTCCAAATGACTATGATGATAATTGATCTTTTATCTTTGTGCTTGTGATCATGCCATTTCTCATCAGATATTTTCCCCATAATAGTACATAATATACCCTTTGATTTGTTATATTTCACTAGAGAATATAAGAAAGAACTAATTGAAAAAGATATAACATATATAAAAAAAAGTCGAAATGATAAATTTATATATATTAAAACAAGAGGTTTTATATCTAACATAAATTAAAACATAAAATTTTAATCAAAAAATTAAAAAATATATATATAATTATAATTTATAAAATATTAACAAAAATCAAAAGAATGACGGGTGATTTCATTATTGTTTTATAGTCAATGAGTAAAAGACTTTTTATTATTCATGTTATAAATTAGAGGGAAAAAGTAATTTTTGGTCCTTGTATTATGGTATATTGTTCTTTTTGGTTCCTAGATAATAAAAATGTTTAATAGGGTCCCTGTACTTTGGGGTTTGATATTTACGGTCCCTAGGGCTAATGTAGCAGCCAACTGGCATACGAATTGAATACGGTCATTTTTTATGATGATGTTGCAACTTGCGTACGTGGCATGCTGACGTGGCATGATAACTGGACTTTCAATATATTTATTTTTTAATGATTACATGGATGCTGACGTGGCTAAAAAATTTAAAAGAAAATATTGCCTTTTTCTACTAGACTTTGTACCTTAACCACATGGTGCAGTTAATAATGTGACAAGATTTATATTTTTATTAAAAAAATAATGTCATGTGACCTTCTTTCAAAATCAATAATATAGTGATATAAAAATCCATGTTCATCTATAAAAAAAAAATCACATTTTTTAGTAATTTTCCAAGTTGATTGTTAGGATTAAGGTACAAAATCCTGTGTAAAAAGAATGCCAAGTGCCTAAAATTTTTTTGCCATATGGCATAACCCCCTTGTCAACATACCATGTAAGCATGGTGATGTGGCATGCCACATCATCATTATATATATATATATATATATATATATATATATATATATATGTTGAAAGTCCAGTTATCATGTCACGTCAACATGCTACGTAGTGCCACGCCACGCCACAAAAAATGGTTCTATTTAATTCATATGCTAGTCGGCTACTATGTTATCAATACTAGGGATCGTGAATTATTGAAACCCCAAGGTACGTGTATTGTATTCAACATTTTCATTATATAGGACCAAAATAAATAATATCTTGTAGTATAGGGATTAAAAATGACTTTTCCTCTATAGTATATCAAGTTATAGCCCTTGACTTTTGCTTCTAAATGCAATTTAGAGCTACTTACTTGCACCTATCTCTACCTAACTGCTTATTATTTGTATTATCCATTATTCTTGCTAAGTTATAGCGTTGTGCTTACTTTTATGTTGACTTGCTCAATTTGGTTTTAGTGTGTCTTTTCCCAACTATTTATTATTTGTGCAAAGTCCATTATTCATTTCTTCTGTTTATATCACATTATTGACATGTGCTTACATTAGTACTGGCTGGCTGAACTAGTTATTCATACCTCTACAGCTCTACTTAATTGTTTATTAGTTATGCAAATAGTTTAATATTCGTGAGATGCACTTATATCAAGCTTATTTTACTTCTTACTAGTATGGCCAATTGAATAATTCTATACCTACTATTTATTATTCTTCTCAACTTTTAAGTATCAAACACATGATGACACATAGCATGTTACGGGCGTTTATTTTTGGGAAGTGTCCCACTTCCACAATTTTGGATATTGTTTTCTTCAAATATAATACTTCAACTTCAAGGCATTTTTCGGAAGTGTCCATTTCCCTCAAAAATAAACTAGGGGCACTTCGGCTGATTTTTTACCGAAGTAACCTTAATATAAAAGGTCAGTTCAACCATTTTAGGCAACTTTCATAAACACTCTCGAAGTGGGACTTCATCTCGACTACTGTGAACCCATGATGAGCCTCTGGATCTCTGACTATTTTCTCCGCCTGATTTTCAACCTCGACAAGGCTCAAGATCTCTGAATGTATCTCCTAATCGCGGATTTAGCCTCCTCAATCAGATGCCATGTAAAATCCGAGGATTTTAGGGAATAAATTTTTCTTTAAATTGTATGGTTAATAAGGGAAAGTCCACAAAGTTGTATTTGTTGAACTTTTGGAATTTGGAAAGTCCTATTTGATCTTTAAGTAATTAGTGATTAAAAATGGCTTCGATTGTTCCTTAATTATTTTGTTAATTAAAAGGAATTCCCAAAGTTGGATTTTCTACGAACAAGAGGGAATAAATGGGTTAAATTCCTTGATTGGGGATAATTGTCAAGTAAGGACCTCTCTGTAATTTCGTAGGATGATGAGGACTTAAAAGAAATTTGCGTTCTCAAAGGCAAGGGACTTGCATGTGAAAGAATAGAAGAGCAAGGGGTTATTTGCAAAAGTTACGAAAAACTCATGTAAGGGTTGTATTAGAAATGAATCAACGGCCAAGATTTCAGGATCTAAACGCGTGCTGATCGTGAGGCATCAACTCAATGGTGTATTTCGGCCATGATCCAATGGTGTGGGTGCTCCCACCATGCGGGAGATTTCTAGCCGCTCATCCAGATGATTAGTTTAAGTTCGAGACATAGAGAAAGATCTTGGTTTCTCATTCGTTCTCTGTGTTAGGAATGATCCAAGCTGTTCATCGCAAGCAGTCGTTTAAGTTCAAGGCGCCGGAGTTATATCCAGCCGTCCATCTGTTTTTCAGTCCACCCGTTCATCAATGAGGAGTGCTTGATTCGAGGCATAAACAACACAAACCATAGTTCGATCCGATGCAATGGAAACTCACCGACCGATGGCGTATGCGTCATCCCGAGCACGAATCTAACGTAGTAACCCCTTCTTCGCCGAAAGCGGTGCCACCGCGACCTCAACCCTAACCTCTCTGTGATCAACTCCGACCAAGTATGGAAGGGCTTAATATGGTTTCTCTCCACGATCAACGAGACCGTAATCTCGTCTAAAACCACCCGGTGAGCCTCCTATAAAGAGAACACCAACCCTGAACACTAGCACAACCGTTTTCATCCTCATGAGAGAAACCAGGAGAGAGAGAGAGAGAGAGAGAGAGAGAGAGAGAGAGAGAGAGAGGCTTCCCAAGGCCATTGATGACTGTCCCTCAGAGGAGGAGGGAGACCGAGGAGGTTCAAGAGCGGTGGAGCGTATGCCTGGTAAGTCTTTGTCTTTGTAAAAGCATAGTGAATCCGGTGGAACGGTGTTGAGCCTCACCGGAGTTTCAAAACCCCAAACTTTAATTTTCTCTCCCTAAAAAAGGAGATGCACAGGTGCCATGCCTTCGAGAGAGCTTTGACAATATTTGGAGGAGTACGGGGATCATAGCGGAGCTACACCATGAGGATCTCGGCGGGAAGTTATTCTCCAGTGAGTTCTCCTCCTTGTTTATCCTTGTTAATCACCACATGCATCCACGATAGAGTAGTAGATACCATGAGGAACTCGGGAACCCTCGCCTAGATAATCGCCAAGGTTCCGTATGCCATCAAAAATAGAATCCTACAAGGTCGGGTGTGCTCGGCGAGTGAGAGGCATGGGGACCCGATAACCCACCGCTTAAGAGACACTCTAAGGCAGTGATCACCTCCTACCGACGAGGACCTCGAGGTCGAGACGACACCGCCACCCATGGCCACTCATGGGCGCATCATCAAGTGAGGTCGGCACCACCCCGCCAAATGGTGACTCAACCGGAGAAGATAAGCGCGAGACCGGGTTTAAAAAGAACTAACGGGTTGGGTTCTGTCTGAAATTAATAAGTTGGTAGACCAAACCAATTAACAACTGGATTGAGTCAAGTTAATAAATGCAACCGGGCTGGGTTCAACCAACTACATAGATTGGGTTAAGACCAAGCCAAATGAAATCATTTGAGGTTAAGCGAATCAGTTAATCTAGACTGAACCCATTTAGAGTGAGTTGAATCAGGCTTGAGCCAAATTGAAGTTAATTGGTTTGGTCTAGTTGGTTATAATGGCTTAATGTAAGCTAATTGGCTAGGTTTTGTCCATTATATTGTGTTTAACATAAAGTAAACTGGTTAGGTTAGTCAGTTAATAATTGGACTCAATGATAATAGATGGTTTGGTGGAATCAAGTATAGAGTAACTAAGTGGACCAAGTAAATAAATTAGGTTTGTGGGCTTGGTTTAATCAAGTAGGCTAACAGTTTTGATCAAGTTGAATTGATTTGGGGTTGGGTCCAACCTATTTAACTTATAGGGCCCAGCCAAATTAATGAGTTGGGCCCACCCAACTTAACAGATGAGATCAAGTCAACTACAGGGATTTGGGTTATGCCATATAGGGAATTGGGTCTAATCAATTAGGGGATTGGTAAAATCAACTTTGAATTTGGCTAATGAATTACAAAAATTAAAGGAAAAAAGAAAAGGTAGGAGAGGGGACTTGAAACCAAGATATCCCCAACCAATGTAATGGGCCTTAACCACTAGGGCATTATAACACATTTGATTGAATAAGGGGTATTAATTAAATAAGGACAAACAAGACTAAGTTTAACAAAGTTAGAGAAAAGGAAAGAAATAAAAGAGAGAGTAAGGATTCCATGGTTATAATGGGGCTTCCTAACCACTAGAAAATATATAGCTTTTGTTTAAAGGTTTGGGGTTCAAGCTTTTAAAAGGAAAATAACATGGAGTACAAGGGAAGGCCCATACGATTTGACTTGGGCCCAATTAGTGCATCATGCAAGTACAACTAGGCTTATGAACTATCAGTCAGATCATATAGTTTCCATTATCGATTTTGGTGTAGAGACGCTGATATGAGGAATTCCCTAGTAATTCCGTGATACCTCTAGTAAAGGTAAGTACTCTGCCTCACGCCTCTTATTTATTGGCTGGTTGCTTTCTTGATTTTATGCTTGTAAGTACACTTGCCTAATGCCTACTCTCCGGAGTATTCTTTGGCATTATTATTATCATGTTTGATGATATTTCATTTGGCCTTATCTATTGATTTCATATATGCATGTCTTCTTGGTTGATTGGATTCTTGTTGAGAATGTATGATTGTTTTCAGGATGTTGGTATCCCTGGTTGATTGTTAGTCTTCCACCCGGATTAGTGGAGCGTGGGGGCTCCGTTGGGGAATGTTCAAGGACAGGACACCCTGGCATTCTGGCTTGCCATGCCAGAGGGATTACTCTGGTTGTCCCGCCTATAAGTGGGGTGATTCGCTAACCGCGTCGACATCGCAGAGGCGCGGCACTACATCGACATACTTAATTGTAAAATCCACGAATTTTATTTATTTTCTTGGGAAAAAATATTTAAAATATTTACTTACCGCGATTAGTGAAAATGTGGGATTAAATGATTTATTTAATTTAAATGGAAATTAAAAATTATTATGGGGTCTGCAGGGACCTAATAGTAATTTTGAAAGAAATGAGGACCTTAAAGAAGTTTTCCTCTCTCACAGTCTTGGACTTATGTGTAATTTTAGAAGTGTCAGGGACTTCTCATGAATTTTCGTGAGAGAAAACCCTATTAGAGGGAATGAACGGCTGAGATTAAATCATCTCATACCGCTGCTAGATCTCGAGACCTTATAACTACCGTGAATGAGCCACGTGGGCGCATCCGTAATAAATCCATCCGATTGTAGAAATGGATACGGGGCAATAGTGGTGGGTGATTGAGATGACCTCACGCGCGCGGGTGACCGCGGAGCCGCCCATCTCATGATCATCCGTATCTCGGTGACATAGGAGGGAGATCGGGCCGCTCATTTTAATTAAGTTCGAGCCAGAATCTAACGACATTGTTAGATACGCAGGCTAAAGGACGCCGCTGGATTTAACTCAATTAATCACGGCCGCTGATCATCGAAAACCAAATCCCGAGGCGTGTTCTTCTCTTCCCCGGCCGATTGAAACGGCCACGCCTCGCTGGGCCGTAACGCTGCCAGATCAAGAAGCGCATATACGGCTACTTTATTAGGGCGCCACCGGCGTAATTAAAACCCACGAAGCTGCCGCTTCGCCTAGCCCGCGGGGGCTATAAGAAGGGCCGGAGCCCTCGCCGCAAAGATCTCCGGTTTTCCAGCTGGAGTTTGTCTTTCCCGCCAGAGTTGATCGGAGCGTAAGCCTCTCGCAAGCTCACCGATTTGGTGCTCGTGGATCTCGGGAGCTCGATAGCGGACGGAGAGGGAGAACTCGCCGCGGACGTAGCGGCGAGGAGAAGGATCCATCGCCGCCGAGCTCGGCCGGAGTAAAAGCAGGGGCGCTTCCGGCGACTCCATCGCTCCGACCTCAACAACCTCACGGGTGAGTGTTCAAAAACCTATAGAGTAAGTAGGGATAGCTTTTTGCATGCATTTCACCGGGTGTGTGAGCTCGCCGGGCTGAAGTTCTTTCTCGCGCCAGGGCGCTACCGATGCTGCTCGAGAGGGGAGACGTGGGCCCGCGGTGCAACAGAGGGCTCGCCGAGATCGTAAGGTCACGGCAACAAATTCCGGTTTCAAAGTACGCCCGTGGTGGCCGAGAGGGAAGGTGGCAACTGACGACTCCCTACGATCACAAGTGAAAGAGAAGAAGAAGAAGAAGTGAAAAAAAAAATATAAATAATAAATAATAAATAATATTAATATTAATCGTTTAATTATATCAAACTTTGGGGTGTGACAATAATATAGCTAATTAAACATAATTATTTATTCTTCTTCCTTCTTAACTAAAACATTAGTTAATTGTTGATATAAACAATAATTAACTAGACATGTTATTAAAATGAAAAACTAAGGACTTGTGACATTAAATAAAAGTTAATAAGTTATTAACATAGTGTGACAAAATAGAATCCTTTTATTTTTCCTCTCATGGACTAAGATACTAGTTAAATGGTTGTGACAAATAGCTAGTAGAGATAATGAATTTGGAAAATATAGAGGGTGACATTTGTTTAATAGAAACTATGGAATAGTTTGCTATGAGGGTTAATGTTTAATTAAAATATTAACCGAGTGGTAGTGACAAATAAATTGGTAAATGGCAAATTATTTGATTAATTTGTTCCAGAGATTGGAAGAGGTGACACTTATTCAATTAATCAGATAAAGTGTATATTTTCCTTTGATAATGAAACTTAGGTTTTGTGATGATTATTAAGTTATGAAATTTTTACTCATAATTTATAATTAGGAAACTTAAGGTTTTAAATAAAGATTAAAACCTTAGTGTGACAATTAAATAGGTGGTGTTTCTATTAATAGTAATGATACTATTAATCAAATAGTAGTATAGATCGGTAACTGTATGGAACTATGGGTAATAATTAATAATTATTATGAAGTATTGAAATAAAATTAATTAATTAATTAATTAATTAATTTGGATAATTGGTTGAGTGACAGGAACTGTTTGGTAAGGAAGCTAAATAAATTCAAAAAGGACTAATAAACCCTAAACAAGGTGGAGCCTAAAACCTTAGGGTCAAAGGATTGCCAAATGACCAAAATGCCCTTTTAGAGTAAAAAGGGGTTAAGATCGATTTCACTAGGCCCAACTCAACTAAAATGACTTAATAAGAGTCGGTCTCGACAAATAGACTAAAGTTGACTAGGTTTGGCCAAGATAGGACCAAAAGTCAACTAAGGGACACAGAAACGGGAATAAGGGCCTAGAATCCAGGGATGGTCCCTAGGACCCGTTAGTGGGCCTAAGCCCAACAAGGACGCTAGGCATGCATGGACACTCAGAGAGATAGAAATTATTGGAACAATGATTCTAATAAAACCATTATATGCCAGATACACTCGGGGAGTTGTTGGCAAGCACGAAAAGACTAGAAAGACTTCTAGTTTCAACAAATAGAGGTAAGTTCACTTGCCTAGTTTCCACCCGATAACGGGATTTCTTGGATTTGCTATGTATTCTTAATACATGCAATCCGCTGATGCCATACATGCCGCTCTTATTTGTTCTTGAATCTCGCTAAGCATGTATGCTTGTTTATGGACGCTGGTGTCCCTTTTTACTATGTTCTCCACGCTCGACTCACGTGGAGCTAGGGAAGCTCCAATTTAGGAGATGTTCGTGGTTAGGACCCTCGACTTTTCTCGATGTACCTTACCAGAGAAACAAATCTCTGGAAGTCTTACCTGTCGATTGGGCATGGCCACTGTAATCGTGTTAGCACATCGTAGGGAGAGGTAGTTCTACACCCACTATTTGGACTGAGGGTCAATCAACCACCTAGGTCGCATTTATATCCAAAAGTCGGACATACCGGTCGGGAGTAAACCTTTGAGTTCTCCTAGAACTCACTACAGAGCCCGAGGGCTTCGTACTGTGGGTCGCACCTTTGACTTTGCTTTGTGGTAGACTCCTAGGACTTTGTGTTGATGCTATGATCCCGTTGATTGTCTTTTCCCATTGATGACACCGTGACTGCGCAGGGGTGCTTATCGAAGCTTTCCTTCAAAAGCTCATGTGTTTTCTCTTTTCCTCTTTACTGCATTCCGAGGTATAGGAGGGAGAGAGAGACTGGGAGAGGACTCAAAGGACCGTGAGGTTGTAGGAGTCTCCATTATCTTTGCTTTTATGAACTTTTGTTGTTTGTAGGACCCGTATAGGGACTGACTATCTTAGGGCCTATGGACCTCCTTAACTCTATGTTCTTAGGAACACGAGTTTTAATTAATTTATGGAATGTTATCTGCTTATTACATTATTAGGCCTTGTATTTGAGTTGAGTTTATCCCTTCTTCAATACCTACCGGCCTGGTTGACGGCTTTCGGGGTCCCGGATCCGGTCGGGCGCTATATCACGACTGAGGGCCATATGACCAGAGGGTCGATTCCAGCACAGGCTTATGTTGCTTGCTAGGGGAGATATTTGTGGAGCTTCCTTTGGAACTCTCTTCAGAGCTTAAGGGCTGTTGTGGATAGGAGTCATTACCGTTGTGATGTTTATGGTGGACTTCTAGGTTCTAGAGTTGCGGGGCGTGTCCCCACTGTTTGATTCATGATTGTTGATCACATTATTGTTATTTATGATGTTTTATGATTCCCGTGGGGGTACTTACTGAGCTTTCCATTCGAAAGCTCACGCACTTGTTTTTCCTTTCTCTTTCAGATCCTAAAGAGTAGGTGGCTCGAGCTCAGGAGTCGTGCAAGGGACGGGGTAGCTTCCTGAGGTTTGAGGACTTCTTTTATTTCCATTATGTGTGAGATACTATTTCAAGGACCCATGTAGAGCCTAGATTATTGTAGAGAACATGGACCCTGATTTATTTCTGTTGTGACTCTGACTATTTGTTTATGTTATTTAAGTTATTTGGTTGTTATTTGTTATCTGCTATGGTCACATAGGCCTTGTACCCGAGTTGGGGTGCGCCTCCACTTGGTTACGATCAATCTCAGGCACATGCCTCGACCGGAATACGTCGAGTATGCAATATACCACCCCAGCCTAGCTTAAGCAGGTACCTCCATCTCTCTCTCTCTCTCTCTCTCTATCAGGACTGTTCATTGGATGTTTTTAGGGTTAGTTAGGTCTTTATTAGGTATTTCAGGTTTTTTAGGGTTCTTTAGGTCTTTATTCTGGCTTCAGGTTTTTTAGGGTTCTTTGTGTTCATCTTCATTGGTAGACATCATGGTAAAATCAATTATAATGATGATAATCATATAAATTTATATCTACTATTTATTATTTTTCTCAACTGTCTAGTGTCAGATTGTAAGGGCAAATACTTGTTTAACCGCCGCACCTCAGCTTTGGTAGAAATTTGAGTTCTTTGGGTTCGCTAGCATCCACCCCAATTAGAGTTATAATTAGAGGAGTATAATCATCTTTCAATCAGGTTTGAACTTTTATAGTAATTCACCTTAAGGACTTCCAAGTAAGTTGAAAATCGTAAAGAGCTCCTAATAAGAAGTTTAAACTTTCAATTATATCTTGGTAATTTTCTTTACTAAAATTAATATCTTAAATACTAATTTAAAATTTACTTTGTAAACGCTTGAAATCGGAAGATTATTGTTAAGATGCTTTTTTTATACATTCTCTAACTTGATTTTATAATTAATTTTTAAAAATCTTTAATAAACTTTTTATATTTGTTCCTAAAGGGAATAAATGTTTGTGTATATAAAATAAATAGATTTTTTACTTATCACCTCAGTAAAATAGTAAAATCAATCACCTCCTCATTTTTCAATAATATTCCATAGGGAAAATAATTTTTAGGTCAGTGGAAGTTTCCAAACTTCCCAGACAGTCCCTCTAACATAAAACTTTGCCAGACAATCCCTCCATTTTTGTTTAGTTACTTTTTAGTCCTTAAGCATAACTCCGGCAGTCACTGTTGCCGTTAATACCCATTTTGCCCCCAACTTTGTTGTTTTGTTTTCCCGCCAAATCAAAAGAAAAAATTTCAAACCTAACTTTTACCCATCAGTTCTTCACCTTTTTACTATCTTTTGACTGACTTTTTATACTTCGTGCCTAGCTTTTTAGTTCTTCTTCTTCCTAAATCCCTTTTGTTCTCCTATGTTCCCTTTTGTTCCATTTTGTTTCCATTTGGCAGAGAGAAACTTGTCTCTTCTATCCTAAAAATATTTTTCCCTTTTCAGTTCTTCTTCTTCCTCAATCCCTTTTGTTCTCTTTTGTTCCCTTTTGTTCCATTTTGTTTCCATTTGACAGAGAGAAACTTGTCTCTTCTATCATCCATTCCTCCCTGAATCGGCTTGTTCTATGACCTTCTCTTCCTCGGCGAGTCACCGCCTAAGGTTAGTCAAAGAAACATTCACTTTTGTCGTGAGTTCCTTTTCTTTTTCTGAAAAAGTTTTCTGTATCAATTTAAAACCATGCCAATGTATAAGGCACTCTTGTTGTAGGTTAGCAATAGAGACCTTTTGTGCAGTGGCCAAATATAAGGGCGAGGGACGAGTTTTGCAGTTTACCGTGTTGACTTCGTGGGCATCAATACTAAACGAGATATGTGAGAGATGGGGTCTTGAAGTTTCCCATGTAAAGGTTCTGTTTGTCACACCGAATGCACATCGAACTGTTTGCCCTATTAAAATGGAGGTGGGCTTTCAGCGTATGTGCCACATATACCACATGTTCAATAACGCCGTTGTCGATCTTATTATCGATACCGTTGAAGAGGCGGTGGATGTGCCCTCAAGGTCCTTATTACCATCGTAAATATTATGTCTTTTCTTTGGTTGAACCAACTAACCCGTCAGTGTGTCCATGTGATATTTCTTGTATTTCATGCATTTTATGTTTCCGCTCAAACTTATGAGTTTACGCTTAATATAGTCGGGCTCCGCTTAACATTTTGACTTTCCGCTTAAATATATGGGTTTCCACTTATTGTCGTGTAATATATGCTATTTTTTTTAACATTTTGACTTTCCGAATAATATATCCCAATCTTATTTGTGATATATGCACCAACAGGATGGATTCTTACTCAGAGAGCATATCATTTAACCGAGGCACAATTCTATCCCAACAAGGGTATGGGGGGACGTTAGCCATTTTTACTCTACCGGATAATGCCGAAATTGTGTCATTGAGAGTAGGTGACCGGTTTAGGGACAACGACCACTTCAAGGACGCACTTCGCAATTTCGCTATCAAATAGAATTTTGATATCAACTTCATAAAGAACGATAAACAGCGGGTGACTGTCCAATGCGCCGCAGTGGGCTGCCAGTGGCCTATCTACGCATCAACAGAATGTAATCATATAACATTTACAATCAAAACGACGCATCCCATACATACATGTGGTGCGGTATCGATACGACGTAGCATCCAAAAGCATCGAAGAATGTGGTCAGTGCTAGTGTGGTACAAAAGTCAAGGATCAGCCCTATATGCACTCCATTGACATTCACGGGATATGTTACGAGATCATGTAAGTGCCAATTTGCCATATGCGAGGCTTGGTTGGGAAAGAGGTGACCAAGGGTATTCTTCATGAGAGTGAGGTGGCCAGCTATTATTTGTTAGTATGGTACGCAAACAAGGTGATGGAGACGAACCTTAGTAGTATTACCTTTGTTGATGAGGACGGTGAGCGGTTTAGACGGACATTTTTCTCCTTCCGTGCCTGTATTGATGGTTTTAAGAGAGGTTGCAGCCTATTGCTTTTCGTTGATGGAACTCATTTGCTTGATAAATATGGGGGCACTTTGTTGGGAGCGGCGGTTAAAGATGGGAACGAGGGCTTCTTTCATGTTGCTTTCGCTATCGTTGATAATAAAACCGACTCAAGAATCGGATGTGGTCTCTGTCAAAACTCGGTGATGCCATTTACAGGGATGACAACTATGATAAGATTATTGCCTTCATATCGGACAGGTCGAAGGGCCTTATCAACGCCATCGCAAATGTTTCCCCTTCTGCCTCGCATGCATATTACTTGCGACACTTGGAAGCGAACTTCATGAAAGGGAATGTTAGGCTTGGGAAATCTCTGAAGGAGGAGTGTTGGTCCATATTTGTCAGGATTGCTTATACATGTACGATAAAGGAATCTGATGACACGATACGGCCGACCTACTTTACGATAGGCCGACGCACATCATTGATCAGCTTCAAAATCAGGTGCTTCACCGGGTCGAACTATATGTTCAAAGGCGAAAGATGAAGAGAGATTTATTCCAATATAGGAGAGTCATTCAATGCCTGGATTGAGGCACGCTACCTCCCCATGACGAACATGGTCTATTCTATAAGGTAAGATAGGCCTGTTAAATATATCACTTTAGCGTTCAATATATTTGGTTTCTGTTTAATATATTGATTTACCGTTTACTATATCATGTTCCTCTTTAAAATAACTTGTTTTCATGTAGTATTTCATGTTTCCTTTAAATATGATGCGTTCCTACTTATTTTAAACTGTTTCCGTGTAATATAACAAGTTTCTACTTAATATCTTTTCTTTTTTTGCTTCGTCACTATTTTCTTGCCTAACAAAGGTTCAAGCTCATGTTCATGCTGTGTAACCACTGTGAGAATTATCGAAAATAGGATACCTACCTATGTCCTGACATACACATTAATCTAGAGGAAATTGTTGAAGAAAGCCGTACCCTACTAGTTGGCCGTTTAGACGGATCATTTTGAGGTTATCGACGAGAACAACAACTCTGTCAGTCTGCTCTCAAGGACATGCTCATGCCAAAGGTGGCAAGTGTACGACCTCCCATGCAAACACGCCTGCGTTGCAATAATGCTTACGGACACAAGTGTATATTAGTATGTTGACGACTACTTCACAGTTGAAGCTTACAGGCTGGCATAAGCCAAAGCTATTCTTCCCGTCCCGGATGATGACAAGCCTACTGATCTAAACCGCGAACTACTTCTGCGACCGCCATGTACAAAGAGGCCACCGGGTCGTCCAAGACGGAAGAGGATATAATCACAGAAATCTGCCGTGCATGAGTTACGCTGCAGTCGCTGCCATGAGGCTGGCTACAACCGGAGATCTTGCAATACACTGATTGCTGACTGACGGAGGATTAATTATGTGGAAAAAGGAAGGAAGCGTAGTAGTGTTAAACGTTATTACTTTCTAACGTGCATGATTATTTCGTGCATTTCATGTTTCCCCTTAAATGTATTTGTTTCCGTTTAGATAAACTGGTTTTCGCTTACTATCCGTTCTTTTCGTTTAACATCCTGACTTTCTGCTTGTTAAATTACAAACTCACTAGTTGGGAAGAGAGGTGGCCATCTTATTCCCCTAAAGCCCTTTTCCATTTTTCGATGCTTTTGCCCCCTCCGGGTCGCAGCTATTTAATTCTATTAAATGCCTTTTCCGTTTACGAGGCTCTTGCACTTCCTTTCGTTTGTAGGTGGATGAAATTATAACCACACTGCCTGAGATACCTTATCCAAAGCGTCGCCTCAATCCTCTCACGTCACCTCAATCCTCATGCGTTGCCTCAATCCTCTCGCGGCGTTTATTCGCTCTTTAAATATCCTTCCATAGGGGCACAGCCTCCTCACTCTTTCATCTACAGGAATGGATCATCACAGGCTTCGCAAATTGCTAAGGAAGCTCGTCACAAGACCTCTATTGGCCTCGAGCTCAGAAGTCCGAAAGAGTACAGAGTCCTCGTCGAAGGAGGAGGAGCCACCTACCGAATGACATGTCTTGAAAAGGATCCAGGAGGACACCGTAGCGGCGTACAAATGCTCGTTACTCTTCCTCATGGAAATTCATCGTGCTGTGGAGAACTACCAGCTTTTGGATGAGAACATGGCTCGCGAGCGCGAGATCGCCGCCCGTGCAATCTTCGAGTTCAAGGAATCCGACGAATTCCAACGTCTCATCTGCGAGGAGGGGCGGAAGGTGTCGAGGAAGGTTTCAAAATCTTCCAAGATATCTCTCGTCGTCATCCCGAGCTAAACTTGGCTAAAATGGATTTCACAAATGCCCTTCAGTATCTTCCCCCTAGTACATCAGGTGAAGATACTGATTGAAGAGAAATGCTACTGCTGCTGCTTGTCTTGGACCCCTTTCATTTTGTTTTTTATTTATTTGCTTGTTATGTTGTTGAAATTTTCATTCTTTTTTTTTCTTTTTATGTTGGTGTTCTGCACTTTTATTTATATTCATTTGTGTTTTGTGTTGTTTGAACGTTTATTAATGTCATTGTTTTCTTCTAGTCCTCTATTTATGGATTGTGTTGAAACAACTACAATTGTCAAGTTTCCGTTTAACATAATTAGTTCACCAGATTGAACATATAACGCCTTCGTGTAATATACAAATTTTATGTTTAATATGTCAAGTTCCCAATTAATATATAACATTTCCATTCAATATACAAATTTTACATTTAATATGTCAAGTTCTGCTTAATTTTATGAGTGTCAATTTCATCTTTTAATATAGTCTATTTTAGTTTTATTATCTAAGGCTTCCGTTTAATATGTCAAGTTGGTCTTTAGCATACGAGTGTTAAACATTAATACTTTCTAATAGAGCTAGATTAAGGCCATGTCGGCCCCCAAGACGCTCAAGATCCGGTCGTGCACGGCGACCTGGTTCACTGCCGTCTTGCCGGGCCGAACCGCCCTTACCCGCGGGCCAACACGACACGGGCATGAAATATTTCGTTCCTGGGCCGTGCTTGGCCTGCGGGACGTGCCGGCACAACCCACACGGGCCGACCTGAAATCGACCACGTGGCAGCACCATATTTTGCCACGTGGCAGGTTTTAAATTTTTTTTGAAAAATATATAATAAGTATATATATACATATAAGAGAATTAAAGTGGGCCACGTGACAATTTTTATTTCTGAAATAAAAAAAATCAGGCAACGACTCTATGAGTCTCTTCCTTTTTTTTTCCTCTCTATTGTCACTTCATCTGACTTCGCTTTTGACGTTTGACTTACAACCACTTTTGAGCTTCATCCATGAAGCTCAAGACCAACTTTTTCCCCATCTATTGACTCTTCAATCGTTCATAAGAAGTGCTTCTGAGTTTCTTCTGTAGGTGTGAAATCCAAACCACCAAGCAGTTTTATTCGAGTTTACCAAGCTTGCTGGTTGGGATTGTTGTGGCTTCATATTGAGTTATTTGTTTGCATTTATACAAATTTCATACATCCAAGTGATGAAGACCAAGGGTCCATTGATTTTTCATTTTTTCCATTCCTTTTTCCAAGCATGTAGTTTTCCAGTTTAGTAGTCCTATTAGAGAAACATTCTCCTCTGTCTATTTGATTTTTTAGTTGTTTCTAGTGATATCAGTGTGTTTTCCTTTTGGTTTAGCTTGGTAGCTTTGTCTTTTAGCCCATCTTTTGACTCTTCCATGCCTAAATGACGCATGTACCTTTTTTAAATAATGAGTTGAGATTAAATTTAGGTTTTATTGGAGCTTTTCAGAAGTTTTTTAAAAAAACTAAAGAGTTTTTTTTAGAATTTTTTTAGAATTTTTAATAATTTTTTTTGAATTTTTAGTCTTTTATTTAAAAAAATTATATATGAGCCGTGCTTGGCCCTTGTTGGCTCCGACCCATTATGGCACGCTGACCCAGGTGCCTTGTGCGTGGCGGGGCCTCGCGAAATTGCGTGTTTTGCCAAGGCCGACACCACGAAATTATTTCATGACGAGCTTTGGCACGACGAACTACCAAGGCGAGGCGAGGGCTCGCGTGCGGTAATTCCAATGACCCCATTAGTCTAGTTCTACTTTCTAACATGCAGAATATATACATTGGAAGCGTTAATGTCTGTTAAACGAATGGTTGGTTAACATGCAGAATATATTGCCCACTTTAAATTCCCCACCGCTCCTGCCTGATGTCGTCCATCAATATGCATTAGACATAGCGCAAACGTAATAGCGGTACATCTGTGTTGGGGAGGCAGAGTTTCTCGCCATTGAGGATCTGCTCTATGAATGGCATGACATAGATCTAGTAGTCGGCCGGTACGTTTTTACATTCGCAGGCGGGTTATGAAATTATTACGAATGGGTATGCACTGGCTCCGCAATCTCCCAATTCGATTGCGAGGCAGTTGTCGAAGAGTTCCCGCCGATATAAGAATAAGGACCATTTAGAAAAATCCAAAGAAAATAAAAAATAAAGTAACTTGTATTACCATTTCCCGGGCATCTGTATCGTATATAGGGCTTCTCAATGAGTAGTAGTAACATCTGCTTCTTTATTTTGTCCAGGATGACGAGATGGTAATGCTTATTTAGGATTATGGGCAAAATAACCAACTCTACTTTGTTGAACGCTTGTACGACGTCCTTCATCATTGTAAGGGCAATGGGTCCGGAGTCTAATTGCTTCGAAATCAGAAGCGCCAATGGCCTCGTGATTTGGCTCGTTTCTTGTAGGGATAGGGAGTTTTGGCCATAGATTCAAGGACGATCATCACATACACATCCATGACATCGTCGGGAGCCATTGTCTTACCGTCTTTCAGCGTATACTGCAGATGGTCGAGGTGAGTGAACGCCCACTCGTTCTTCCAAATGATGGTCTGAATGGTGAAAATTTGAATATTAAGTGTAAATTAAAATGAAACTTAGTATATTAAACGGAAAATACACAAAGTGTTAAACGACAACTAATATTACTAAATAAAAATGCTTAATATTAAACGAAAACTTACAAAGATAAGCGAAACCGCTGTATATTAAACTGAAACCTTACAAATGGACGAAAAACTTATTTCAATAAACGAAAAACTTACTTGTCGATTCTGTAGTTGAGATACATCCCAAGTGCTGCTTTCTCCAGATTATTAAGCCGCATGAAACCGGCTAGATATTTAATCTTTGGTATAAAAGTTTGTCTTAAGCGGCATTGTGTTCATGTTTGCCATTAAATCCTCCATAATGAGCACATCTTCTCTCTCAGGATCGATTGGCCCGTCCAGATGGTTTTAGTGATAGTGGCTAGCACATCCGATTGTCCAACGGATGGTTCATTGTGGTAGTTTGTGGGTCGAGGCAGGTTGGGGGTTGGCTTTGGGGGTCCGCAGCCTCTGGTGAAGTGATGGCCGTTGGTGCCTCAAAGACTTGGATGGTTCATTGATGGCAGTGGGTGGTTCAAAGGTTGGTAATTCAGCGACGGGGTCGGCAGTCGTTGGTTGGCGGTCGTTGGTGCCAACTTAATATCGGTGTTTGCATGATCTGAGGCGGCCGGCAGATCTGTATGGTCGGGCATTGGTTCAGTAATGACAATGGCTGATTCAGAAGTTGGTTGTTCAACAACGAGGGTCGGCGGTCACTGGTCATCGGTCGCTGCGGTGGGTCAAGGTTTGTGGCGGTAGGCGTCAAGTTCTTCATTCTTGTCAGTGATTTAATTATGCAGCAAAATGTGACCATGTAGTTGTCATCGTCATCTTCAACATTGGCTGACACAGATGGACTTTGGTTAACATTTGTAGCTTTTTTGACCTTGTCTGATTTCCACTTCTGCATCTTCTCTTTGAGGATGATCTTTGGCGATGAAGTCACGAGGCAACCCGGCTCCTACGATCGATGGGACCTGACCACGATTTTCTTTGTACGCATCCCTACAATTGGGGATGATACCGGTGGCGTCGCCTTGATCTCAAATCTTGGCCGACAGCGTATGTATCGGATACCCGGCACTGCGCCCGTCTACGATACATCACGTCGGCTTCGGAGCCTATGGTTCAACGACCCGGCTCTGACCCTCCATTTCGTCAAGTCGGGACTTGATGCTTGCAACATCTCTTGAAAGAATCTTAAGTGCCTCCTAAAGGCGTGTTGTAGTGTCCTCATCCTTTGGCTTCCTTGTGGGAGTGATCAAGGAAGGACGTCGTTAGGTAGTAATGCTGGGACCGGCCGGGCCTTTTGAGTGTTCGTGGACCCTTTCGCAGACCGTCCCGTTGCTCCTTACCACCCTTTGCGGCTGGATGGGGGCCATGGTAGCTTTTTCATTTCTTTTCCGGTCAGGTCACGGCTTGTATATTGGATTCTTCCTCCGATGTAACGGAGACATGCTCAGAAAACCATGAAGAATCAAATAATGTCATATGTTAAACGGGAACTCTAGATATTAACCACAATCCATGAATATTAAACGAGAATTCATTATATTAAACGAAAACATACTATGTTAAACACAAACTCCATAAGTTAAGCGAAAATAACTTATATCAAACGAGAAGTGTTTATATTAAACGGAAACATATTATCGTACATGAGAACTTTCAAATCTTAAAGGAAATAATGAGAACTTTAAACAAAAAAGTTGGAGTACCTCCTTTCTATCGAGCGATTTTAGCAGAGGACCAAGGGAGGGTTGCTTTATGAAGTTGTTCTCCCCATAGCTGAGAATCCTTGGTGTCCTCCCATAGTGCACCTTCTTCCTGGTCCCAGTGACGTTATAGAACCATAAGCTAAGGGCGACAGCGCACCCTCTCAAGTATCCAGTCTGTACAGTCTCATCAGATTCCCTGGACTACGCGTGCTGCTGTCTTTGGGATGTCAACCATAAGCCACTTGTGAGTGGCCTGTGCCCACGCGTAGCGGTTCAGTGCAGCTAGCTTGTCCGCGTAGTTTGCAATCCAGTTGGGAACCACTAATGAGGTGGTTGGAAAGAGCATCATTCCAAGGATGTACACCACCAGTTAACTTGACAAAGTTTTCCTCTTCCCCTCTTTTCTTCTGAACAAACTGGAGAAGATTTTTTTTTTTAAGGCATCTCTGTGCCTGTAGTATACTTTACCCATGTATTTCTCATAAAAAAACTGATTGCTTTTTCTCCTTCTTGAAGACCACCCCTTCCCGATGGCAGCAAAGACCAAAGATGCAACGCGTCACGGGTCTCAAGAAGGCTAGTGAGCTCTTTCCAATCCTAAATCTGTTGAATGGCGCCATTATACCTGTAATAGAGCATCCAGCGATCCCTCTCCCCGCATAATGTGTTCGATATCCAATAATGGGGCAAAGTGTGTCCTCCTCAAGAGTTCCTAGTGCCTCCTCAAGAATGTCACGAGGGTTTCAACTTCGGCAAGTGTTTTGGTGGATAGGCACCAAGTAGCACCTACCGCTTACTAGATTAAACGACATATTTTCCATAGCTTGCACCAAGAGTGATTTATTATGAAGGGTTGTAGAACGGCTTAAATGGAAACTATGAAGAATAAATGGAAACAATGTATTTTACATTGTAACATTGGTAACACTTGTAGACATCATTAGTAAAGAATGTACGACAAACCGATCCCCTTTTGTATACACCCTAAATCATAAAAAAAAAAGAAAAATACCCTAAACCCTAAATTTCTTGTTGCGAAGTTCTAGCGACGTGAGCAACAACCCAAAATCGCTCACCAATATGTTCAATCTTCCAATGCAAGTGCATACAAAACAGGAAAAACAAGCGAAAAGAAGGTAAAAATCATGGATACCCTAAACCTCGATCTAAGGTTCCCAAGCATACCAATTACCTTAGAGTAACAGCTTTAAGTCCGCCTAAACTTTGATCTCCGGGAAGCAGTAGCAACCGACGGGATGACTCCGGCAGAGGTGGCTTCACGATGGTGCAGTGTCAGAAAAAACCTCTGATCTGAGTGTTCCATCAGTCTTGTTTTATGAACAAAGGTTTTCATGAGAGGTTGAAGGGATTGATGGTGGTACGTGACGTGCGTCGTCTCGGGATTCCAACCGCCCAGCGCTTGCTTTTTGAATTGGGGGTATTTTAGTCAATTTACCTATGATGTTTTCATGCATTAGGGGGAGGGCCAAGTAATGATATGTCAAAGGTCATTTTCGTCATGTAAATATAAAACATATGGTGTTAGTGGATGGAAGGACCTTAAACGAAGTTGTGTAAAAAGGAGGGATGTTTTGGGATACTGCAAACTTGGGAGGACTTTTTGTGGATTTGTGGAACTTTGAGGATTCATCTTGCCTGGATCCGGAACCAGGGAACTTCCCTGGTTCCGGACACGTGGCGGCTTATCGGCCATGCGTCAGCCGGGATGTGTGGTAGAGCATCCTCAAGCATCGCCGGGATGCTCTACCACACATCCCGAGGAGGATGTGTGGCACTCGTCTTGCCACGTGTCCCGAACCAGGGAACTCCCTGGTTCGGGATCCAGGCAAGACGACTCCGAACTTTGAGGGATCTTGAAATAACTTCATGTTTTATTTAAGTTTGTTTTTTAAACAAAAAACCCTAAATATTTAGTAAAAAATATTTTAGAAATCAAATAAAAAACAAAAAATATCTTTTTTAGGTAGATATTTATTTATAATTAATAATAAATTAAAAATATTTTGAAAGAATTTATAACTAAATTAGGATTTTATTAAAAGAACTACAAATAAATTTATATTTAATTTATAAATAAATAAAATATGGAATTAATTTTTTGATTTAATTTTTAATAATATGTATTAAAAAAATCAAAAAATCAAAACATGAATTAACCTATATAAAAAGATCAAAATAATTATTCTACATATATTACACGTTTACAACATGAGGTTTTGCGTATGATGGGAAGGGATCTGAATGAACACGTGGTCTTGATTCAGGCATACATGTGGGCAAATCCAGAGCGCATATCCATATAATGCTGATCCCAAGTCACGAGTTTTTGATAAAAAATGATAGTCGGCCCGGCCGATAAGGGGAAAGAAGATCGTGATGAGGATCAAGGCCTAACAGCCAGACGTAGATCATGGAATAGAGGATAGAGATAAAAGAGGGCAAAACGAGAGAACAAGGTACACTATTTTTTCTGAGAGAACCAACACTACCACTTTCTTCTCTTCCAAATATCCTCACCACCACTAACTTCGAGCAGCCGGAGACTCCTGCTATTAGGGTCGCCCCTAAAGCTCTCTCTTTTATTCCAAAGTATAGGTCATGCATCGCCTTCTCCTAAGTGGTTGTCACTGGCCCCAACTCAAACAAATTCAATCATCGATCGAGAAACTGTGCCGGATCCCGAGGAAAACCAGTTTCCACGTCAACAAAGTATAGCTTAGATTAAAAGTTTGATTAAAAAATAGCAAGTAAAATAAAATAACAGATGATGTTATGAAATGTTATTAAAAAATAATGATGAGGTGATAACTGATACGGGTCACAACTAAAAAGCTCTGAAATAAAATGAGGGCAGGGCGGGCAGAGAAGACTCGAGAGATGAACAATGGCGGCATCTGGGGAAAACCCCGCGTTGGACCGAATCCGAGTCACCAACTTGACTCGGGTCTGTCCTAAGATCACGTCAACAACGCCCCAGCCAAACCTCAAGCTCTCCTTCTTCGACGTTCTATGGCTCGGGATACCTCCCATCACACGGCTCTTGCTCTATCCCTCCGCGCCTCCACTTCGCTCCGCTTCCCACTCCCTCATCTCCTCTCTTTCCCTCGCTCTCTCCCGTTTCCTCCCCCTCTCCGGCCGTCTCGCAGCCTCCGACGAAGCCGAGATCGCTTTCTCCGGCGACGGCATCGCCTTCTCAGAGGCGGAGGCGGAGGGCGACATCGGGCAGATAGCCAACGATGATGTCCATGATTGGGAGGTGTTTAGATCGCTGGTTCCGGATCTGGAGGCGGGGGAGCTTCTGGCGGTGCAGGTCACTGGGTTCGCCGGCGGGGGCCTGGCTTTGGGATTCGTATTCAGCCACTTGGCAGCGGATGGGCGATCGATCTGGAGCTTCATGGAGACTTGGGCCGAGATTTGTAGGGCCGGTGGGGTGATGATGACGCCTGAGATGGCAGGAGCCACCGTTGAATTCGATCGATCTTTGATCGTTTGTCCGTCTGGTGACTCGATCTCGAGGCACTTCATCAACCGCCTCGCCCCATCTTATCCCTTGGTACGCTACTACTATCCTTTTTTTTTTTTCCTACATGTTTTTCTTTTCTTCTTTAATATAATCTCCACTTAATTAATATTATGATATTTCTATAATAAAAAAAACCTTTTATTTGTTTTCAGTTTTTTATTTTATTAATTTACGAATATTATTCAGTAATATTACGAATAAATACCGTATTCTGTCAAAAGTAAAAAATATATATTAGAGATCATAATGTTTGATTAATTAAAGATGATTGTATTATAAACTTCTATTTGCTTAACTTACTCGTTTCAAATAACTGTTTTCTCTAAATCATGCTGATCCGAAACTTCTAAAGATTAACCCCAAGTTTATTTTTTATTTTAAATTTGCTTTAAAATAATCTAAAGTCAAAAGGAAACAAAATTTAAAATTCAAATATAGAAAATGATTAAGATAAGAATAGCGGGTCTTATCATCTAAACTCAGCTGACCCCAGCTATCTCAAGTCTCAACCCGGAATGCTATTTAGTTAGGCAACCTTATTATAAATAACTAAAAAACTAACGAATGACATGACATAAGGGCCAAATAACTAAAAAACTAACTAATGACATGACATAAGGCCCAAATAATCATTAATTTAGCGGTATCTCAGATTCCATGTATTGGATAATTAGTTTGATTGAAAGCATACTTTCAAATTTAAGTCCCTCGCACTTTGTAAATAAGATAAGCTAGCTTTAAGTAATTTACTTATGAAAGTCTAAAGTTCCTCGATTTGAGTCCCAATATCTGTACATGCACAATGAAGAATAAAGGGTGTTCGTCACTTAAGGCTGCGCCCTTGACACATCTTCTGGAGAGGTTTTTGTGACCTATGTTAAAAAAAAAAAGACATAACATAAGGTAAAATCAATATTTATTTAAAATTATATTTATATATAACATGAAGATTTATTTTGGGTTAATAAAAACAAAAATACTACAACAATATATATTTTTAAAAACTTTTATTTGTCATTTCAAACTTATAGAAGCACTTGTTCAGTTTTATTTTATTATTTTATAAATTATCCTTATTTATTTATTTAAAAATATAAAAACCATAAAAAGAAATTAATTGACAGTTGCCGAGGCATACCTCAATTATTGAAGCCGCTGCCAAACTATCCCGGAGAACGTTCGTGCTGACATCCGACAACATAAAATCACTTAAAAAGAGAGCAACATCAACAGCAACAACAGTATCAACATTTGTTGCCATTGTCTCCCATATCTGGATCACCACCATTCAAGCAAAGAAACTCAACCATGAAGATACCACCATCCTTATCTTCAATGCCGACTGTAGAGATCGTCTCCAACCTCCCTTGGTTCCCAACTTCTTCGGCAACTGTGTCAAGATCTGCATCGTGGAAGCCATGTCAGGGGAATTGATCAAAGGTGGTGGCCATGGCTTGAGCTTTGCATGCATGGCCTTGCAAGAGGAGATAAGAAAGGTTGGTGAGAATCCTTTGGAGGAGTTGGAGAGATGGACTGATGTGTTCTCTGGGCTGCCGGAGGGGAGGGTGGTGCTCGTGTCGGCGTCACCGAGGTTCCGGGTTTATGATATGGATTTTGGGTGGGGGAGGCCAGGCAGGGTGGAGCTGGTTTCTTTGACCTTAGATGGGCATGTTGCTTTAGTGGAAGGGAAGGAAGAAGGTTCTGTTCAGGTCTCCATTGCTCTCCCCCCTTCTCAAATTGATATCTTTGCTTCTCTGTTCCATTTAATTTGATTGCATAGCTATGGAGTTCTATACATTCGTGCTCTATCCTAATATTAGTTCTATATATTATATTTACTAATAGTCTTGTATATTGCTAATGAGACGTGGTTTGTTTGGTTTAGAAGCTGCTTGATGTGTGGTTCAAAAACTTAAAGGGGGCGTTTGGTTTGTTTTATATTTTCCATTTTTCATTTTCTGAAAGGGTGGAAAATACAGAAAATGGAAAACGTGGAAAATAGAAAACACAGAAACTGGAAAATGGAAAAACTGTTTGGTTGGAAAATGTTTTCAGAAACAGAAAATAGAAAAGCTGTTTGGTTTGATTGAAAAGTGTGTAGTATGTTTTCGGGTCATTTTATTAAATATGTATAAACAGTTTTTTTATTTTAACTATGGTAAAACAATATAATAAATGTAAAATAGAACTATAAATCAACATAATAATTATAATAACAAAAGTTCAAAATATAAAAAATAAACAAATGACAAACACTATATTTTTATAAAGTTCAAAATATAAAATAATGCAAACATGATATTTTTATAAAGTTCAAAATATAAAAAATAACAAACATAATATTTTTCTATATTTTATATATATTAAATAAAATTTAAGAAACCATATTTTAAGGAATAAAAAAAAATGACAAACATGATATTTTTATAAAGTTTAAAATATAAAAATAACAAACATGATATTTTTATATATTTATATAATAACAAAAGTTCAAAATATATTTTAAAAAATAAAAAAATGGCAAACATGATATTTTTATAAAGTTCAAAATATAAAAAAATAACATGATATTTATATATTATTACAATTACAAAAGTTAAAGAAAATATATTTTAAAAAATAGAAAAATGATAAACATGATATTTTAATATTTTTATAATTAATTTTGAAGTTTGGTTTATTTATAACAATGTCACCGCCTTTTCCAATCGTTTTCCAAACCTAGAAAACGACTTTTTTTTTTTCATTTTTCAGTGTTCCATTTTCCAGCCGTTTTCCTTTTCCGCCTTTTCCAAAAAAACGTTACAACCAAACGCGTTTTTGTGGAAAATGAAAAACGCAGAAAATGACAAAAATGCGGAAAATGCCCTAACCAAACGCCCCTTAAGTTTAATTTGCTCAAAAATAAATATATAGCAAATTTTTTTTTTGGACAAAAAGAGTGGCTAGCCAAGTGGCTAACTACTAAGTCAAAGTCAAGGGTGTGCTTATGATATAGGTCAAGTGTGAGATAATGGAGGGTGGGGTATGTGCACAGTAAGCAAGAAATGTCCACTCACAACCACTGTTCATACACTCAGAAAAGTGGCCTTACCCACGGTTTGAACTGGCGACCTCAACAAGGCGAAGCCCTTCATGGGGACCTGAGTATGTTACGTATCCCGTCTATATTCCCATGCAGGGTCATTCTAGGAAGGATTTTGCAAATATCAAGGAAGAACCAAAAGAAGACAAAGCGAAGCAGGGTGCATGGTAAAGCACTTGCAAGGAAATTATGGAAAGGACGTGACGATGCGCGGCGCGTGGCAGAGCGCTAACGGAGAACAAAAGAAATCACGTTCCTCGAGGGAGGGAGGGGGGGCTAACCCACGTGTCAGTGTCACATTCGGCAAAGGAAAAAGGAATCCACTTTCTCGGGTACGTGATGGAGGGCTGCGAGGAGGCTATTAAAGTAGAAGAAGTAGAGCAGGGGGAAGATTTACGAAGTTGAAGGCCTGAACCTCTTGTCGAGGTGAAGGAGGCGTCGGAAGGGAGCGCGAGGACTTACTGCCAGAGTGGTTTTCGGCGGTGGGGGCTCATCCCTTTAGTTATCTTTTTACAAAGTTATTGAGTTGTAAAGAGCTTCATCAGCTTCACTGGTGGTTCTATGATTAGGTTTCTTGTTGTTTGTTGCTTATGCAAAGTGACTTCTATATTGTTTTACTGTCTCTTGGTTATTATTGCGTAATGGGAATAGTGTGCAGGCCATGGTCTTCCTTCTAACTTGAGTTTCCTTACGGTTTGTCACTTTAACGACTAGAAATCCGTTACAGAGTACCAATATGACCCAAGGGTTGTTGGTAATAGATATATAGCAGTTAGAGTTAGAGTTGTCCAACGGAGCTTACAATATTTTCGAACCGAGCTATAAGTAGAAGTTGAATCAAGCTAAAAAAAATACCCTAAATCTATGAGCTATATTTTTAGTTATTTTTTGTAAATCTAATAGCAACATGTTCCATCACAACACCGCTTGGGTGTGATGGAGCATAGGCAAGGGTTCCCACATCATGGACGGGTGTAGGTAAAGAAGTTAGTCTCGCCACATTGGCGCTTGGATGTGGTGATAAATGACCAAGGGTTGTCACATCTTATGGACTGGTGTGAGTAAAGAAGTTAGTCCATGAGAGTAGGATTAGGATCGGTAGTTGGAATATAGGATCTTTGACATGAAATTCTATGGAGTTAGTAGACACTCTAAAAAGGAGAAGGATAGATATAATATGTTTGCAAGAGACTAGGTGGATAGAAAACAAGGCTAGAGAGATTGTTAACACAGGTTATAAATTATGGTACTGTGGAGGAGATAAATATAGAAATGGTGTGGGTATTTATCGTGGAACCAAAAATAAAGGACAAAGTGGTTCAAGGGAAAAGGGTAGGAGATAAGATTATACATTTGAAGCTAGTGTTGGGAAAAGAAACTATCAACATAGTGAGTGCATATACCTCTCAAGTAGGCTTAGGGGAAGAAGATAAGGTCAAGTTATTGGAAGATTTGGATGGGGTACTTCTAGGGATTCCAAGTGAACAAGAGCTTTTTATTGGGGGAGATCTTAATGGGCATGTAGATAGATGTAGTGATGGCTACGAGTACATGGAGGTTGTGGATATGGCAACAGGAATGAGGAAGGAAAATCTATATTAGATTTTGCTTTGGCTCATTATTTGGTATTAACCAACACTTGCTTTAAGAAAAGGAAATCACACTTGATTACCTTTAAGAATGACAATAATCATAGCCAAATTGACTTTCTTGGTACAAGAAGAAGGGATAATCTATTTGCAAGGATTGTAAGGTTATACCTGGAGAAGCATTAACCACTCAACATAGGTTGGTGGTGTTGGATGTAAAGTAAAAAAAATGTATAGTAAAAATAGAAAGGAGGGTTAAGAAATGTAGGATTTGATGGTGGGCTTTAAAAGAAACTAACCAATTAGCATTTAAGAATAAAATATGGGAAGAGGGAGGCACAAACATGAAAGTTGATGCAAACACCTTATTGAAGGAGATAGCGAATAGTATTGACAAGATAGGGAGTGAACTCCTAGGAGTCTCTAAGGGACTAGGACCTCAACTGCAGGAATCATAGTGGTGGAATGAAGAGGTTTAAAAGGCTATTAAAGAGAAATGATATTGGTATAAAAAATTACCCACAACTGAGGAGGAGGAAGCCTTTGAAAAGTACCAAAGGGAAAAAAAAAGAGGCCAAGAAAGCGCATTAATTGAGGGTCTCGAGGCAAATCTCTAGCCGATTTGTATCAAAAGTTAGGGACACAAGAAGAGGAAAAAGAAATATACAAGATAGCACAACTAAGAGATAAAAAAGAGAAAGGCTTGAACCAAATTAAGTGCATTAAGGATGAGTCTCGACATGTCTTGACAGGAGATAAGAAAATCAAAGAGAGATGGAGAAGTTACCTTAACCACTTGTTCAATGCAAGTCATGAGGATAACTTTACAGATTTTTATACATCAACGATAGAAAGGAACTTTAGCTACACACGTAGAATAAGGCCTCAAGAAGTCAAGGCGGCACTGAAAAAGATAAAGGCTGGAAAAGCTTGTGGCCAAGATTGTATCCCAATTGAAGTTTGAAAGTGCCTTGGAGAAGTGGGGGTAGAGTAGTTAACTAAACTCTTCAACTCTATCCTAAAAGGGGAAGAAATGCATGCATGATAGGAGAAAAGTATTTTGGTCCCTATTTATAAGAATAATGGAGATATTCAAAATTTCACCAATTACCATGGTATTAAGCTAATAAGCCATACGATGAAACTTTAGGATAAGGTAATAAAGCATCGACTCAAGGATATCACAAAGGTGTCAGAGAACCAATTTGGCTTTATACGAGGTAGATCCATAACATAAGCCATTTTTCTTTTAAAGAACTTGATGGAGATCTATGGAGAGATTAATAAGGATCTCCATATGGTTTTTATTGACCTAGAGAAGGCATATGATAGGGTATCGAGATAAGTCATTTGGTTGGTATCGGAGAAGAAAGGCATTCGTGTAAAATATATAAATGTTATTAAGGATATGTATGAAGGAGAGGTTACAAGTATGAGAACAGTGGGAGGCGATACGGAGGAGTTCCCTATAATAGTGGGTTTACATTAGAGATCGGCTTTAAGCTCATACTTGTTTACTTTAATTATGGATGAGTTAACTAGTTATATCCAAGATGACATCCCATGGTATATGTTGTTCGTAAATGATATTGTACTAGTGGATGCGACTAGAGATGGAGTAAATCACAAGCTAGAATTTTGGAGAAACACTTTAGAAAGTAGAGGCTTTAGGTTAAGTAGAAGTAAGAAAGAATATATACACTATAATTTTAGTCTAAGCAGGAGAGATGAAGGGGAAGTGAAACTAGGTGGTGTGGTAGTGCCTAAGGTTAACAATTTTAAGTATTTAGGTTCCATTTTCTAGGATGATGGAATGATAGATGAAAATGTAACCCATAGAATCAAAGCTGATTGGTTGAAATGGAGAAGTGCCATGGGAGTATTATGTGATAAGAAGATACCTAACAAAGTGAAGGGGAAATTCTATAGGATGACAGTTAGACTGGCCATGCTATATGGAAGTGAGTGATCGGTAAGTAAAGTTCAACATAAGAGGATGTTAAGGTGGATGAGCGGTCATACAAGATTGGACAAGATTAGAAATGAACGCATCAGATAGAAGGTGCACGTTGCACTAATTGAAGATAAAATAAGAGAAGGACGTTTAAGGTGGTTTGGAGACATATGCAGAAGACCACTAGTTGCTCCAGTCCAAAAATGTGATAGTTTAGCTATAGAAGGTAAGAAAAGGGGTAGAGAGGTAGGCCTAGGATTACGTGGAGAGAGGTAGTGGCTAAGGACCTATGTATGTTAGATATTGAGCTGGATCTTGCTTTTGACAGAGAGACATAGAGACAAAGAATCCATATAGCTGACCACATCGAATATGATATTACGGATAAGTCGCTTACGAATATCTCTTTTATTAACTTTGTTTGGGAGATACTTTTATGCTTTTAACATTCCAATCTCTCATTGAATTATCAATTATTTATTATTTATTTATTTTTTTTTTCAAATTTGAAAGCAACATGGAGACAAAGAATCCATATAGCCGACCCTATCTACTATGGGATTAAGGCTTAGTTGTTTTGTTGTTGTTAGTAAATTTGATAATTTTTTTTATTATATTAAAATAGTCAATTAAGTTGATGGTTGAGGTAAATTACTTTAATTTCCAAGTTTTAGTGGGGTAAAGATAATTGAAATATTACCAACGAACACAAAGGCCTATTGGCACTAGGGTTCCTTCTCAAGTGATTGGTAATAAACTTGTGTTCGAATCCTCTCCCTTGCAAGGTGAGGGTTAGTAAACGGATCTCTACCGAGCCTCTATGCTCTCGTACTGCGGAACCTGTACACGTTCGTTCTTGACGTCGTTCTTACTCAAGAAAAAAAATAATTGAAATATTTTGAAGGTCAAATAGACCATTAGATATGAACGCACAAATATATACTTTTATATCGGACTACTATGGGTCCACCTATGTAACCACTTCTATCATTAAATAAAAGAGTGTGATTCATCCATTTATATATATATATATATATATAGAATTTTGATAGTATCCTAGAATTACTTTGAAGTTCGGTTGGCCCATACTTATCAACTGCATAATGGGTGGGTTTTATTGGTGTATATAAATAGGGGTGGGTTTTGGGTGTTAGTATGGGTCGGCGGCAAGTGCGGGCGGTTGGATACTAACATTCATGTATATTTGTGTGTGTGTGTATATATATATATATATATATATGAGTAGTGTTACTATGGTAGCACTCAGAAATGCCTCCATAGTAACACTACTATATATACATATATATATATATATATATATATATATATATATATATATATATACACCTGCAGCCGGCCTTATAGTAACACTACTATATATATATATATATATATATATATATATATATAGGGTCATGATATTATGTGGTCGGATTTATCACTGTGCAAGTGCGATCGCCTCTTTTTGGCCCACTTGCATAGTATTTTAAGGAAATCCAACCGTATGGATGGAAAGCACATCAAAAAATAAGCTAGCATGTCAATTTTCATACAATTTGAGAACTTGTGGGGTCTTCATCTTAACGGGTGAAATTTTGAACCGGTAAGATTTCTATAAATTTTCACCAGTTAAGATGAAGACCCTACAAGTTCCCAAATTGTATGAAAATTGACTTGCTAGCTTATTTTTCGATGTTCTTTCCATCCATACGGTTGGATTTCCTCAAAACACTCCCCAGGTGGCCAAATGAGAGGCGACCGTAAATAAATAGTGTTTTCGGCTGACCTTACCTTATCATGATTATATATATATATATATATATATATATATTTACAAATTTTTGAAATAATTAAAATTAATAGTTTGTTGAGTTTTGAAATACCAAATGAAATAGGCTAATCTCACATCTGTTTGCATTTTGATAATTATTGCACTTATACTAACATTCGATTTTTATTTGCCATATACTACTTATGTCATACCAATTTTTTTTTAAATATTATTAATTCATTTACATCATACAAAAAAAAAACTATATGATAAGTGTAAATAAATTTAAATAAATTAAAATGACTTATATGTAAATGCAGTTGCGTTGTACTTTCACTTGCTCTATACTAAACAAACCCTTAAAGTGGACTCATCTCCATGATTCAACCTCTAAGATTGAATCACATCATCACTTAGCTTCACAGTAAAAGCTTTACATTTTTTAAAGTATTAAAGTTTTTTTTTCGTCCTTGTAATTAGTCCAAATGTTCATTTTCATCACTATACAATCAAAATATTTAATTTAATTTCTTTACATTGATTTTTTGTTTGTTTGTTTGTTTTCATCTCTGTAGTTGACTTGGTTGCTATGTGGTATATGGTATGAAATACATGCAATTTCTATTGGTTTTCATTGCATGTGTGGTAGTATTTGTCAATGTAATAGATGAAGTAAAGATACTGACATGGACTCATATGTCCTGTTAGTATTTTTGGAAAAATTCTCTAGTATGCTAATGTCACATTTCTTGTTAACATGATAGTATGGTCTGAACGTTAGTATTAATTTTTTTTGGAAAAACTCTCCTCCATATTGATATGTTTTGTTGGCTCAAGGTTGCTGAAGGGATGACTAGGCTGAAAGTGGCAATCCTAGTGCTCTACCATCCACGCTGCTACTATTGGCTACGCAACAAGCTCTATTTTGTTCCCCTATGCAATTGATCAGATATGTTGCATATCAACTACTCTTGCTTTAGTCGCTCGAACTACACAAAGAATACTGGAGAGGGAAAAGTGAAAATAAATGTACTTGGAGTTGCTGGAGAGTGGGAATGGGAGTAAAGTTGGCAAAGAAACTAGTGGGGTGGATCTTGGTAGCAAAGTGGTGCCTTCTTTGGAGTAGTGAGAAGGCCATATGTTGAAACATTGAAGTGCTTCTCTTACTCTACTAGTCACATGCACATCACTTGCTTCGCAACAACGTCGATGAGATCACAAGGCTAGCTCTTATTAGAAAAATCCAATATGTGGGCACACTCATGTGAATTAAATGTGCAATGCTATCTTTAAGTATAGTTCATTTAAATGTGATCTAATAAAGCTTAATAATTGGGCTATGTGTATTAAAGTGTTATGGAATTAATGTGTAGAGACCATATGATAATCTCTAATTTGATGCGAAGACAAATTAGAAATTATGAAAATTTGTAACAAAAAACAGTTATGATTTTTAGGGATTACAGTCCCCATTTGAATGGTCTTGAGAGTGTTCTCTTGATATCCCTTCTAGAGAGAACAGAGACACCCTCAGAGAGACTGCATTCAAGTGAAAGATAAAATCTTCTCTAACTCACCAAATTAATCCCGATATAGATCAAGGTACGCTTTGCTAATCCTCTTCTATTTTTTTTCTCATTGAGTTCAACATGGAGTATAGTTTTGTGTTCTAGGGTTTGATCAAGTTTTGTGTTCTACAGTTTTAATTGAGGAGGAATGATCTATGTGATTGAATTTTTGGTTGTTTATATGATTAAGTATGTTATAATATGGTTTATTCAAATCCAACAAATGGTACTAGAGGCGCTGCATAGTTGATTTTTTGAGAAATTTTGACTTTGAAGAATCGAGAAAAATTGTGAAATTAGGTTCTAGTGATTATAGAACTTGGGGATTTGATCTTGTTTTGTAAAATTAATATGCAACTTGTAGTTATGTTGGATATGTTACATTTTTTTTATGTTTTATTAAGTATTGCCTAACATTTAATTGAGTTGATTGAAACAAGATGTCACCAAAGTGTCCTCTCTTGTGTAAGATTAGCTTATTGAGGATATTTAGGCGTTTGTGTGTGTATTTATTCATGCAGATATTAGTCGACTCAAAGAAGGTTAATATTTGGCCGAATAGCATACACACTTGTGGTGATAAATGATGTTTGCTGCTTTGCAAGTGAGCGAGGTTGCTCAAGTAGTAAAATATCACGAAGGTAGGGTAGTTGAATCCACAAGGACAGGCAAAGCAAGAACTTATTCGACTTTTACTATCTAGCCAAGAAATATATGTGATAGTCTAATCCTAACTAAAAGATATAAATAGATAACTATGGTGAACATTTGGCAAATCTAGGGTTATGAATCAAGAGAACATGGCACCCAGGATCTCTAACCCCCTAAGAAGCCCTTGCTCGACTAATTTCCTAATACTTGCTATCTAGTTGATATATTCTTGGACCGTGAGAAACCCTAAATTAGTTTGACCAAGATCTCTCATGAAACCAAACCCTAGTCCCATACCGCAACTTCATTGTACGACTGCATTATAATTATTATTAGGCTCTGTGGTTCCTACTATTAAATTTTACCAAAATCCGAAGAGTGTGTTGTGTGAAGCTGACACCATACACCCGATCTCTCAGCGTGTACTCACCCCCTATCTTCTATGCCTAGATCTAGCGTGACTGAGATTTCTCTTCATGCATCAAAAAACTATAGATATGTGATCGACACTTTCACACTATCAAATAACAAGCATTAAGCACACATAGACAATTCACAAGAATAATAAAAAGGAAAAGCCTAGTATTAAAGAGAAAGGAAAAGAGTTACAAGTTCATCTTAGGGTTCCAGGACCTGAGGCACCACAGAAGGTTTAGCCTCTCATACTATAAGAATTCATCATGAAAGCTAAAGAGGAAGATATAAATAAAGATAATAAACTCCTTAGATTGATGTCTCCTCCACCTTCAATCTTCCTCCGAAACACTAGTCATCATTAGAGGAATAGCCAAAAGTCCCCCTGTAATTTGCATTTGTTGGCCTTTTATAGGCTTCAATTTTACGACACAAGGCCTTGTTGATCCCGTGTATAACTCTAGAATCTTTAGGAATGGAATCGACGGGGTTTCGGCTAATCCCAAGATGTGCATGACCTGGACACAAGCTGAACACGCCCTTGTACATCTAGACATGCCTGTGTTCAGGGCTGTGCCACTCTCTGCAAAGTGACTGTTAAGCTCTTTTTGCTCCAAATTGTTTCGGTATTCGCTTCTTTTGTCCCGGGTACCTATTTAATTGTTAAATCACAACAAAATACCCAACAATACACAAAAATAGAGGAATCCATGTGAAAAGGCAAGCAATGTGCATGCAAATATGGTATAAAAATATGTATAATTATACACTCATCAATAAATATGTGATAATTATAAGGTTTCCATGTAAATAATAAGTCGTTCCAAAGATAGACTTGTTGTTTGACATGAGTTATTGTCACTATTTGATCACTACATTGAGAGTACCACTTACACATTAATATTAATGTCCAAAGACTTGATATTAATGTTGTGGTAGTTATCTTGAGATTTAATGAAATTATTTAAATTTAGAGATTGTTTATTTGGCTTATGATGTGAACATGCTTGCTTATTTGTGCTTTATACAACTATTATGTCTACTGCTACTATATCTGCCAATGCAAACAATATTCCCATACTTAATGGGACTAACTTCAAGGATTGGAAATTGAACATATTAAATGTTCTTGGCTGCATGGATCTAGACCTTGCATGAATAATTGAGCAACTCGCTCTTCTTATGACTGAAAGTACTCTTGATTATAGGAAAAACTTTGAGAAGTGCGAACGCTCTAATTGCATGAGTCTTATGATTATTAAGAACGGTATTCTGGAAGACATTAGGGGCGGAGTATGCAAAAGGATTACTAATACCAGTGAGTTCCTTGCTGAAATTAAGAAATGTTTTGCTAAACACGATAAGATTGAAATAAGCACTCTTTTTGCTAGCTTGATTTGAATGAAATATTAGGGCAAGGGGATATTAGGGAGTACAGTCAATCCTATTTCTTATAAGAGCAGTTGGCATATCTCACATTGCTTCAAATCTTAAGATACTAAGCTCGAGTTGTTTGAATACTTGTACATTTAGTATTTATATCACTTACTGTACAATACAATCACTTTAAAGTAAGTTATAATTGTGAAATGGAGAAATGGACTCTAAATGAGCTTATTTCATATTATGTGAAAGAAGAACAAAGATTGAAGCAAGAAAGAACTGAAAGTGCTTACTTGGCAAGCACCTCTAAGGATAATGGTAAACGAGGAAGAAAGATAATGAAATTACTAAAGGTCCGGAACTAAAGAAACAAATAAACTATGTGGATTGTTTTTTTTTTTTTTTGGCAAATAAATGTATGTTCCTTTGCTTTGGTATGTTTAGAGGTTAATTTATCTTTAGTACCTATGAACACTTGGTGGTTAAATTTTGGTGCTATTACTCATATAAGTGTTTCTATGTAGGGTTGCTTGAGCTACCGAAAGCCAAATGATGCTGAGAGAAACATCTTAGTGGCTGATCAAAAATAGGTAGAAGTGGAAGCAACATGGCACTTTAGGTTATTATTAGGAATTGGTTTCTATTTGGATTTGAAAAATATTTTTGTAGTATCGCCATTTAGACAGAATCTAGTTTCTATATCCTTATTAGACAAGTTTGGTTGCAGTTTTTTTTTTTTGAAAATAATCAATTATATATGTCTTTCATTAAATTCCAATATAGTTGGTATTGATGCATTAAGCGCATATGATAACCTATATTTTACTTGATACCATTGTATCATATAAAGAAACCTTGCATGTGGATTCGCGTAGTACTTAATGTAAGCTAGATACTAAAAATTTAGCAAAACTATGGCACAAGGGCTTAGGCCATAACTGTGTTGAATGCATCAAGGGAAAATAGACCAAACAAAAGAGAGATTAGGTGCCAACAGAACTTCAAACGTCTTCGAATGGATCCACACAAATATTTGTGGACCATTCTCTACAGCTTCTTGGAATGGTCAACAATATTTTATATCATTCATAGACGATTACTCACACTATGGGTACCTATATCTCATTCATGAGAAATCTCAATCATTGGACATGTTCAAGGCTTTCAAAGCTGAAGTTGAGGATTAACTCAACAAAAGAATTAAGAGCGTAAGATCTGATTATAATTGTGAGTACTAGGGCAAATGTGACGGTTCAAGGGACATTTGCTAAATTCCTAGAGGAATGTGGAATCATCCAAAAGCGCACCATGCCATAATCACCTAGCCTGAATTAATGGTGTAGCTAAAAAGACAAAACAAAACTCTTAAGGATATGGTAAATAGTATGTTTAGTCAGATTTGTACCTTATCCAGAATCACTCTGGGGAGAAGCATTAAAGATAGAAGCTTGTATCCTTAATAGAGTATCAACTAAAATAGCTGCAAAAACACCTTATGAGTATTAGACAAGAAAAAACCCTAGTCTAAAGCATTTTCATATATATTTAGGGATGTCCACTTAAGCCAATGCATTATAGGCCAAATGAAAAGAAACTGGACTCCATAACATTGAGCAACTAATTCATTGGATACTTTGAGGGATCAAAGGGCTGCAAGTTCTATATATGATCCCACAAAATGGTTGAATTTTAAAATGGGAATTGCAAACTTTTTTTGAGGATGTTGAGTTTGGGGGAGAAATAAGGTTAGAGATATATTGTCTTTGAGGGAGGAATTGGTTACGACTTCTACTACTACTTTTGACAATGTGCATATTTCTATTCCTATCATTTATCAAGAAGCAAATCTGGAAACTCAACAAGAAAACGTGGAACAACTCCTGACACAAGTTGAGGTAATTGTTCCAGAAGAATAAACTCAACAACTTGAAGAACAAATGCCATTAAGGAGATCCACAAGAGAAAGGAGAAATGCTATTTTGGATGGTTATATAGTTTTTCTCCAAGAACATGAGGAAAATGATGGATTGGTGGAAGATGATCCAATTAACTTCCATCAAACCATGCAAGATCCTAACACTCAAAAGTGTAACCGTAGACGTTTTCAGGACAAACGACGCATTTACACGAAAACTTTTTGCGATATAGATTTCCTAACACTGTCTTGGTTTGATGCATCTCATGCGTCAAAAAGGCCGAAATCGGTGGCAATGGAGAACATCGTCAAGAGAGCTTGGCGTTCACAAGGGAGGACGCCTGTAACTCCTCACCGTATGTGGACTTCAAGACACTCCGTGCGACATAAGGGGATCAACATCGGCGGGATTTGGGCAATCTAAAACCTTCATAGGGATGGGGCTCCTTCTTTATCTATGATGTATCGGATCCACAAAGGATCAGCTTATGTAACCGAAGTTACTCTCTAAATAAAAAGAATGTAGTTTATCATCCACTTTTATATTTATAAAAAAACATTGGGCAATAATACATGAACAAAAAATAGTTTTAATATATATATTTTTTAATATATACTTGTAAGGTTTGAGACCTTTTCATCAGAAAATAAACTAAAAGTAATGGGAAGACTTCAAACTTCTTTACAAAAAAATAATCTAAAAATAATTTAATTGAAAACATGAGTTAAAAATAAACTGTTTTTTTTAATTATTATTAAAAACAATGAAGGGTAGATGATCCTCATGTGCTTTCTCCATGAAAACATTTCCTTTAAGAAATTATAGAACTCTCTCCATTAAATCAAATCTATCACCATCCACCAACAGCTCTTTCATTTTATGTGGCAGTCGTATCTCTCTTGGCCACACATAAAAAGAAATTGTCTCTTTGTACATAGCTTTTAATTTGTATGCTCATGCAGATGTATTCTAGCCAACTTTGAATGTGGTCACTGTTTCCAATGTCACTTAGCTGTTTTCTTTTAATCACTTTGTACAAGATCATGTCACACTCGCATTTGAATGGTATTGCGCAACAGTGCAAGCAATTGCAAGGCTTAAATCCAAAGCATTTCCCACTTTATTGGCATAAGAAAAGCTAGCTACTCCTAATAGAAAGGAATCCCCAAATACCATTTATATATAAACCCTTCAAAGCGTAAGAAAGAGGAATAATTCAGAGAGAAAGAGAGAGAGAGAAGATCAAAAGCTAATTATAAGAAGAATAAGCAACAGTACCATGCACTAGAGGTAGTGCAATATTGTTCTCTTCACCACTGAACCCTATGAACATGACCAGGCAAATCCAACCCATCACCATCTCCACCTCCATGAACTCCATCCATCTTTGTCTGCCCTCCTCCATACCCCATGAATCCCTTTGGATAACTACTAATCCCTCCATTGAACCCTGAAAGGTTAGCAGCTGCCCTCATGGCCATGGAGCTAGGGTTGGCATTTGCTGAACTTCCTCCACCTTGGCTGCTTAGCTTCTGGCCATTATGTCCAGGCTCATGTGTCGGCGAATGATCGCCTTGCCGAGGCATCAAGTTCTTCTCCCCCTCAGTCTCTCTATACTTGTTGAGGTATACCTTGAGAGGGCTCACGTAGTTTTCTTAAAACCCTAAGGTGGTCATGGCCCAGAGAAGGTCATCACCGTTGATGGTCTTCCTCTTTTCTCTCTGGCACTTGTCAGAGGCCTCACCAGTGATGAAGCTGATGAACTCTGAGACACACTCTTGAACAATCTCCTTGGCTTCCTTGGAGATCTTCGCATTCCCTGGAAGAGACTTCTTCATGATCCTGCTGACATTGGCTATTGGGAGGAACCTGTCTTGCTCCTTCGAAGACGCATCGGAGGAGTTCCCGGCCGCCGCACCGGACTCTGTGTCTGATGGTGGACTTCCTACTGGACTCAGCTGATGAATCCTTCTTCCCTTCATCGAACAATGTTCAAAGAGCTAGATACAAATTCAAGTATATATATTACAAGAGAAGTTCAAGAGAAAATAGAGAGAAAGTATATATGAATTTATGGAGGAGATGATAAAGAGGAGAGAGAGAGAGAGAGAGAGAGAGAGAGAGAGAGAGAGAGTTCAGGAATGGTGAAAGAGAAGAGGGTGTTATAAAGACGGTGAAAGAGAAGAAGAAGAAGAAGGTGGTTTAGTGGAAAGGTGGTTTGGATGCAGACTTTAAAAAAGCAAACAAAATTCTTGAAACAGTGTTATTGGGTGTGACCACCTTTGGTGAATCTTAGCCTCTTTGTTTTTTCTTCTTCTTTTTCTTATTCAACTTCCATCTATTTCTTTGTCAAATTATAAAAAACATATTATGATTTTGATTTTTCACGTTAGAAAGGAACTTAGGAAGAGTTTTATAGTTAGAGTTTTTATTTGATGGTGATGAAATGAATATTATGGAAAGATGAAAAACTCCAACAAGGTATCATGAACATTATATAAAAGGGTACTATAAGGGAGATGCTTGTAAGCCCAACTTTTTGCTTGCCATGTCTCACCAAGATTCTTGCCAATCACATCACAAAATAATAGAGAAGAATAAATGTATGTCAGTGGATGCAAGCCCATTAACAACCCTCTCCCATAGATTCCTATTTATCATTCCAAACTTAATGTGCCAAAAAAGGGAAGCCATGGGATCCCTTAACAAGCTTTTGCCAAATGTCTATATTTTGTGTACAAGAGATGAGATGAGATGAGTGTTTCTCAACTCTTATCTTTCTACTTAAATATATAATATGTTCTTCACTAAGACAAAGTTTTGTATTTAATCAACTTTGCTTGATCCTTAGACTATATTAATACTTTGATGTTGATGTCCATAGAATGAGGGTTAGAGTTCATTGAATGGTTGACAAGTATTTTGGATGATCATGTCTCATGGGACATGTTTATATGTAAGAGTAATGATCCCATGGGACTGGTCCTATGGTGGAATAGAGACGTGGCAAATATCACAAATGGGTGGTCTTGCCTTGAACTTAAAACCAGGAAAACATATCACGAAGGCGGGACCACTGCTGTGATGTTTGCCACATCTCGGTTCCACCATGGGACCGGTCCAATGGGATCGTTACTCTGTATGTAAACTAAGAAATGGCATTAAGGCTAGAAGGGTAGAGAGAGTATTTGCATGTGATAATTGTTGATGTCAGGATTTGCTATTTATGGGGATCGGAACAGTTTTGATCAACAAGGGAGAATATTGATAAAAAAAATGAAAATTCTTTAGGAGATTTCGATGTAGAGGTTGGTTATGATCAGTGATCCTTCTTCTTCTTCTTTCATCGCTCCATGGGATCAAAGCCTCATCTAGGGAACGATCTTTACCAATCAAACATATCTTTGAAAGAGAAAAGTACTGTGGGAGAGAAGAGATCCGAATGCATGCTCGTGCTTGGAGGAAGCCTCCGATGATCAATCCAGGACTCAGATCTAGAGAGAGAGAACTCAAGTTAAATGGGATTTCAAAGAGAGATACCCTATTTCATATCCCCTTAGTGGGTTGACGACCTGCTTTTATACTCTGCATTGGGCCTAATTTGCGGATCTTGGCCCATGGGAGGTTATCCTCCACCTTGGATGACCAAGCAATTGGGCTTCTATCTGAGCTGTGTAGATCCTCCCACATGTTCCACGGCTATTTTTACCCTATAACACTTGCCCCCAACACTCCAAACAAGCCTATTTTTAGCTCGATACGGCTCGGGGAGTTCGGTTGTCGGTTTGGGTACGTATGATAAACAAAGAAGGCTGCCTTTAATTGTCCGACCATGAGGTGTTTTTTTTTGGGTAAAACCTAGGTAGTTAGAACCGGAGTAGACCTTTGAATTGGGGAAGGCCAGAGTTCAAGGGTCGAGAGGTACAACCAGGGATGAACCGGGTCGAATCGGATTTAATAAATAAAGATATAGAATATAGTATATTAAATAATAAGCTAATTTTTTAATGATATACACAAATATATTAAACAAAACAAGTCTCATTCCATATTTAAAATACATAGTTTAACAACATTTAAACTAAATCCATATGGAATACTAAATAAAATGAATCTCATAAAGTTTTTAGAGCATAAATTTTTTCAAAACCCTATTTTCTAAAATTTAATCTCGCGTTTTGAATCTCTACCTCCAAGAATTCATCCAAAAAATATGAATCCATGACCCCACATACCAAATTGAAGCCCAACATGCTCACAAATTCACTAAACAACCAATTGAACATTAGAACAAACAAATAATAAATCATAGATTCAAAATCAAAGATCTCACACTCAAAAAAAGCTTTCCAAAATATATCATAAAATGCAACAAATAATACATCAAAGATTCAAAATCAAACTAGTAAGAGAAAGAGAAAGGAGCAAACAAAGAGAGGCAAAGAAGATTCAAAATCAAACCTTGAGGATCTTAATATATATCACCAATCTAGGGCCCAGCGAGGAAGAGAGAAGCGAGGGAGGATGGTTGACAACCACCCGGTCGAGAAGCTAGGGCAAGGGTAAAGAAGCGGGGTCGTATGGAGAGGTGGTTTATGCCAATGGAAATCATAGAAGCTAGGGCAAAGGCAACTTCGTGACTGCAAGCTAGCGTGAGAAAAGAAATGGGGGAGAAGACCATCTCCATTGATGGTTTTATAGTTTTTGACTTTTCCAAGGCTTGAATTAAAAAATTAAACAAAAAGGATAGATTTTTAAGTGGTTTTGAACCATGTGTATCGGGCCCGATTTACACTATTTAGATATAGTTTTAGCTTGGCGGTTTTTCACGTACCTGAGCCAGGACCTACTAGGCTCCGGGTCTATTCAACCAGTCGAGCCATTTGGTTCGATCCAGTTCTAACTACCTAGGGTAAAACCAAACTGATGGGCATACGCTTCATAGTGACATCAATTGACAAGTCACAACTCTCAATGGACAAAGCATTTCAACTTTCGAAGCATCTTCAGCTGAAAAGTAATTATAAAATTCAACGGAGGAAATAATGGGTGCGGCTCCCTATAGAAAAATCTCGAAGCATGCTAGATATACTGGCCTACGTGTCACTTATCTATTGGTGCATTCGTTCGGCTAGTTATTCAAGTCATAGGATTCCAAATAATTATCCCTAGGGAAGCATGTTTACTGATATCGCCTATAAATAGGCCTACATAGGGCTAGGATTTTACTTTCATCATCTTTGTTTTTATTTGTGTCGTCGGTTAGAAAATCTTTAACCTTTTACCAAGCAATTAGTCTCCGTCTTCTGAAATCGAGGTAATTAAAGCCATTCCCTTAGCAACTAGGGAGCTACCCACCAATGTCAAGTCAGTAGCCTCCACCTTGAACATCCCTAAAGTCATCCAAGTAGGTGACGACTTTGCGCTCCTATCTCCTTTTAGGATTAGGCATCCAAATCATAGAGAGCAGACCCGGTTCTAGGTTTTGGGAACTAGCTTTGTATGTAGAGTCATTGAATTGACCTCAGTCTTCCTCTTCCTTACGTTGTAGCGAAATCTTATTTCTATCCCTACACGAGGACCTTGTAAGCCGGTGAGCTTCCATTTGAGATAATTATCCACGAGATCCTTTCATGAACATCCCAAAGGACATAGTCTACCTCAGAAGGGCATAGACATCTCAGGTACAACATGGTGTAAGACCTCTAGTATACCTGGTTGTCAATGATAATAAAGCGGGCCAACCTGCTCATAATCCTCCAAGCTTCTTTATGGTCGGTTGGTAGAGTGCCTCTTGTTAAGTATTCTCAAAATGGGACTTGCTAGCTTGGCTCTTCCTAGATCTCCTAGACATGTTCCTTTGGTTGACAGTCAATACTTCAGCAAGATAGATACTGAAGATTAATGAGCTGACTCATGTTAGCACATTGAGAGGAGGTGAGCTTCGAAATAATGTTGGCTTCCTTATTGTCAGATCGAGAAATCTTTGGGATCTGAAACTGCATGAACTTCGAAGTGAGTTCCTTCAATATAAGCCTTTATTTGGCCATGTTTCCATCTCGGGCTTCATACTCCTCCTTCATGCATGCCACGGGTCACAGGTTGGAGCCGGTGTAGGGGCCTTGAGGTTTTAAACTCCAATGCGAGAACCAATTATACTCCAGTAATTAGTGCGTCATACTCAGCCTTATTATTTGTCACCTTGAAATCAAATTTGAGAGCAGTTGATTTCTTCCATCGGTTAGGAGACTTCAAAACTAGGTCGACTCCACACCCTTTTCCTGTAGCCGATCTATCCACATATAAAATCCAAAGAATAGGTGAGGTAATATGGCTTCCTCCCTCCTCAGAGCTACGAGGATAGTCGTTATAAGAGAGAGTGAGCTCCACAATGAAGTCTGTCAGGGCCTGAGCTTTGATATTAGTTCAAGGCTTATAGTCTATATCAAACTCGTTAAAGCTCGATCGCCAATTTGGTTAACATTCTAGATGTTTCAGATAGTTGCAAAACTTATTTCATAGGCTAGTCAGTAAGAACTATGATCTGATTAGCATGAAAGTAGGGCCTTAGTCGACGAACCGAGGTGACTAAGGCATATTCTAGCTTCTCCATCAAGAGATATTTGGATTCAGGATCGTTGAGGACCTTGTCAGTGTAGTACACTGACTTTTGAACCCCTTCTTCTTCTTTCAGTAGAACAAAGCTGAAGGCATGTGTTATGGAGGCCTCATACATATATATCTCGTCGAAAAACTTGGGTTTGGTCAGCAGAGGAGGAGAGCTCAAGTATTCTTTCAAATATTGAAAGGCTCTCTCATATTCATCGATCCACTCAACTTTTGGAACTTTCCGAAGAGCTTGGAAGAAGGGAAGACTATTATCTCCCGACCTCAAAATAAATTGACCTATGATTACCAACCTTCCATTCTGCCGCTGGATATCTTTGATGGACTTATGAGAGCTCATTTCCAATATAACCTTGATTTTCTCTAGATTTGCCTTGATCCCTATTTGGGTTACCATAAAACCATGGAATTTCCTTGATCGGACTCCAAAAGCGCACTTACTCAAGTTAAGGTGCATCTCATACTCTCGGAGCACTTGAAATGTCTCCTTCAACTCACCAATATGCTACTCAGCCTTCTCACTCTTCATGAGTATGTCGTCATCATATGCCTTAATGTTCCTTTTGATCAATTTTTGAAAGTGTTTATATATGAAAAAAAAAATATTCCATGTCCCATTCCTAATAAAAATAGAAATCCTAATTTTAATACATTTGATATTTTAATCCTAATTGAGTCAGGATTTTGTTTCAAAAATATAAATAAATAAACAAATAGGATATCATTTAATCCTATCTCTAGATAAGGATTCATATCCCAAGACAAATCTTGAGGCGATTTTAAACCTTGAGATAGCCCAGGAACACATATCCTGAGGTAATCCCAAAACTCCAAGATTGTCTAAGAACAAATCTTGAGGAAATCTCACCTGAGAACAGATCTCGAGGCGATTCAAAGAATGCAAATCTCGAGATAGTTGAAGAATACATATCCCAAGGCAAAAATAAAATAAAATTCAAATTTTGATCCCATCACAAGAACATTTTGGGAGGTTACGATTCAGCGAGAGGTTATGATGATTCAGCGAGGGGTTTTGATTTGATCCTATCACAAATGAGAAAGAACTAATAAAAGGGAAAGGAAAGCTTACGTGGAAAGGGGTGATTGGAGAGAAAAGAAATAGAGTAAGAGAGGAAAGAAAGTGAGGCAGAGAAGAAAGGTATATATGCAATAGATTATATATATTATATATTATATATTATATATCATATATACTATCTGAAGAAGAAGAAGACCCTCTTGATGAAGTCAAGCTTATCCATGCGTCGTGAAAGTGCTTGGTGGAAGTCTTCTCACCAAGCCCTATTGGAAGCAATCGTTGCCATTGGAAGCAATAGGTACGCCATCGGCCCGATGCCGCCCGGCCCACCAAGCTCCATGGAATTAAGCGCCCTCGCCGCTGAAGTCGGCCGATAGCCGCCAGTTCCCTTCAAGGTGAAACCATCAATACCCTTCGATGCCACGGTATCCAGCGGCGCCAAACCGGATCCGCCCGTGCCGTGCCACCGCGTGACACGAGGTCTCTACACCTCTGCCACGATGCCCTTGCTGAGATCCACAACCTAGTTTCCGCCCGGATCGGCGAAGAAGCTTACATTTGTCAATCACATCCGCGAATCCCTAGCCGTGGGAGGAGAATCTCAACACCGATTCTTTGCCATCCATCACTTAGATGAAGATGAAGCGAAGCATTGCTGCGCGTGCCCTTACATTGATCATTCACTTTGGAAACTTCGGGCCCTATTCCACTCAATAGGGACGATCACGGTTGGGAAGACCTGGATCCGAGCTGGCATTGAAAGCCGTCACTTTCGGCGACTCTAAACTTTAACTTCGACCCAAAATCTTGTGGCACCCAAAAGAGGAAGGAAAGCACCTATCCCGACAAAGAAGAAGAAGGCGGAGAAGGTGGTTGATCCATTGTTTGAGAAAGCATAATTTGGGATTGGAGAGGGCATATACGCCTCCCAAAAAGGATCTCCATAGATTTGTGAAGTGGCCAAAGGCGAGGAGAGGAGGATCCTTAGAAGTAGCAGCTTGAAGGTTCCCCATATAGATCAATCAGTTTACTCAAGATGCTTTTCAAGTACCGATCAAAGGACAAGGCACCCGAGAAGAAGCACCTATTAAAGAGGATCTTGAAGAGGATCATTTTGAGGCTGAAGGGGAGATTGTTGAAGCTAAGAAACCAATTGTTGTCACATATGGGTTGAATCATGAGCGAGAACAAAGCATTGAGGTGGAAGATGGGAGTTGAAGTTTTGATTTAAGCTTGATACACAACAAGGATCAATGGCACTTGCAGATAGTCCATAGGATGACATTAGACCTTCTTGTCATTTGTAGAAGATTATGGAGCAAACCATCGATGCAGATCATATGTTTATAAAAAGGTCCAAGGGAGTTTGACTATCAAAATCTTTGGGAGGGCATTGTTGGTGTTCTAATTTGACATAGAAGCATGGTCAGATCATTGCTCGTGTGAACCAAGTTGCATTGCCATTCATGTTCAATCGGTGGAATAGTATGCTGAAGATAATGATGAATATGAAGATAATATGAAGATAAGTTGTTGAGAAAATGATAAGGAGATGATAAGAATGCTACAAGTTCCAGTTCTTATTTCTGGGCCTTCAGACGAACTACAAGCTTCTGATGAAGTTCAAGCTATTGGGACTATTGCAATTGAGAACATATTCCTGGGGATGTTGAGCTTATTACATCCAAGTAACACCATTCATTTCATTCAAGAAATTGCTACAAATCCTCTTTCAAGAATATCCAGGCTTCAAGAAGGTGCCATTGAAGCTGTTGTTGTTGATGCCACAAATGAAAGTGTTGTTGAAGGCAAACAAACAAAAGAAAAATGAGAATGATTGCCATTTGTAAAAGATGAGAACCATTGAGGTTAATATGACATCCATTAGATATTCATTGGTAGTAAGATTGTTCTCGTCTTACTAAAGTTATTTGAGAGATATTCATGTAAACTTATGCAAATCATTGGATGGTTTGCATCTTATTTATTTGAGAATTAATGTGCCCATGACTTATGCGAAGGAAATGTCGGCGTGAGGTTGGCTTTGTGAGTCATACAAGCATTTGAAGATTGTAGCTTGACTCTACAATAAGACTATATAAGGAAATATATTCCATTCAATCAATTTTTTTTATGGCAGCACATGACAAGGAGAAGAAGCTCTTCTTACAAGCATACACAAGGAAGATGCTGGAGACCTTGAAGATAATGATCTCAGTCATGAGAGAAATGAGATGATGAAGATGAAGCTGATTGCTAACAATATGGGGCTGCTGTCATGGAGAAGAATAAGCTGCTATTACAAAAGTTGAAAAGAAGATCGTGGAGATGTGACGCCGGGCATGGAAGTGATTAACCTACGGGCAGTGGTAAAAAAGGGGGATTGATAAAAGAGCAAGAAAAAGGAAAGACAAACAGAGAAGAAAAGTCTTTGAAACTTTAAAAGGAAAATATAACTCAATAATCAATGAATAAAATTCAACCCACAAGCCAGGTTTAAATAGCTAAAAAAAACTAACCTGGATAACCTACAAATTCTATCTTCTTATCCAAATTTGCCCAAATCGGCAAATTTTGGTCCAATAGAAAAACTTATCTAATTCTAAAATAACTAAACAAAACAGATATCTCCTAAAAATCCTAGTTCAAATCGGATTCATATCCTATCCTAAATTGGCATACGAAGTATTGCCAAAAATGGAAAAAAAACAACGAGAAGCTAAGAAAAGCGAGGGAAAAATAGTGGAATTTGAGAATGAAGGAAGGGTCCATCTAGAAAAGTTGATAGATCCCACTGCTCGTCGAGGCGAACTTTCCAAATGGGGTTGGCTGGCGTGAATCCGATGCTCCGGTAGCCAAAGTTATGGCCAAAATACCGAAACGTGTCCAAAGTGCTCCCCAATTCAGGACTTGGCTTAATCACCTTCCGCCTTTACGTCGGTCCGTCAAGTCATGGTATGCCAAAGCTCTTATGGTACAATCAGACATCTCGGCATTGTCTGACTCGGGCTTTCCTGCATCAGCCTCCCCAGGTTGGAAAGAACTCGTCCCCGAGTTCGTAATATGATCAGTCGACTCCATAAAACAAGGGCTCAAATGCTTCACATTGAAGATGCCAGAGGTCTTCAAATAGCTGAGGGCGCTTAAGCAGCGGTATGCATTGTCATTGATCTTACGCAACACTTCCGCGAGTCCGATCTTTACGTTCCTTGAGCTTGTTATACTCACCCACGGGGAAAGCGATCTCAGTAGGGACATCCCACACTAAGTCGCCCCTCATCGAGCGGCACGATCTTTGCCATTTATCTGCATTCACCTTGTACTTGAAGTACTTACTCTCATGAATAGCTAACTTGACACGCCTTGCTCATGAATAACCCGAAGATGCTTTCGGCCATCTCATCCATTTCGAGGGGTGAACACGGAGCAATTGATAGAGGGCGTGGTTGAGATCAAGTACTCCTGATGGGTTCTACCCATAGACAACCTCGAATGGGCTCAAGCCGGTAGTCCGATTCTTCGATCTATTGTAGGCGAATTCGGATTGAGGTAGTGCCAGATCCCACTGCTTCGGTTTAGTTCCAGCCAAACTCCTCAATAGGTTGCCCAAACTCACATGTTCACCACTTGGTCGGCCATCACATGCGGGGTGGTATGCACTGCTAAAGTTCAACTGCGTCCCCAATTTTCCCCACAAGCTTCTCTAGAAGAGGCTAACGAACTTGGTGTCACAATCAAATGTGATGGAGCGAGGGATACCATGCAAGCGAATAACCTCTCGAAAGTAAAGATGTACAATGCAAGTAGTATCCATAGTCTTCCGACAAGCTATAAAATGTTCCATCTTGGAAAATCTGTCAACCACCACCATGATAGAGTCTAAGGCCCGCTCGGTACGAGGAAGGCCCAGAACAAAATCCATACTGACGTCAAGCCAAGGGGCTTCAGGGATTGGCAAGGGAGTGTATAGGCCTGCGTTGGTGAGAACTCCTTTGGCCCACTGACACACAAAGCAACGGTCCACAAAGTGATGCACGTCGCTAGACAACTTCAGCCAATAAAAGTCTTCAGCTATGAGGGCGTAGGTCTTATCACGACCAAAGTGCCCCTCATTATGGAGTTCGCTCATGATATGTTGTCGCAATGATCAACAGTCGAGGATGCACAGCTGCAGGCCACGAAACAGGTAACTATTATGCAAAATAAAATCGTGAAGATGTCCATTGGCTACCTCCTGAAGGATCCGCCCGAAGGAAGGATCATCCGCATACATATCCGTGAAAGCTTCAAACCCTGGAACTTTGGCGCTCATTGTGGTGAGAAGAGAACGGCGGCGGCTCAAAGCATCTACTACACGGTTAAGGCTTCTTGCTTGATGCTTCAAAGTAAAGGTGAACTCTTGCAAGTACGCCAGCCACTTAGTGTGTCTCCTGCTCAGTTTGTGTTGGCTATTGATGAACTTTAGGGCTTCATGATCGGTGAACAGGATGAACTCCTTCTGTTTGAGGTAGTGGCGCCAATGCTTGTGTGACCGAACTATGGTATAAAACTCAGGTCATAAGTGAAGTAGTTCTTCTTGACCATGACAAATTCTAAGCTAAAGAAAGCTACCGGGTCATCTTGGTGGCTCGAACACCTCAATGCCAACTCCGGATGCATGCATAATTGACCTCCGAACACTTTGTCGAGAATTAGGAAAGTCGCGAGAAGCTGGTGCTTGAGTCATCTTCTATTTGACCCGGATGGAAGCTAGTTTGGCCTCATCCATCCACTTGAAATCACCCCCTTGAGACTCTCTGTAATGGGGGCAATCAGCGTGCTAAAGTTCCGGATGAATCTTCTGTAGAACGAGGCCAGCCCATGGAAGCTTCGAACATCATGCAAGGTCCTCGGTCTGGGCCACTCCAAGATTGCATCGATCTTTGATTGATCTGCATGAACACCATCAGTAGAAACAACAAAACCAAGGAAGGTCACAGAAGTGGTGAAGAAGGAACACTTCTTTCGAATGACGAACAGGCGCTCCGTTCTCAACAACTCAAAGACAGCGCGAAGGTGGTCAAAGTGTGAGGGCCAACTCGGACTATAGATGAGGATGTCATCGAAATAGACCAGCACAAACTTGCCCATAAACGGTCGAAAAACCTGGTGCATGAATCACATAAATGTGCTAGGGGCGTTGGAAAACCCAAAAGGCATCACCATCCACTCGTACAGTCCATGTTGTATCTTGAATGTCGTCTTCCATTCATCTCCAGGCCGTATTCTGATCTAGTGGTATCCGCTCTTGAGATCGATCTTTGAGAAGACCTTCGAGCCGGATAGTTGATCCAACATGTCATCCAGGCGGGGGAAGGGGTAGCGGTACTTGATGGTGATTTTGTTGATTGCTAGGCTGTCTATACAAATGCGCCACGAGCCATCCTTCTTTGGCACCAACAGGGCTGGAACTGCGCAGAGAGTCATGCTCTCTTGAATGTAGCCGTTTTTTAATAACTCTTCCACTTGCCTCTACAATTCCTCGGCCTCCTTGGGACTAAGGCGGTATGCTGGTCGGTTCGGCAAGCTCGATCTTGGGACAAGATCTATCTAGTGTTGGATGTCCCTCATAGGTGAGAGTCCAGGGGGAAGTTCCTCTAGCATCCAAGTCAGGTGAATTCCGGGAGGCAATTGTAGCACTTCTATTGGCGTGATCGGATCCATATGCACGTGATCACTATGCATGTAAGGTAGCAATGCATAGACTACATCACCACTGCTTAATCAGCTTAAAAATGCGGACATAGAAAGTAGGTTAGTATTGGTTCTTTGGAGTAGGAGGCTTTTCTTCTCGGCGACGTGCCAATGCGATCCTTTTCCCTTGATCTTTGAGGAATAAATATTCTTCCATCCATCGTGAACTATGCTCCGTCGTATTACCATGGTCACTTGATGGTAGTAGGTGAAAGGTATCCATTGAAGCGACTTACGCACCATGCATTGTCAAAGTACCTCTGCCCAATGGAGAAAGACACGAGACATCACCAATCTACTTTTACCTGGTGCCTTTACCGGCTATGAAAGATTGTAGGGCTTGGATGTGGCTCCGTCTTGGTATAACCGGAACCAGCGTCTTTAGACACCACGTTCTCACAACTACCGCTGTAATGATCACCTTACAAACCTTGTCTGCTACTGTGCAGGTGGTGTGGAAGATGTTGTTTCTCAGCCAGTCGTCCCTTGATTCATCCTTAGGTGCCAACAGACTCTTGCGAACAATGAGGGTCTCATGGCCACCCCCAATCAGCACATCACCAACCTTATCATCATCGCCATAATCATCATAAACTGGTTCCTCAGCCTCCTCAGCCTCGATCTCTTCAATCATCAGGTTCTTGCCCTTCTGACTAGCTTGAGTTTACGACACTTTCGGGTGATTTATGCCCTGCTCACCACATCTATAACAATGAACTCGGAGTTAGAACTACGGCCGGTGCTTGGCCGGTAGGCGGGGGTGCACGAGGTGGCGTGTCCGGCTTTACCTCGATCGCCTCCTGATTGGTGGTCTTGTATTACATTTGCTTTTCAGCAATGAGGGTGCTTGTAGTATGCCTCGGCGATCCATAATGAGTGTAGGATCGAGAACATCTTACGGTGGTGGCCTTGAGACCTCCCGGATATCGAGCCACTGATTGCTCCTCCGTCTCCGGATAAGTCATTCGATCGCGATCGATTGGAGAGAAGTCCTCACAGTGTACTCATCTACAGATCTTGTACTGTCTCAGCGTATGAAGTCATTGAAACAAGGTTTGGGTGTAGCGAAGGGGAGGAAGTGCCCCTTCTTCTTCTTCTTTATCTTGTCCCAACCTCTGATCTTTGGTTTTGCCTTGCCCGATCCAGTGAGCGCGCCTTTTGCCCACACCACGCGGATGCTCGGCCCTTCAACTTGATGGCAACTAGCTTCACCTTCAGACGATCAGGGACCTCCTTGTACTCAAATATCCTCTCAACCTCGTTCAACCAGTCGATGAAGACTTCAGCATGTAGGGTTCCAGTAAATTGGGGTAACTCCACTCGAAAGCCGAGATCTCCGTGACGCTCCTCTCGTGCACGGTGCTCTCTGGACTGCCCATGCCGGGAATAGGGGTTGATGAAGGTAGACTCGGAGTCGTTGTCTGAAACCTCACGATCCCCCAAATCTCGCGCCTCCAATGGTTGAGTCAACTCCGCTACTTGTATCTGCAAATCCTCGTTCATAGCTTTCAAGGCGATTAGGTCTCGAGACGGACCTTCCTCTGCCGGAACATGTCCACCATGATGACCACCACGGCCACCACAACCTCCAGCCATTAATGCCGAGGCCATAGGAAGAAGATGATCTGATACCAAGCGGGCGCTTTGGCGAGGTAGTAGTGATTAACCTGCGGGCGGTGGTAAACATGGGGGATTGATAAAGAGCAAGAAAAAGGGAAGACAAGCAGGAGAAAGAAATTTCTACAAAACTTTAAAAAGGAAAATATAACTCAATAATCAATGAATAAAATTCAACCCACAAGCCGGGTTTAAATAGCTAAAAAACACTAACCTAGATAACCTAGAAATTCTATCTTCTTATCCAAATTTGCCCAAATCGGCAAATTTTGGTCCAATAGAAAAACTTATCTAATTTTAAAATAACTAAACAAAATAGATATCTTCTAAAAATATGAGTTCAAATCAGTTCTATATCCTATCCTAAATTGGCATCACAGTATTGCCAAAAATGGAAAAAAAACACCAAAAATAAAGAAACGACAGGGGAAAATAGTAGAATTTGAGGATGAATGAGCGGTCCATCTAGAAAAGCTGATGGATCACGCGTGCTTGGCGTCGAGACAAGCTTTCCAAATTGGGGTTGGCCTTGAATGAATCCGATATATCGGTAGCCAAAGTTATGGCCAAAATCTGAAACGTGTCCAAAGTGCTTCCAATTCAAGACTTGGCTCGATCATCTTCCGCCTTTACATCGGTCCACCAAGTAAATTGGCGTATGCCAAAGCTCTTATGGTACAATGAGACAACTTCGGCATGCGTCATTTCGGGCTCTCTGCATCAAGATGTTATTAATTGAAGCAAAGGGGTTGAAATCAAAGGGGAGAAAGCAATGTTATATGCAAAGCGAGAAAGAATGCTAAAGAATTCAAATACTATTGTGGCTTAGCAATTACCTTGCTATTATAAAGAGATAGTGGAATCTCTTTCTTGAGAAAAAGAAGATGCTTTCTGACCTATTGTTCAAAACCCAAAGCTAGCGCAATTCAATGTATATGGCACCATTCCTCTATCTCAAATTTATGGAAGGAAATAATAGGAATTGGTTGACAAAGTCAACATTCTTGTTTGGAAATGCATGATTGTAAATTTTAATGAAATGAATTATAAAATTATGCTAAATATCCAATTGTGTGGAGCATATATATGTGGTGTTTGATATTATGCTTAAATAAAGTATTGGTGAATTGTATTCCAAATTACGGTTAATATTTGGGCCATGTGAGAGTTTATAAAGCTATATCATTGATAATATGTGAAATATCTTCATAAGGAAATGTCCAAAAGGATAACTTCAAAGTTGATACATAACTTTGTGGAAAAGTTTGATACTCATATGCCTAGAAGCTTCTCTGACTGCACTCGTAAATATTGAGATTTATCATGGAATGGAATTTATTTTAAGAAGTGATCTAGAATTATACTAAGCACTAAGTTATGGAATAATGTTGCTGGCCTACTCTAGAAGTATTCATTAACATGGCTAAGGTTGCAAAACAAGATTGGCCTATTTGAAGGGAGAAGCTGCGCCCATTTGGAAGGAAGGGCTGATGATAAAAACATAGAAAGGAGAAAGAGAGCTAGGCCCATTTGTGATGAAATATAAATTTCAAAAAGGTAATCACTTTGAGGTAGCTGATGAAACTTAAACCTTGAGGCGGCACAAACCTTGAAACAGCAATGAGCACGCATCTTGAGGAAGCTAATAAATACAAATTTCAAGGCGGCGCATATCTCGAAGCGGCGATGAAACACTCACTTCGAGGCATTCATTAAAATTATAAATTGGTGTAAAATCGATATATATATATATATATATATATATATATATATATAGAGAGAGAGAGAGAGAGAGAGAGAGAGAGAGAGAGAGTAGTGTTACTATGGGCCAGAGGTTCCTAAGACTCTGTAATCGTCAAATTATATTGATTTCTCTTCCCTTAATCGGAGGTTCCTAAAATTCTTTATGGGGTAATTAATAATAGGGGCTTTGCCTCTATTAGGAATGGAGAACCCACAAAAAGAAACAAATATGATATTTGTGATTCTATGTGTCGCCTAGTGTCTCTTCACAGATACTATGCCAGGCGGGTATTTTCGATCCCACAGAAAGACTTTGTTTACTAGTCTTTGGAAGGTTGAGCCAGCGGTCTTTAGTTTGAAGGGTATGCCTCTATAGCAATAAAGTCTCTTATTAGTGATGAAGGAGATTTTCTTTTTATCCGACCTCGTCATTCTGATCTGGTTGTATCTAGAGAAGGCATCTAGGAAACTCAAGAGCTGATGCTCGGCAGTAGAGGCAACCAACTTACCGATCATACGGGGTGGGAAACTATTCTTCGGATACTCCTCATTGAGGTTGGTGAAGTCGATCAACATCCTTCACTTGCTATTCACCTTCTTGACCAAAACTACATTGGTGAGTCATTCCAGGTAATAGACCTCGTGAATGAATCCTGCTCTAAGCAGCTTGTTAATCTCCTCTTTAATTGCTTGTTGTCGTTCTAGGGCAAAGTGGCATCACTTTTGAATAACAAGTTTGAAGGAGGAATCGACGTTCAAATGGTACTCCATGATCCTCCTCCTATCCACCCCTGACAAGTCTTTAGGTGACTAGGCGAAGACATCTCATTGGTACGCATGAACGTTAGTATAGCTTCCCTTTGCTAGCCTTGCATCTCTGCCTCAATTTAAATAGTATGATCAAGTCGATCTTTAATCGGTAGTACTATAACTAGATCCTCCACAAGTATTGCTCTTTGGGACGGCTTGTCCTTGGTTTCTTCCTATGTCTTAATTGATAGGGACTCTTGTATCTTGTCAAGGATCATGGCGACATCATATTGTCGTGTAGTTTGTTGATCTCCTTTCAATTCATCATACCCGTACTCAGTTGGGAACTTCATTAGCAGGTGATAGGTCAAGATTGTCTCCCTTAGGGCATTGAGCTTCGGCCGGCCAAGAATGACGCTGTAACTAGAGGGGCACTTGATTACTAGAAAGTTTACCATGACTTTGGAATTACATGGAAAAACTTCCTGCTGTGAAAGAGAGGGTAAACATTCCCTCTTATTGCATTGTTCTTCCGTTAAAGCTAACCAAGGATGACTTTACTAGCTTCAACTTCTCTTGTCCGAGACCCATCTTCTCGTATGCTTCCCAAAAGATTACATCGATCGAGCGCCCAGTATCAGTGAGGATCATCTGACCTCGAAGTTTTTTATCACCATAATAACCACCAAGGCATCATCATGGGGGTGATGGATCCCCTCGAGATCCTCATCAGAGAAGTTGATTGGCTTCTTACTCGCAGTGTCTTTCTCAAGTGCTCCTCAGGTAAGCATCCGAGCATAACTCTTTTTGGTCAGGTTGTTATCGCTTACATTTGAAGAGCCTCCAGCGATATAGTGATGCCCCCAGCATGAGGTCTGCCTTCTTTTGGGAAGACGGACCCTCTTTTAGTAGGTCTCTATGATGAGATCATGAATAGATATCAGACATGCCACCAGACACACCAGCAAGCCTAGAGATACCGAGCACCTTCTAGGCATCATTCCTAGCCATGATGATAATATCAAATGACTCAAACATTTATTTTGCTACCTATGGGTATTTTTGTCATTTTGCTACCTTTGAGTATTTTTGTCATTTTGCTACCTAGGGCATTTATGTCATTTTGTGACCTAAGGACATTTATGTCTTTATCTTGATGTTTATTTATGTCTTATTTGAGTGAGTCGAGTCTTGCATGACTCAATTTTTTCATTTAGAGTCAAACCCTACATGGTTCAAGTTGATTTATTCATGCTTTTAGGTTAGATTAATAAGGATATCGAGGTGGATTGAATCCTAGTCATCCAAGTTTTCTATATATGCACTCTCATTAGGTTTGGATTTTGGTGATTGATAAATGAAAAAAGGTGCTTTAAGAAGCCAACATTTTGATTACCGTGAGAGAAGGGGGTTTCTCTTTGTTCTTGTGCTTTTTCAATCCGAGCTACAAACCATATTTTCATCTTCTTCCTTTCCTTAAAGCTTTCCTCACCTCCTTGAAGATTTGTGCTCACCTCCTCTGCAACCAAGTGCGAAACGAAGCTAATTGTGCGTTTTTAGATAGCTTCAATATCACTTTTTAATCTGAGCATAACTTTCTTATCCGAGCCCCGATTGAGATGATTAAAGATGCTATGGAACTCCAAGTGAAAGCTATCCAACTTTAATTTTTTTTTTTTTTTTTTTGAGAGGTACTAGTTTAAGCAAGTTCTAAATCAGGCTTGAAGTTTCTACACTGACACACATCCACATAGCGCCATAATACTTGTCTCAGTGATACCCTGCCACCGTTCCATCCAATCTACATTACAAGTATCATCTTGTGAGTTTATGTTTACTGAAAATTTTGAACTTACTTCTAAATTACCATTGAACAAGAGCAAAAACCTAGCTCGGAAAACTTCTATGCTTTCCCCCGATCCTCTAAATATTTCATTATGTTTCCATGCTAGCTTGAGAGAAATAACTTTACTATCACATAATTCTTCAATTTCTCGGAACTTGATTTTAATTATTGTTGGCAGATTTGGCTTAAAAGGCTATAAAGTAAGCTTTATTGACCTCAAGTTGATCACGGACATAGGCCATATAGGTTTTGTATAGCGTGGCTCCCATCACTCTTGAAGGTACTAAGAGAGGTGTCCCTCGATCCCTTTAGTTGTATGCAATCCTCAATGCCATATGTCGTGAGCCACGATCTTGGGTGGAACTTGAAGTACTTCTTTACATCTCTTTTTTCGATTCGTTGGTTTTATCATTTTGGTTGGCCATTTACACCATCCTCTCATTTTTGAATTTGTATAAGGATCTCTCCCTGATTGAGCATTCATAGGGCAAGTAATGTAGCGTAACCGAAGCAAGCGCCCTTTTCCTAGTTGTCTTCTTGAGATAGGGAACCCTCGGCTTTTTACGGAATTGTTTAAAGGTTCTTGGCTTTAGTTCCCGCCTCCTCTTGGGCTTCTCTTCCTTGACCTCTTCCCATCTAGTCAGCTTGAAGTCTCCTCCTGCATTCATGTAAATTTTCTTTTCGACTTTTGGCCGTGAGTTATTGCCTAAAGTCTTTTAAAGTTGTTCCTTAAAGAGAGAGAATTAGATTAGGGAGATCAGGACGTAGCTCCCTTCCATTAACATAGCTACGCCAAAGGTCTCATTTGAGGTTGAGGGATCTCGAAAAGTGCTTCCCAAATTGAAACTACATATATAGCTTCGGGTTGCTCTCCCTCTTCAAATGGCGTCAGCTTCACCTCATTATTATAGGCTGGTGTGGCCTTTTTAGCCGCGTTTCTCTGCTACTACCACGAAGTGATTGGCGAAGAGCACAAATTTCGGCTCTTCCAAAGGAGGAGATAGACGTTTAAGGGAAGGCTAATTAGACCATATCCGTCAAATTGCGTAAGCTCGCGAGGACGTGCAGTAGGAAATCCCTACACGCATGATGTCAATCCCTAGATCTCAATGGAGCATCAAAGACGGCATTGTCTTGAAAGACTCCGGTGATCGGTCGGATCCAAGGTACCATTGTCAGGAGTGTCCTTTACCTAATGATATCCGTGAATCCTGGGCTTAGGAGCCCGGGGCATCATAGAATCTCGGGGAATAAAAGGTTGAGAATGCATACATATAACATATCCTCCGACCGGTTCCCTAGTTTCTTGGGAGTCGGCTGATTGAACTTGGCTCTCTGGAGGAGTTCTCAGAGTCATGTAGGCGAGGTGGACCTTTGCATTTTACTACCGATGAAGGTGTGATCTCCTCGCCTCCACCTTTTTTTTCATGGCACTTGCTTTTAGAGTTCACGGGACTCACATGAGTCGAAGCAAAGTTGCCTCCACCTCAAATGAATTGGCCATAGTGTTTCTTGAAGTGAGGTGGTTGGAGTTAGGATGTTTTAGTTGCTCCATGATTCAAGAGCCACGCGAGTCAGCTAGATCTTCCTCTTCTGTGAGTTTTGATACCTTGAAGTCTTGAACTTCTCACTCTCGAGGTGTAATCGGGTTGATTCTGAGGTGAAGTTTCTTACATTTGAAAGCTTCTTAGGCGTTGTTAAGGCCCTATGGTATTTTTGTCGATCAATTTAGGCAGCTAACCTCGCTTTCAAGCACTCTATGTAATTGTTGGAAGCTTCATGCCTTCTTGATTAAGTAGATGATCAAGTTTCCCTGCCAGTTATGACAGGCCAAACTATTGATGTAAGGATTTGCTCTTTCTTGGGACCCAGCGGGCAAATCTTGGGAGTCAAACAAGAAGATTGAACAAGAAAAGTGAGAATTCTTCACAGAGGATTTCAATGGGAGAGGAATTCGCTCGTGATCGGTGATGGCCCTTCTTCTTAACTTTCTCCAGCTTCTACGAGATAAATACTTATATAGGGAATGGTCTTAAGTGAATCAAACCCTACTACGAAAAAGAAGAGAACTGGTGGAGAGAAGAGATCCAAGCTCTCGTGGCTTTCGAGGGAGCCTCACGCATCAAGTTAGGACTTCGAGAGGAGAGAGAGAGAGAGAGAGAGAGAGGAAGCTCCTTCGTGCTGAATGAGATTTGAGGAGAGATGCCCGATTTCAAAATCCCCTTAGTGGGCGCAAAAGTTGACCCTCCTTCTTATACTTTTCTGTGGGCCTGATCCGCACTTAAAATAGTATTGGGTGCCCTTAAGGAGGTCATCCTCCATCATTAGATGACCAGATAATTGGGTCTCATAGAATACCAAGTGAGAGACCTCTAGATATAAATACAACCAAATAAAATCCACATTTTTTTAAAAAATATATTCAATATCAGATTATAGTAAGAGTTTGAAAACCAATTATTTTTCAAATTAGAAGCTTTGAAGAAGACATTTGAATTTACATATTAATATTTTCCTTTTAAAAATCTGTCTATCAAATTAATTTAGAAGTAGCTATAATCAATTTTCTCACAAGTTCAAAACATCTTTTTTAAATTTATAATATATTTATTATTTTATCTAAATTTGAAAAAATTATATAATATTGTATGTTCTTTGTACAAAATATTCAAATGCAATTTAGGTTTAGCATATCTTTTAGAACCTCAACCCAAACCAAATCCTATTTGGATTAGGAAAACATGATTCTAAAAAATATTTCTAGTTTGAGTTCATGTTTGTTGAACTAGTTAGGTTCCATGAGCACAGTAATATTAATATTTACCTTTAATTAAATAGAATATTTACCTACTGAAACTATTCAGTATTTTTTTGTATTTTTAAAATTCCATGTGAAATCTTAACCTAACCTTTTTAAAAAATTATAATGCATTAATCCTTTTGATATCATTCCAATACAAATAACTCCATACCGATGGAAAAAGGGAAAGAAAAAAAAACGCACATCTACATAAGAGAGAAATATTTGTAGTTGAAAAGAAGACATGAGAATGCATAGGAGGATGCTAGGACCACTACCAAGTGCCACTTGATACCATTCTTTTGTTGTCATATATGTTGATTAATCAGAAAATGAGGTTTCTTAGTTGAGAAAAGGATTTAGTCTTAGGCCAATATAAGTTAAGACTTTTTGGCATGAGTATATAGTTATTGCTTATTTGTTTAAATTTCCAAATATTATTTTTGTTTTGTAAATATACGTGTACATTATCTCATAGCTATTAACGTGAAGAAGGAAACTTGTACTTCCCTCCTCTCTCTTAGATAAATTATATCTTCTACTCTGATAAAGCAAACACTGAGCATTATTAGAGCATGCTGCCATAGAACATTGCATGAATGAGAAGCATATCGAGATAAAGCCAATAGAGCAAACATTTCTAAAGCTTTCAAGTCTCCCACCCACAAAAGCGAACAAAAGGTGGAACAACAAACCAAAAAGGAGTGGGTGGTTCTCATGGCAGGAAGAGGATTTGAGGACGTGTGGGTTGGATTTTACCACTACAACAACAGAGTGCCAAGTGGTGAGGTCACAACAACAACTTCATGGTGGAAGTGGTAACTGCAAAAAATAATAATAACCAAGAAAGCATCATATTCAAGCTCATCAACAAAACTCCAAATTATAGAGGCTCTGGGTCATGGACGTGGTAAAGGAATGAAACAGATAAATCTAACATCAAGTTATTTATTCATGTCACAAATATATAGCCATTTAGTGCGAGGAGTGGAGTGCAAAAAGCGTAAAGAGGAGCAATCAGATGGCTAATTGTAGTGTGCAAGAAGGTGATGATGATCACAACCATGCTCTCTTGTTGATGATTACTGTGGCAAGGCGAGACACGCAAACTACCGGCACACGCCGTTCCTCAGGCACTGGAGATGTACCATTGGTTATATGTGTGGCAAGAAGGAGCTGCTCTCTTCAAGTTAGTTTTGCTGAGGCTAGCCCCCATACCATTGAAGGGAAAGGGAAGAATTTCTCATCAAGTTGAAGAATGGAAATCACAAATACACATCTCAGATGTGTTCTAGTATGTGCCACAGACATTAAGGAAGCAGCGACTTACTCAGGAATGAGGCCAACCAATCCGCTAGAAAAGTTGCTGTATGGATATGCATTTATGTGATAACCTAACTAACTTTTATTTTTTGATAAGAGGAGGTATATATACTCACTCTTAAGGCCCCTTTCTCAAAGAAATTGGGTATGTTTTGAGTTGACATACTGCCAATGATGTTTTAGAGTACTTATGTTAAATGCAGTTATAAAAGACAAGAGTATGTTTGGATTGTGACACCTTCATTTTGGACATTTAGAAACTTTCAAGAAGTTTAAAAAGTTGCTTGCTCCAAAAAAAATTTAGTAGAAAGGTTTGCTGAGTATACACCATCGTGAACAACTGTGAGACAAGGCACTCTTGGGAAAACAAAAGCGTGCAAATTGTCTTTTTAGCAGTGAGGAATCAATGTGCAACACAACCACTCAAACTCATCCATTCCAAATGGGGAACATGTGAGCCCAATGGAGTGCATGTCATGTACCTAATTCGACAACAATAAGTGTAATTTCCTTACCTTTTATTGATGATCTTACCAGGAAAGTTTCTTGGGTCTACTTTCTACAAAATAAATCTGAAGTTTTTGCGTTTGCTTTTAAGAAATTCTAACGGAGTTCATGTAAGTGAAAAACAAAGTAGTTGTTAGTTCTATTGTAAAAATCCTGCAGGACGATGGTGTAATTGGTGAATATACTTTTTATTGAACTCAATGAATCATTGCTATGAAAAAGAACATGGAATAAAAGCATGAATTCACGCTTTTCCGTACACCCTGACAACACAACAGTTAGTTGCTTCGAATGGAAGAATAGATCCATAAATGGATGTGACGTGACGATAGTAATTCTAAAAGGCCATGTGCTGAACTCTTTTTAGGGTGAAATACAGTCTCATGTTCTGTTTATTTTGTTGAATAGATCTCCAACAAAGAGTGTTTATGGAATATCACCCCCAGAAGAAGCATGCTTTTACTACAAGAAGCATCTCAAGGTATCTTGCTCCATCTTGTAATGCTCATATTCCTATGCAAAACAAGAAAAACTAGATGGGATTGAGGAGAGAGAGACTGTTTTCTCTTGGCTAAGTACGCATAGTGGGTATTAGTAAGTTGTTTCAATCCAGTGACAAAAGAAGATGATTGTGAGTAGAGATGTAACTTTTTCTGAAGACGAAGCTTGGAAATGGGATGTGCGACAAGCAAAGTATCTCTAAACACACAATTTCCTATCTCCTATTCCTATGAAGAAGAAGCAAGAAGCTTCTCAAGTTCCCATTTTAGATGAAGAAATTGTCCAACCAAGTAATGCTCAAAGAAGCGCCAACAAGTTTCTTTAGAAACTGGAAGACCAAGAGATACATGCCATCAACAATTTGTCACCTTTTATGAGAGATTTTGAGGTAATTCCCAACAATGCTATTAATGATGATTGATGGAGATTTCAAGTTACATCTTGCTATGTTTGTTGATTGTGAACATGTCACATCTTGGAAGAGGCAATTCAAAGATCCCATATGTGGTGGAATTTCTATGAATGAAGAATTAAGAAGAGCAATCGAAAGGAACAACACATGGGAACTTTTAATTTACTACCATTCCACAAGGCCGCAAGGCTATTGATGTGTCAAGTGGGTTTTCAAGACGCAAAATGAAGTCAAATATGGTAGAGGTGGAGAAGTCACAAAAGCAAGCATTGACGTACAGAAAGCGTTTCGTGCCAGACAATAACCCTTGGCTATGATTATCAAAAAAGGTATTCTCCTCCGGTTGTTCGAATTGAAACTATTAGACTCCATAATTTACTTTGCATTTTGCCCATAGAATCATTGGAAAATCCATCAGTAATGGATGTTAAAATAGACCTTTTTAATGGTTCAATTTAAAGCTAATAAGTTCTTTTTGTCAAGCGGTCACCATATTTTATGAAGTAAGGGGAATAGAAGATAAGGTTCATGGATTGAGAGAAAGCATTATAATCAGCCTAAAACAAAGCCAATTCCTCGAGCATTGAATGAATGCATTGATTCCCTTCTTCCATATATAATACCGGTTTAAAAGCAGGTGTCCCTTTGAACATACAGTAGGTATGTAAAGGCTAAGCACGATTCATGTAATTTATTATTACTTTAGTGTCTTCAACAAGTTAATGAGGATTTAATTTTTTCGTGAAATAATAGCAAGGTGATTGGAGGGAATTTAAGAAGTTTTTGATGCAGTGTAGAGTTTGAAATGGCATAGATCTTGGCTTAATGCTCATATTTTCCTTGGTATACGGGAAGGAAGTAGTTCAAATCTGCCGGAGAAGATATATGGAATTTCTTTTATATGTCAAAAGAGGTATGCTACAGAACTTTTTGAAGTAAATTTCATATAACTCCTGTGGAAGTTGGAATGAAATTGTCCAAAGAAGGTTGTGATGATACACATGTTAAATCTATTTTTTTCAAGCCAAATTATTGGGACTCTTTGAAGGATAGTTTTTTATATGCATAAAGGCCTGACATCACATATGGAGCTGGTTTATTGGAAGTGCAAGTTTTTTGAGTCTCCCTTGTCAATCTCACATGCAAGAAGCTAAGCGAATCATGTGATACAAAAGGAGCACCTAAGTGACTATGGGCCTACTCTTTATTTTTCATATAACAATTATGTACTTAGGAAGCTATTACGAGTAATTGATTGTGGGTTGGAGATCTCAACGGGTCTTAGAAGCTACACATTTGGATATTGTTATTTAACTTTGGACCCACTCGCTTGTTTCCGTTGTGGTCATCATAAAAACCAAAACTATTGTTTGCACTTTCAACTTGTAGAAGCTAAATATATATAGATGTAGGAGTTAAGCTGTGGTGGCAAAATAGCAATTTACGTTGCACAATTTGATGAATCAAATTTCTGTTCCACTTCTCAAGGGCCTATGAAGATTTTTTGTTGACAATATTTACCGCAATCAATTAGGCGAAGAACCCGGTACCACACATGGAAGAAGTTGTATAAACACATCGAATAACGCACATTTTGTTGAAAGTTGTCTCCAAATAAGTCATGTCACGGGTTTCTATCAAGCGAGTCCTACTTCTATATCAATTCCTAGCAAATATCCACGCCAGAAATTAAGAAATCATAAAATCCCAGAGCCCAAACAAGAAATGCAGATTAGAGACAAGCATTGATTTAGAGATAGATGTTAAAAGTCCCATTCATATCAAAATAGAAGTTATCTCCCCGGATGACTATAAATAAGACTCTAAAGCGTGAGTTTCTCCTGTAAGTGAGGTGGTGAGAAGGAGAGATCCGAGGGAGGAAAAATCTTATGTACCGACATTTGAGTTATAGTGGATTGATGGGTAAATTTATTATTATTTTTTTTAAGCGGTTGGGGGTTGCGTGTCAGCTAAAAGTAATGTGTATGTATACAAAGTGATTTCATTTTGAGCTATCAAGAGACTTCAATTTATTTCGCAAGAAACATCACTCCAACTTCTTTAATTTGTGTTCAATGCAGAGTCACCCAAGGGATTAGACCGGAATTCCATTTGGCCGACATGGATACGTCGCGAGAAGCCACGTAACTTCGCATCCCACTGCTTGAATTCTCCTTCTTCCCTACAAAATACACCCCTTTCTTGCCCTATCTGAAAAGAAAACCTTGGAAACTCCTAGCTCCCCTTTAGCGCTGTCTTAACTTCCATCAATGTTAAGGCCAACTCTAGATATGTCCAATAACAAGAGGAAAGATAAACAACAAATTAAGTGAATTCTTCTCACTAATTGAAATCGACTTTCTTCTAATTTTACTAAAATTTACAAAGGAATTGGAGATTCATAGAACCAAATAACTAATCAATGCGAACCGGAACGGGCTGAGGCGGTATGTTACGAGGCCAACACTCTGCTTGAAGAAAAGAATGGTAACTCTGGAATCGAAACGGTTAGAAAACATAACAAATACAATGGACTCTAAAACAAAGGAGGCGGGGCCAATAGCCAAAGCTTTAAGCTTTCTTTTAAACAGAGTCGAAATGCACTTACATCAATACAAACAATTTAAGCCTAGGAGTATCCCAGGTGTTTAGAGCCTATATCAAGGACATCGGTGAGGGGAAAGAGAAGTGTCGTGGTCATCCCCAACCTGGTCTCCCACTACTTCCAAATGGGTTTTTGGAACAAAATCGAGGTTGAAAGGGCATGCTATAGGGAAGAAGATGTCGACGTGGAGTAAAATGAAGTGTAGCTTCTTGTGCGTCCGCGACAATCGCCACAACAAATGTAAGCAATCTAATCCAACTTTGGATAACCGCTTGAAATGGTTATAAAATGAAGTTGGAGTGGATCATATTTGAAAACAAATTGAAGTGAACGCACATCAAATATGTTTCTCCCCTTTTCTTTGTGATCGGTTAGTTTTACTTTTGATTACTCTATTATATAATAGTGATTGGTAGATTAGGAGATTGCGTTAATTGCATATTTTCGCATATAATTGTTTCTCATTGTTCATCCTGCTTTTTCCACAACTCACTTCCGTTTGTTGAACCAAATCTTTGAAAGAAGGTGAAAGTTGAAAGGGGTTTTGCACAACAAGCGCTTTTCTATATTTTCTAAGAGATCAAAGTTCAAAAAGAGTAATTGAGTTGGTGTATTGCAAAGTCCAAAAGGAACCAAGTTGCACGCGACATTCCTCACAAAGTACAGTCAAGGAAATATAAAGCCTCTCATCGAGACGCTAAGACGCATGATGGGAATGAGCCTATGCCACCGAATCAAAATTAAGGAGGATGCTTGCTATTTAATTCGAATATTTAGCTTTGTATGAATCAAGCTGTCAGATATGAGTCTACTTTGTGGATTGTGGCTAAGTTTAGTTTTGCCTCTCTTCATGTCACTTCTCCTAGTCTTTTAGATCATGTAGTATAAAAATAGGATTTGATTAGTTATCTTGTAGCTATTGGATGCTACATGTTTGTTTACTTTGTTTTACTTCTTTTTGTTTTGCTTAACCCATTTATCCCATCACTTTATGCAAACGTGAAGAAGAAACATGTTCTTCTTCCATTTCTCGGCATTTTATTTCTTTTAGAATATTATAAAAAATTATTTGTCAAAATATGCATTCAAGGAATTGAGTTTACACAAAATACGCATTCCGTAACCATGATGCGTATGCCTGTGCGCTTTCTTTTTCAGTTTGTGGGCCCCATTTTATTTTAATATTATACAAAATCAAATAAATGTTCTCTCACACATGCAATTAGTTTTTATTCACTGGGTGACCGGATCCCACCTTTTAATGTTATAAAAAATAAAAAAAAATTATGCAGGATAGGATTTTGTTTTTATAATATTAATTAATGGGCCTCACTTTTAAATATTATAAAAATTAATTAATTAATTAATTAATTATTATTATTTTGAAATTAGCCATTCAATGTTTACAATTCATCTTTTAGGTTTTGTTCACACTCTTTGCTCCCCCGTGATTTGCACCTCGGGGCAAGTTTTTGAAACTTTTTGTCGAGCAAGTCTCCTACCAGTTTTATAATTTACCAAAATATGACATTATAATATTTATAATTATTATATAAATTATCAAAATAAGGTAGCAATTACATATATTATAAAAAAGTTTGCAACAATTATAAAAGTTTAGATTCTACATTATGATTGCACTACACTTCTGGGACCCTGACAATATTATGACAATTTCACGACACTTGGACCTTCATTTCACATGCAAACCATAACGCTTTGACGTACTTGGCCACCTATTCCTTATGCCCATTTCATTATTTAATCCTCGTAGATTTTGAGGCGTAGTCTTCCTCTATTTCAGTAAGATCGGGACATAGACGTGGACCATTATAGGGAGTTCCAGTAGGGGTTCTCGTTTGATATTGAAGCTTTCTAAGAATTCTTTATGATATACATTAAAGGTAATTGTCCCAATCCACTTATAAAACATTGTCCACGTATTCACGCCAACAATGTAGATAAAATGTATCACATACATCGCTGCAAAGAACATGTATGCGAAGGGAAAATAAAGAAGTGTTTGAAACACTCAGTAATTACACCATTACGTGCTTCTCAAATCTATCGCGGTAAATTGTACCAATCTAAGCCACCACATTGCGATGGTAAGATATTTCATCTACCATGAAAGAATTTTTCATCACGTATCAAATTGATTGATACTTTTAATGTTGCATGTCAGCTGGTTATTTGGTTTTTCTTTTGAATTCTACGCTATTAGTAAGCCTTCGTGAGGAATATTTGATCTGGACGATGCGATCACGAGGATTAGCGCCATATCACCTTTCAGCTTACAAACAAGCTCAGCAAATAGTCGAGAAAGTAGCAAGTTGACGGCTTAAATCCAAAGTTGTTATATGGAAGGTTCCTTGTCCCTTTGCATAATTGAATTAACTTACATTCTGACGCGAATGGCTTTGGTAGTTAAGTATGAATTCATACGCTTGCACCTTGCGCTGTCAGTTAGTCGCTTGGAAAGCTACACTTCTCCGATTGGTATATTATCTAAACCACCTTGTTGCCTTTATTATACTCTCGAAGTAAGCCGCACTTTGTGAGTTAAAATTAGAAGCTATTTTTGAATAACCTACATTAATAACCATAAGAAAGGTGGAAACAACTTTAAAACATACATAACAATATAAGCACTTAAATTACTAAAAATTTAAATTTGTAACTTACTAATGCTAACAGTAACTATCCTCGTTGTATTTCTTTTTTTTGGAACCCGGCATACTGTGAAGTTTGTAGAGATATGCCTAATGCAACTAAATATGGTAGGTAAGGTGAGGGAGGATTCATCCATTTTACCGCTAATTACTTGCTCCCAATGCTCCTTTGATAGACTCATGATGCTCCAGCATATAAAACATATTCCCTTCCTGCGGGTGTAACGTCACCAGCGTAAATGTGTGCTTTAGAAAAGCAGAAACGCCATGCATCTTAACGCCTCACTTTCTACAATATAGCAATAAAACGAATCGGAAAGATATTTCTTATTACTATCTTGTGCAATTGCCATCAACAAAAAGTCCCTTTAGTATTTTCCTCTATAAAGGTGGGTGTCGCTCATTCATACTCTAATGCACCTACTTTGGTTTTGTAATATTTAGAGAAGCCTTCTGCCATGAGTGGGAAACTCCAAAAAAGCTCTATTAAAAACATGAGTATCATGTACCGGGTGATTTCCATCATATGCGCGCTTGAGTCACGGAGATCAATCTATGTGTCCCGGAAGAAACTCCGTTGTAATGTCAGATAGTCATTTTGGTAACTCATTATATGGACTCCTCCCAATTCTTTGAGATGCATCTTTGCTTCAATTGCTTTTTGCTTCATAATACACATACTTTTCTATATATCGATTGTGTATTCAGATTGATTCCCCGATCTTTTGCTATCAAATGCGGATACATAGTTCAACATTGAAATGATAAGGTTTCAAAACAAAACCAACCCCCAAAAAAAATTCATATATATCAAGTACTAAATGTCTCCACTTGAAGCTGCACTTCTTTCAATAACAAAATCTGAACTTGGCAGCGGCTAAGAGGTGTTAAACATGTTTTCGGCCATGGTCCATCCTAAATTGTACGTCCACTCGCTCAGATTTGGATCAACAGCTTGATTTGTAATATGTTTTCGATATCATCTTTCATGTTTTCCTCTTAGGGTTAGATCATCAACTTCATCTTCTCAATGTAGGTCAAATCACGTAAGTTACTCTCTTCTAATGAGAGTTATAAAGAGTAGACAACATGCATTAATATTGATTCTGAGATTTGCTAGGTGTTTATGTTGTAAAAACTTGGGCTAGCTAAAAATTCTTTCCAACGAACTTTTTAAGAAGACCCGAATGTCCTTTTTATCACGTGCTTCTCTGCACTAGCATTTTTCTATGTGCTGAAAAATTCTTGAGGAATGTAAGTGGCTTGATGCCCATGTTGGCCCTAAGAACTTAGCAGGTGATAAGCGTTGGTTCCCTCGAAAGGTGCAAGAAAACTGTGGACAATTTAGGTGGCTACCCAACATCAACTAAGTAATAGAAAGCACGATGGAATGTCAAACATTTCTTATTAGTTAGGCTGGTTTGGGAGGTCATTTAGTTGATAAGACCTAAAAAGTGCAGCCAATAAAAACACATTTTTTACCTTACGGAACCTTTTAATCCATTAGGCTTTGTTACTTGGCATCCCTAAAAAGTGACTCCGGCCGTACATGAGTCGTAACCTTCGGCCGAAATATAAACATATATATAAATTGCATGTCGGTTCGACTTGCGGGGGTAGACAATTGAGAACATTAGTGAAGTTATATCGACAGATTTTCTTTGATCCTATATCTTTGAGCTCGATCAACTTTGGATACATTCATTATTCACGAATATGTGTCAAGCATCTAATGCTCCAAGACAATTCTACATTGAATAAACAATGAATTGTTAGTTATATTTATCTATGACTTAACTAAAATAGCGTTTGGACTTGGGGTATTACTTTAAATCCACTTCCACCTATGATCATTATTGAATTTTCGTGTATTGTAGTTCCGGTTTCTTCAAAAAGAACAGTGGCAAAGGGATGATAATTTGACTTTAGCACGCAGCATGGAAATGATAATGGAGCTGAATCATCTCCACCCCGAACGGATAAAGTCAAATTTAATTTACTCTGTTCTCCGGGACATGGTGTGCTATAATGTTTAAAAACACTATGGCGGGTAAATCTCCTCTGACACCTGGGTGAGATTTATCAATGTAAGCTCCTCTTAGCCCACACCGGTTGTAGTTAGAAGCAATAATCGATACAAAATTATGAAAACAACGCCCGATCCATCCGTGAGTAGCTTGTCAATGCATTTTGTATCACTTTCTATAAACAATGTGAATTGGAGGTTACTCTATGTTGTTTCTGCATGTGCAGTCCTAGTAGATGTGGACATAATCTCATGTTGAATCATTCTTTTTTCTAACATTGCGCTTGAGCTTTGTTATGTATATGGTGAGCATGACGGCTTAGCACGTAAACGTAGTAAATGATCAATATTCACGTAGAATATGTCCAGACTTCCATGTAATCTCTTGGAAGCATATTACTTCAAAATCTATAAACAAAAACACATATGTAAATTCTAAGATGGAATGATCTTTTAAGGACCAGAAACACACAAATAATCAACATGTATTGAGTAACACAAAGCGAAATTGCCAAAACAAAAACAACACAAGTTACGCGATTGATTTTATGTAATTTATCACTGCCCAAACAAAGATAAGTTTGACACAAATCTTCTCTTATAAATAATTCCTAATGTGATCTACTTGTTGTCTATAATACTTTTGATTTTTTTTTTTATGTTATTGTGCTAGATTTGTCACTAGAACTTCTATTAATATTTCAGTTTTCAAATAATAGATTCAAAATGGGAACAAGAGTGAACTAAGCATTATATACCAAGGAAGATTTCTGTACTATGGTTTTTTATGAGAAACACATAGTATAGGTGGTTAATCATCTATAAAATTTACTCTTTTGAATGTGAAGTTTTACTTTGAATGTTTCCATTGTTATTCTCTCTCAGCATGTTCATGCTGAGTAGTTATTATGTTTATTGAATAAGCATTCCTATCAATCTAAAAAGAGAAAGTACTATGATTACACAAGCAGTATTAGTACTTTGGAAGAAAAGAATGAAACAAAATCATTCATCCAAACCTATACAAAAAAACATATTGAATCAAAATAAAAATTCGTAGAAAAAACCAACCACTTCTAATAAAAAACAAAATTATAATCTAATCCTAGTCTTGGGATGAATGGTTACTTTACTCACCACTCAAAACCAAAAATGAGTAAGACTATTAAAAAATTCCATCACCGATCCAAGAATGAGAGATTATTAGCCATTCAAATCGGATTCCCTAATCCTTTGTAATGCACAAAAACTATATATATATATATAGTTGTTATATGTAAACAACAAAAGGTAGCCAAAGTAAAATAAAAAGCAAATAAAAATAGAACCACACACGCATTACATCCCATTAAATCCAAGATCCTATTAATTTTGAAAATCTTAACAATTATGAGATTTATTTTTTAAAAAAAACAACATTAATTAATCTACAGTCCTCATAATCTGAATTTAAACATATGTAATTAGTTGCAAGGAGATATGATTGAAATCTTTCTCAATAATCTAGAAATATTTTCTTATTCCTCATATGTGTAATTTTATTCAGAACTATCTCTCATATTAAGATTTAACACATTAATTATTAAAATAGAAGATTATTGTTTCCAAGTTTTACACTATAATTTTGAGAGATCTAGCAAGAGTTCACGGTTGTGCAAACAAAGCTTTCAGAGTCACCTTGGTTGTGTGAACTAGCAAGTCTTTTTACCTAATTTATTGAAAAATTTCCCCACTTCTTACATCGAGGCGGTCGCTACTATCTTGACACAAAAAAAAGTGAAAACAAAAACATAAGAAAATCCAAGGTCCCATTGAAAAACAAAGAACCAAGACTGGCACTACTTAATCGAATAAATTGGGATTCCACACAAAAATGAGGGAAGATCTTTTACCCTTGCCTCACGCAGAGTTGACGGGAGGAAAGATCTCGAAGCTGACGGGAGGAGGGAATGATTAGGTGGCCGGAGGCAAAATGCTGGCAAGAAGGCGGCTTTTGAGGGCTCTACTGTTTCAGCCAAGTTTAACGGAGATCGTTTTCGAGAAGGAGGAGGCGATTGCTAGGGTTTGGGGAATGAGGAAGAAAGAGAAGCTTCGAGAGCCACAAAGCGCATGCACGCACTAAAACCTAACACATTGGAGTGGGGTAAGTAGAATGGACATTTACTTCAACTAAGGAATGAGGTGAGTTCCGCCTGATTTGAGGGAATCCTCACACCTTCCCTATTGGGAGTCTCACTACCTCCGCCAAATCCCCCCTCATTCCCACTCCCTCAGCCGCGCCCAAACATGGGAATGACCCATGTAAGGGAGTCAGAACCCAATTCCTTATCTGCACAACCAAAGCGGGGCCGTTAGGATATATTATATATCTTCTTCCTGCAATAGAAACGCATGATTATGTATTTAGCCGGCCATAATGCAAGCTCAAGCAACTACAAAGTAGATGATATACATTTTATTTTGTTAATTAATTAATCTATTAAAATAATAAATAAAAGGGTTAATTTTTTACCCACCCAACAACGTTATTCTTTTTACTTTAGATCCGTGGCACCTCCGAAACTTTTTTAGCTCTATAAAACAAATGTTAACTTTTGCATAAGTTTCCAAAAAAGGCACCTCACGGTAATATCCGGGGAGGCGTTCGTGAGGTTAGAAGTTGCTAATTTGTTCATTAACTCTATTATAACAAGTTATTATATGGGAATCTTATTTTACATAATGTTATTATGATATTGTAAATCCCCCTCAACAACCCCCAACCCCTTCTCTCCTCACGGTGGCCCTCACCACTGCCATCGTGAATGCACTTACTCCTCTTTCCTCCACACCTCCCAAGTGACTCAGTCCTCCTTTCACTCTCCTTCATTTGCTGAAGGCTTAATCTAAAGTAATGGCATGCTCCACTCCCTCTTCCCTCCCTTATACCTCCTAAGTGGACTTCCCTTCCCTCCTCTCTGCATTTAGGAAATGTGAAGGGAGAATATCAGTAAAACAAGAGGAAATGGCTTTTCTGCACACTTTGAATAAATGTTATCCTTAAGGATTATTTGTCCTCAATTCCTTAGTTAAGTTGCCGAAGTTGTGAGCAAAAATCCTCTAGGATTAACAAAGCCAAGTAAATGAATTCTTATGCTTAACAACAATACAATCTGTAAATTCCCAAAAAGAGAGTAGAAAGGAAGCAGTAAATGTTTTGTAGCAGAAAGAACAATAATAGTGAAGAGAAAAGAAAAGAATGATTATTCACACTCTCTCAATTCTCTCCAATCTATCATATATTTTATAGATTTCCCAGAAGATGACGTAAATGCAATGGTTCAATTTAGTACAATGATACAATGTTTCATTTAAAACAAATGCAATAAGTTTCAGCTAAAGGAAATCATCTGCAATGGTTCAACAAATTTGTATGTGACCCTTTTTGCATAGCATTAATCTTATAATTTATCTCATCTAATAATTTAAAGTTTTAACTAACACTCCTCTTTCTCCTCCAAAGAACAACCCCAACCTTCTCTCCTCCTCCTGTGCGTCGCCACCATCTCAATGATCCATCTCTTTATATATCAATTATTTTAGAAGCTATCACCAACCCTCTACGAGAGAGAGAGAGAGAGAGAGAGAGAGAGAGAGAGAGAGAGAGTAGAGAGAGCCGGAGGTCCAAAGAGAAGCTCAAGTGGAGGAGGGCGGTGGTGAGGGAGGATAGAGAATGTTAAGCATCAAGGCTATGGCTGTAGGCCGGGCTCAGATCGCAGGTCCTGATAACAAGTGGGTTGCCTTCTTTGAGTGTGGAGCTTCGAGAGAACCCGTTAAATCCGGCTTTGGCAAAGCGCGTTCAAGGCCCGCTTTTATGCGCATCTCAACCAAAGATCCATCCCGGCCACGCCACTTCCTGCCGGAGAACTGCATGCTACTTGGCGAAGTGCAAAGCCCTAATCCAATAACCATGCATCTAACATCTTCTTAATGCTCTTACGTGGCCTCAAAATAAGCGGCAACAACTAGAGAGAACTCATGGTACTTGCAAACTTCTCTCTTGCCCTCCTTGTTTTGATCCAAAGTACGTAGAGTATCATTTGTTATTGGGATGGTAAGAGAAACCATATCAAGCATAAGGCTATTTCATTTGCAACATATCATTGAGCTCTTTGCCTTTTCTCATTTAAGTAAAATGAGAAAGAAAAGCAGAAAGAGAACCGGCCCAACAGTATGGCAGAGGTGTGCTTATATAAAAACGTGGAGATCGCATATCCAAAGGGAATTCTCGAGAGTACTTGAAGGTTCATGATCTCTCCCATCCTTTCCTCATGATTGGTTTATCTCGATCTTTTTAATAAATAAAGCGGCTTCCACATCTCTATATACTCCTCTTTTACTCTCTACAAGTTATATGTATATTTAGAAGGACAAATAGTGTAGAACAAAGAGACAAAGGGCAGATTAATGCGAAGGGTGCAAGGCGTAGGAGGAGTAAAAGTAGGTATATATGCGGAAGTATGTGTGAGGAGGGTCAGCCTCCTTGGTGATCAATCTATGTTGCTCCTTACCAGGCGCATACATAGAACTCTAAATGCAATTGGGATTCCCTCGAAAGCTGAGGCTTTTATATCCTTTTACTTCGCAAATGCGTAGGAAGCTTTTGATGAGAGCGTTAAGGGGAGGAAGTTCTGCTTGAGGTACGCCATTTTGAATCCCCTCCACTCTTAGTTTAATAAGCTGTTAGTATGTTTTCCTCGGCACATGTACCCTCCAAGTTTAACTGAACATTTTGAAACTTCTCTTACGTCATTAGCAGAGTTAAATCCTTATATCACCCCACTTTGCTCTATCTTAAACTTCTTATACTTTTCCTACTTGTGCAAGTTTAAGCGTCACGATTCTTCTTTTTTACTCTTAATGAAATGTGGTTATATATATATATATATATATGTCAAAAAAGAAGAATACATGTATAGGGATTTCATAAGAAAAGTGGATGTGTGTGTGTACTTTGGGTTTTGATGGAAGGCTGTCAGAGGGCCAGTGCATGTGGAATTTGGGAAAGCTTGTTAGGCTTTTGGAAGAAGAAGGCTGGGAAGGTTAGGGGAAGATAAAGATCTTTGCCGAGAAGAGAGCAGGAGGGAAGCCCAAAGACCATCTTTTTCCTTTTCTCTTTCTTTTAAAGCGTTGTGAATGTGAGAAAGAGTGAGAAAGGTAGTATAGGCGGTAAGGGTGCAAGAGTCTTAGAGAGAGTAAGAGAGAGAGAGTAAAGCCGTGGTAGACGAACTTCTTACCTCTGCGGTCTCATCGGAGTTGACGGAGATGAGGCGGTTGGAGGATCGCCAACGCCGGAGATCCCTCACCATCGCCGCAGAGCTTTCTTTGGTATAGGGAAGTGATCGCTTGCAGGGAGTCGGACTGACGATGACGGAAGTTGGATCCTCGAGGAATCGAGAGCAGAGCCCGAAGGTCATCGGATAGGGATTTCGCGATAGAGACTCAGAATGGTGTTCCTCGGTGGCTTACGTACGGGGCGCTTTCGACACGGGCAGACGCGGGAGGTAAGGTGCACCCATGAGTAGTAAGCGCTTGACTTTCTGTTGCATCGAAGAGGAGGATGGCTCTGCCACCGTGAGATACAAGCGCGCGAAAGAAGAGCGAATATATGGGTTGGAGATGAAGGTTATCTTGACCTAAAGTTTTTGCTTGACTTGATATTAAAAAGAAAAAGAAAAAGAGGGACCCACTTTCTTAAACTCCTGAGCTATTCATAAAAATCATCAACGTGCAAAGGATCGGCCATTGCGTCTTTGCATTAATCTCACGGCCGTCCCAAACTGAAATTTCATACTTGATGGAGGTATCATACTTTGAAACTTAGAAAAAATTGTAGCATTGCTTTTATAGAGTAAAAATGTTGGGAGGGAGCCGTGATTGAAAAAGCAAATATCATTCTGTTCCGGATGGGTAAAAAAAAATTCAACCCTACAATAAAAATAATAGAGGTTAAAAATACGAGGCAGTATGAAAATGACTCCAAAAGAATAGGAGTTAAAGTATTCTTTGTCATTAAGTTATATTGCATCCCATGAAGATAACATCTTCAAAAATTTAATTGAGTTTTATCAAATCTTCCGAATATTATATGCTTGTTTTTTTTTTATTTCCCAATGGACACACTTTGAATTTTTATAAATTTATTTTATAATTATAATAACTCTATTATACGTGTCATTAATATACAATTTTTTTTTTCATCTCCTTTATGTTTAAAATTGAACTCCAATTAGGTTGTAGTTTGCCAGGCATTTTATATTTGAAAAAGAAAAGCTAATTTAGTAGAAGTTGAATTGCTTAGCATGCTAACAACCCGATGTGTTTGTTGTATCAAAAGTATATTTTCTCAAAGGTTCTTTTTCCTTTTTTTTTAAATTTTTTAATCATTTTTATTTTTTAGTTCTTTTTTAATTTTAATTTTTTACATCCTTTTATATAAAATGCAAGGTTTCTTTATGGAAGAAAAAGGGCAAATCTGCTTAAAAAAAATTTTTTAATAGGTCCAATTTGTTTTAAAAGAATATCCCTTTGATCATGTATGTTTGTGTGCATATATGACATTATTCCTATATTATATTATATTCCTGTATATTAAAATCTATGTGATTCAAGGGGAGTGGGTTTGAAAACTTCTTAATTACTGCAAGCAACCTTAATTATATTTATTTAAGACATGTTTATTAAAATTGACTTTGAATTAATACTTCCTTCATTAATCAACAAGTTTATTCAGATGCAGGTTTAAATAATCTATCCTTGGTTTTTTATTGGGCAATTTGGATGTCACTAAATTTTGTAATATATACAATACTTTGAATGGGGAGAAATCTTGGGTGAATTGTGAAAAAGAAGCTCCCTTAACTTTGTGAGTGACATCCCATTCCACTACCTCATCTTCAATTTGTAAACAAAAAAAAAAGAGCTATCAAACTTACATATTGTAACAGGTAAAAGTCTCTCATAACTGGCCAGATCTAAAAATGTCACCCAAAATGCCGGTATGGCGGTGGTTGGATTCATTCTCTCCTAAATTTAATTCTCACTCCCCTCTCTCTTAAAATCTTTCCTCACTCTCACACCTCCAAACCGAGAGGAAGGAGGTAGAGAACAAGGTATAAATGAAGGCAGAGCTTAGAAGGAAGATTCCTGAAAGTCGCAAGCAATCCTCTATAATGAACCCATTTGAAGTGGCCTATCACAAGTAATCTCGCTGGCACATCACCACCTGTCACCTACCATTGTCGGTCGGTCGGCCGGTTACCTTACTCATTGTTGGCTCTCGCCACCTCGGCTCATCATCTACTTACCGCCAATTCATTGGATTACTTAGGTAAGAAGAAGTATTTCTCTTCTAGTTTGAAGGTTTTGCTCTCGCCCTTTATTTCATTCTTTTAGGAATCCATGTTGAGAGCAGTAATTTTCATAATTTTTCTATGGTCGCAACTCATTATTGACCTGCCACCACAAAAGCTTTCAGGGACCTGATATGCAATTTAATTAAAAAATGGGTAGAGATTTATGGAGTGAGTGAGCCAACCCTTTAAATGTCATGTCAATATTTGTTTAACCAAGTAAATCAAGAGGAATTTTTTATTTTTTATTTTGTTACAAATCCATGTTTTA
>JAGGNH010000101.1:0-194548 GCA_026586065.1 Dioscorea zingiberensis | reverse complement strand
ATTTTGAATAACAAATCCAAATCCAAAACATGAATTAATACAACTCACATAAATACAACCTGAATTTTTTCTCAAAACAACCACACCTCACATCGCCGATATTACATAAACCAAATCTCAAATTTGTTTATTACAAAGACACTCTCACCAAATTATATTGTAAGGCTCAAATGAGCATAACTCACCTCACAATTACAATTGCTAAAACTAAAACAAATTCTCTAACCCGCATCGATCACCGCCCCGATTCTCCCGACTGCAGGATTACCCGCTACAATTTGAATAGTGTACCGGGATTGCAACAATACAAACCCGTAAGCTTTTTGCAAAGCTCGTATGAGTAAATGAAAGGATTGCACGATTTAAAGTAACCAAATCAACTCAAGCATAAATTCAACTCAAGTATTTTCTTTTGCATAATAATTGAAGTGTACAACGCCACTTCAAGCATCAATCAACTCACATCTCAACATGACTACTCAAAACAAACAACTTCTTACTCAATATATACTACAAAGTGCTTATGATTTATTTATATAAATCATCCCATGCAGTATATTATACTTACAGCTTATGATTAATTATATTAATCACCCCATTCAAGATATCATACTTACGGCTTATGATTAATTATATTAATCACCCCATTCAAGATGTCATGTCATACCCAAGGGCATATGATAACTCGCTTATCCCCAAGCAGATGATGGCAGCATTTGACTAGAGCTCTAATCAGTATCGTAAAGTGTCACTGGGCCAAGGTTCACCTTACGAATGACTGCTTTCTCAATTCACTCGACTCCTCATTTAATTCATCTCAACGACTCAACTATCGTGACTTTACTCAATTACCCATTATCATAGACAACACAACATCTAAGATAAATCACATATTCCAAAGGGTAATGCTCAAAATATAACTCAGTAAATCACATCAATACTTCACCCGATGTCACACCATCCAATATATATTCCACGTAAATATATATATACGTAGTCACCCACACAAGAGTGACCACTAATACCAACTATAGTTCACATGCAATAAAATCTAGAAATTCATTTTTATAGTTTAAATACATTTTACTTACCTATGGACCGTAGTTGATCAAGTCCATATAATTTAAAACAAATATTTATTTTCATAAAACAATTTCCTACAATTTCTCAATTAAATAAAATCATCAATTTCGGTTCGGTGGAATGAAATCCATGCGTGCGCATTTACTCACCTCGAGATTCCCGGCCAAGGCCTCAATTCAACACAATACACACCGAAATCGCTCACCCAAGGGAGACCACAATCACCTAATCACACATGACACCTTAATCTTAGCCAATAACTCAAAAACATACTCAAACGACAATCCAACGGTCGGATCGAATTAAATGATGATCCAACGGCCGGATCCTCACTGACGCTCTTAGATCACCTCCAAAAAATCATCACGAAGATCCAACGGGTCGATCTTCCCGAATCGCCCTTACTAACATCTTCACAAATTTATACGAAAAATCCGACGGACGGATTCTCAACAATCGGCCTCCCTAATCATCTTCACCATTTATAATGCAAGATCCAACTGACGGATTCTCACTTCATGACCACACAAAGTCACTCGGGACCAGTCCTATAATGATCAATATATTAAATTTTGAAGTAAAATCATGGTCGGATCTTTCAGCAGATCAGAAACTCAAGATACGAAAACGCTAAATAAGAACGCCAAAACGAAATCCACTATTTACCAACTTTTTCTAACATAACCCTTGTAATATATCAAAACGCCAGATGGATAGATCATCGCCATAATATGAAACTCAAAATATGGTCCTGAAGGCCACAAGCGTTATGGTCGTAACGCAAACACCAACCACCTGGTTTATCCAACTACAACTTCTTTCAAAATAAAGCTTTGAACTACTTTCAAACTACTTTTTCTTCTGACTTGTCTAGATCGCCCTAGATCAAGCGCTGAAGGTGGCTTCGATTTCACCGGCGCGTATCGCATTCCATCAATTTGGATCAGAGGCCAAATCTTCAAACTCGGATCTACGGGTCCCACACCTCAAAAGTTGCGCCAAGCAAGGAACTTATATGGGGATGATCACAGAATCCGAAAAATCGCGTACAGCGGGTCAAAATGGGGACGGTGGTCGCTTCGGTGTCAAAATTCCGTAAGCATCCGGCCGGGTCCGAGTACGTCAGAAACCTTCGGTTCTGGATCACGAGACAAATGTTGTTCGTAACTTAATGGGGAACTCATCGCGTGACGGCGAAGCTCAATGGAAGGCTCGAAAAGTTTGGCCGTTAAGGCCGCAATACCACCGGCGGCCGTCGTAACACGACCAAGTCCTGTACTTTTTCGAGAGAGAGAGAGAACTTGAGACTCACTTTTCGAAAAAAATTTCGTTCGTAACCGCGAAAATAATTCAGTATGGCCTCTTCCTATTTATAGAAAAATTTCACTCAAAAATCCCTTCAGACTGTAATCATACTAACTCCTAATAATGCTGCCAAGATGTCCACTGAAACTCGTGGATGTAGAAATTTTTGCCTCTACAACTTCCTCGACTGAAGGAAGCCTGTAAATTTTCGGTATAAAAGTCAACTTTGTTGACCCCTAAAAACGTTTTCGCTAAAATAAAATCGCTCTAACTACACAACTTCCAAGCCGCTTCGCCTCCTACTATCCGGAAATCATTTCTAAAATCCGCTGGAAATTGATTTGTATTTTTCGTGGTATTGCAATCTACCCCTTAAAGAAATTTCGTGGTGACCGGTTTGAGCCGTGAAAGTCAATTCCTGCTCGACAAGGCTGACCTAAGTCATAAAATCTCCCCATCTTTTCCAATCGTAGTAATCTACAAAGGCCTACAGACTTTGTATAAAAATACATTCCTATGGCCACTTACGCAAATCACAAACGTAAATGCCATTGCAACACAACGCCAACATCAGGTCCACATCACATACACAAAATCATCACATGGATCATGCCTTACATAGGTCGGGTTCACATAGATCATCGCCATAGATCTTCACATAGATCATCACTCCTCGTGGCATACAAGCACAAGAACACACTCCCACAAAGCCGCTTCGCTTACTCCATTAGCATCACGTAGAAATCTCTATAGTAAAACCTTTAAGCATGCACCATTCTTTCACAACCATAGAGATTTGCATCACCAAAACAAATCATCCTCAAAAGCACTTCAATAAATTATGTCACCCTTTAATGATGATGACTTCGGGCTTGCTCAATCTTCGGCTAAGCACATTAGGGTCGAGCCAATCCTCCCTAAGAAACCTCGACCATCCAAATTTCAACCTACCAAAACCAATTGTTTAACATTTGGCCTACAATTCCCCAACGCCTTCCTCCTCAATCGGGCTTACCATTTGGGCTCACAATCCTTCCTAACATTTGGGCTTTTACTATTTAGCCCACAACTTTTAGCTCGGCTACGTATGGAAATTGTACATACCGTGAGGTATACCGTGATACGTGATGCATACATATGCATCAATTATAAGATATAAAGATGTATACCGCATATATCCGTGGCATAATGCCCCAGATATCAAGCATATACAATAGATCCAAAAATATTTGTAAGAGGTAAGGTTCTAACTCCCACCTCTAACACGGCTGTTTGCTCCCAACCAATCAAGCAAGAGTCGCCTTCATTAATATATATGCCCATCCCGGTGTTATATTTATTATGTCATGTTTACATAAATAAAATAACGGGAAGGCAAGGTTCAAACCTCAACCTCGCCGCGACAAAACTTTGTCCCCAACCATCGAGCACAAGCTGTGCTTAATATAATGTGTGTACAAATGTTATACTTATTATGTCATGTTTAACATAATAAAAATAAACGAGAGGCAAGGTTCAACCTCTCACCTCTTTTGTACAAGAGCCGCCTTGTTATCCTTCAACCACTATTTAAGCCAAGTCAACCAAACTGCTTCCGCTACTATCCATGCTAACTTTTTATTTATTCTATCATGTTTATAGAATAACAACAAAAGCTGGTTTGATCCGGAGACACTCCACGCAAGTTACCTAATGACGCCTCCTTCCGCGGATTTACTGAAGCAAATCACTTTCGCTAAAGCCGCCGCCACAGCCAGCCTCGTTCCCTCGTCCTTACACGCCAACACGCCAACAAATTTTCCTGTTTCGGCGACTTTTGGAATCCAACGCGGATTCAAATTCGAGATCGCTTCATCCAATCCGCGTGCGGAGACCGCCACCTTGTTCTATAAATAGGTGCATTCCTCGAGAAAATCGCTCACTCCAAAGGAAAAGAAATTTTCTTCCGAAAGCCTTCAAGTCTTTCTCTCTCAACTCTTCAGCCTTTCTCTTCTCAAATCCTTTCTTCATCAATTTCGATCCTTCTTCTTCTCTTCTCTCCCATCTAGTTGATTCAATCCCATCTTTCCTCCAACTCTCGCATCTTCAATCTTTTCCTCCAAATCTTCAATCCTTCTTTTCTCGATCTTTTCTTCCCATTTGAAGATTCGATCTCATCTTTCCTCCTCGAGAATCTCGTGATCTCCAATCACCTTCAACAACCTTTAATCCTTCTAACAATCTCCTCAAACACTAAAACCATGTATTCCTCATTTTCACATCCTCTCACTCCATGACACCAAGAGCCACTTAACTCAAGTAACTAATGGAGCTCCAAACCCCAACAAATGGAACCACAAATAACAAAGAACTCCAACAGAGGAGTGGAGGAAACACCCAAATACCGGAAGTAAGGCTAACATGGATTTTCTCAAGCCGCATTCGTGGATTCCTACCTGCAATCAAATAAGAATCCTCAAGGATCTTTACTACGCCAAGGGATTTAAGTGCCCAACTACAGAGCACATTCACGTAGACCGGCTCCAAATCCGGAATTTTATCCAAGATGGACATGTCGGGAGGGTAAGAACATTTACTTTTGGTTCCGTAACGCCGTGGCTCGAGGATAGTGATGAATAGGTAATCGCTGCCCAAAGGCCCATACGGAACTAGTTCTCGCAATCGTGATCCATTGATCTCAATTTTGGGTCCACCGGTTCTATGGCCGTGTCAGGATCCATCGACATCAATTTTGGGCCACCGGTGGATCCATTGACATCAATTTTGGGTCCACTAGTTCTATCGATGATGGTAGATCCATTGATCTCAACTTTGGTTCCACCTATTCTACCGTAATGAAGGATTTCCTTTTGATTTAAATTTTGTTTCATATTCTTCTCACACTTCAACACACAATACCGCATAACTCTTTTGGCACAACAGAGGACAAACATCCCCTCGCAAATAACGAACGAGGAGGAGATCACCGTGAGGTTCAAACTCTTCCTCCGCTCCTCGCACTCGACGACGCCTTTTGGTAACTGCGCCTACTTCCCGTCGGTGAAGGTAGCGCTTTTGGTTACTATTGGCCCTGGTGGCTCAAAGCGGTTACCAGTGGCTCAAACGCTTCTCTTGAGCTCTACCAATCCATCCTGAGTCAGCCGACGGAAATTAGGGCTTAGTATAGCATGGTCCTCGCTTTTCCTTTTTGTAATGCGTAAAATCAATAAGATGGTGTGCATGTTTTCTTTCTTTTGTTTAACTAACAACAACACCAAGGATCAACCTTGGTCACCCAATACTATTTTCAAAACCATAAACAACTCTATCAGCATTACATCTTTCATAATGATGCAATAAAACAATCACTCAAAAAGAATCCAACAATCAATTAAGTCGCGATCGAGGTCTAGCTAGTATCCTCGAGTCAAACCAAACACAAATAATTTCATCGATAGGATTAGGGATTTATAAAGCTAAACACATCCCCGAAAGTTAGCTAGAAAAACCCACGCCTTTTAGAGTTACTCTACAACCTTTCTTATAGAATCTCATAATTCCATCTATCAATTGCTTCAACAAAACTCACCACAATTCAATCCCTAACATTTAGCGTATCTGCACTTCGACCAAACTCCATATCACATAGTAATTCACTTGAACCACTATGGATACCTAACAAAAGTCACTAAAATCAATATCCTAAATCAAGGCTTTTAACTATATCACCTAAAAATCAATCACCAAAGGCACACACTCTCATCCAACATCATTCACAAGAACTCCATTCTAACTCTCCCAATTAATTACACCAAAATCAACTCCATTGCAAAACTTTAAGTGTCCCTACCTACTTAAACTTAAAACACACAACAACTTCAAATTCAATCTGCAGTCCATCTCCATACTATGATCCAAAACTTAAGAAAACTAGTTCACCACACAAAGGCCACAAAATTCAATTTCATTCACTTGAACAAAACTATATTCACAAGTCACGTCGTCATCAACCCATGGTGTTCAAATGAATAAATTTCAAATCCAGTTTTCCTTGTGAATCGTAACGATCGCTCCAAAATGATGCAAGCAACATCAACCACGTATATAAGACACATCTCGCGAACTCAATTCAAATTCGAATCACCAAAACTACTACTAATTCCAATTCTACCAACAATCCCGATTCTCAAGGAATTATAGTACTCAACGACAACCCAAAACAATGGTCTCTCATCTCTAACCATCGAAAGCACAAAATAAAATTCTTGTCTCAGCACCTTAAACCCTCGCTTAACAACTTACAAGCACAAGGAAGAAGTAACCACAATAATTTCTTCCCTAACCTCAACCCTACTAACAAACTCCACAAGGACATCTCATTACAAAACAAGATATCTATTATTTGACATGTACATCTCATCCAAAAACATATGTACGCCCAACTTAAGAAGGTAAACTTCTATCAATCAATACCGTGATCCACACTAGGTAATGCATAGGTCCACATCATGCCTTCAACCAAACACTTCAACAATCAAAAGAACCTCATTTCCATAAAACAATCCTCGTTGACTTAACAGAGTTGAATCAAGAGGTTCCTATTCCTCAAGGATTGTAACTCATGCGGCCATCAACTTATTCCCATACACGAACCTACAAGACAAGCTGTAAGGTTCTAAGTACAACCCCTTCAATATCCATCACCTAAGGAGTATAGTATGCTTGGCTAATACTTGTATAACACTTAAAACACAAGATAAGTCAAATACAAATTCATATTAACCAAGTCAATACTATAGGGAAGGTATTCACGTTTCCTAAAACGACCTAGCGCCTAAACAACTCCCAACACTCACGCATACCCAATGACTTAGCCAATACCAAGAGCACACGATGGGGATCCACAGACGGGCCATCACTTTCGGAAGGTATTGACACATCACCAAATATGCACCTTTTACGCCTCGATACCAAAATCCACTCCGGATTTTGAATAACAAATTCAAATCCAAAACATGAATTAATACAACTCACATAAAATACAACCTGAATTTTTCTCAAAACAACCACACCTCACATCGCCGATATTACATAAACCAAATCTCAAATTTGTTTATTACAAAGACACTCTCACCAAATTATATTGTAAGGCTCAAATGAGCATAACTCACCCTCACAATTACAATTGAAAACTAAAACAAATTCTCTAACCCGCATCGATCACCGCCCCGATTCTCCCCGACCAGCAGGATTACCCGCTACACCGCTTTGAATAGTGTACCGGATTGCAACAATACAAACCCGTAAGCTTTTTGCAAAGCTCGTATGAGTAAATGAAAGGATTGCACGATTTAAAGTAAATACAATCAACTCAAGCACATTTTCAATTTTGTTTTGCATAAGAATTGAAGTGTACAACATCACTTCAAGCATCAATCAACTCACATCTCATCATGACTACTCAATAATAAACAACTTCTACTCAATATATACTCACAGTGCTTATGATTTATTTATATAAATCATCCCATGCAAGATATTATACTTACAGCTTATGATTAATTATATTAATCACCCCATTCAAGATATCATACTTACGTGCTTATGATTAATTATATTAATCACCCCATTCAAGTATGTCATGTCATACCCAAGGGCATATGATAACTCGCTTATCCCCAAGCAAGATGACGCAGCATGCATCTAGAGTTTCTAATCAGATCCGTGAAAGTGTCACCTTGGCCAAGGTTCACCTTACTTAATGACCGCTTCCTCAATTCACTGACTCCTCATTTAATTCATCTCAACGACTCAACTATCGTGACTTTACTCAATTACCCATTATCATAGACAACACAACATCTAAGATAAATCACATATTCCAAAGGGTAATGCTCAAAATATAACTCAGTAAATCACATCAATACTTCACCATGTCACACCATCCAATATATATTCCACGAATATATATATATATGTAGTCACCCACACAAGAGTGACCACTAATACCAACTATAGTTCACATGCAATAAAATCTAGAAATTCATTTTTATAGTTTAAATACATTTTACTTACCTATGGACCGTAGTGATCAAGTCCATATAATTTAAAACAAATATTTATTTTCATAAAACAATTTCCACAATTTCCCAATTAAATAAAATCACCAATTTCGGTTCGGAATGAACCATGTGCGCATTTACTCACCTCGATATTCCCGGCCAAGGCCTTCAATTCAACACAATACACACCAAATCCGCCACCCAAGGAAGACCGTCAATCACCTAATCAAACATGACCTTAACTTAGCCAACAACTCAAAAACATACTCAAACGACAATCCAACGGTCGGATCGAAATTAAATGATGATCCAACGGTCGGATCCTCACGGATCGCCTTAGGATCATCCTCCAAAAATCATCACGAAGATCCAACGGTCGGATCTTCCTGAATCGTCCTTACTAACATCTTCACAAAAATTATATACTGTAGAAAATCCGGCGGTCAGATTCTCACGAATGCGCCTTCCGAATCACTATTTCTCGAAATTATCACGAACGAAGATCCAGCGGTGGGATCTTACGCGCGTGACTACACAAGGTCCCTTGCGGGACGATCATCACGATCAACATATCCAAAATTGAAGCAAAACCGATGGTCAGATCTTCACAGATCGTAAAGCCGAAGATAAGCGTAAAAGCGTTAAATAAGTAGCGTCGAAGCGTAAATCCACTATTTATCAACCTTTTTCTAACAGCATGGCCATATTTATATATCAAAAAGCGCTCGTATGGATGCATAGATCATACGCCCTACAGCATAATGTAGAAAGCTTCGAAATATGGTCGTCTGATGCGCCGCCACAGCGGTGAAGGTGGGTCGTTAAGCCCCGTCCAGCAGCGGCGGTCAACGCCGGTCAACCACCTGGATGGCAAAGTGACCAACTACAAAGGCGGTTCAAAATGAAGGTAGTGATGTCGACTTCCATACACTGGAGCTAGAATGCAGTTTTGGCCCTAGATCGTCCAAGATCAAAAGCGTTGAAGTTGGATTAATCCGGGGCGTCTGTCCCGATTCGGAGTTCAAATGCGGGGGCGTCGAAAAGTCAAACCATGATCCTAAGCGTTCTATACAAAAAATGCGTGATGAAGGAAACACATGGGGATGATCAGCGCATGAGGAGGAGATGGCACGAAAATAAGGGGCGATCGGATGCAAAATGCGGAAAAATGGTTTTCGGTCGGGTCGAGATTCACCTATGGCTTGGGGTGTCATACCGATCTCCATGCACGAGCGTGGCCGGGGCAAAGCGGTGGCGGGGAGGCGGCTAGAAGCGGCTCGGCGACCTCGGGGAGAGCAGGGTGAGTGGTGGGAGGAAGAAGCGGCAGCGCCCGTGGCCGTCCCGAGGTCCGGAGTCGGCCAGACCGGCAGGGAGTGGGGAGGGTTTTCTTGAGAGAGAGAGAGGAGAGAGAGACTATTCCGCACTTAAAAACAACATTTTTTGTCATAATGAAAAAAATCAAGAATATTTTTCCTATTTATAGAAAATTTAATTTTCAAGAATACTTCATAACTTAATCATCTGAGCCTTTCTGAATATTCGTTCCACATGTCCACAGAACTTCATTATCGGCCAGGCTCTACAACTTTCATGAAGGAAGTTTTCCCAAATTTTGAGCGTATAAAAAGTCAACTTTGTTGACCCTAAAAAGCGTTAGATTTTGAAAAATAAAATCGTTCGAGACTAATTCCACAACTTTTCCAAGCTTACATTACTTTCAGCTAAGCTCCTACCTATGGTGAAGTGTTTCAAAAAACCACGAATTTAATTTTGGATTTTCGAGGGGTATTACAATCATAATTAACCAAAGAATATCATCAAATATTATCCCAATCTTTTATGATCCTCTTTTTAGCCTTAATTTCCAAAGATATAAGCTCATCCTAGGAAGCAGAGTTAAAGACAACGTCCTAAGACTCAAAGAAAAAACAACCGTTTTTTTAATATTTTTTACGAATTAAATTTAATTTCAACACTTGGAGTACGCAGGAGCGAGAGTCGCGATGTGCAATGGGACTGAAACAGCTACCCTTTTTCAAGACTATGTTTTAATCAATATACCTTGAAATTGTATCACTGACATTTTTCTTTTTTATTTTATAAACATTTTTTTTCTTTATATGACTACAAAAACCTAACTTTCACTAAAAACTTTCTTTATATGACTACACCAAAACTAGCTGCTAAAAGAAACACAATAAAGCAATTGTGGCACTTTACACGTACTTAATTCATACATTGGCTCCTCAATGTATAAGAAGCAAATCATAAGAAGCATGCAAAGCATAAATCAAAGCATAGAAGAGAAGTTTATACTTATGAAACCTAAAACAACTTAAAAATTCATGAAAATAAAAGAGAAGGAAGGATTCAAGAAAGCAAATCTAGCGTTTTGATGAAACCCTCCACAGCCTCACGGTTTAAATAGGTTTGCCTCTCATGCGGCTTAATGTTTAAAGTCTTTTCCAGCCTAGACTTTGTACTTCCAGTTATTCCTTTGGTTGGAGGAGAAGCGTGTGGAGAGTGGCAGCCCTTTGGCTGAGTTTGATCTCCCAAAAAGAGGAGTCCCTCATCATGGTATGATCTGTGCCAGCGTCCTTTGCGAGGAAATCGGGGAGGATAACTACTGCGCATGTTATTGACTTCCCCTGAGCAAACATTTCATTACGCAAGGTGTGCACAGCGGATCAAAGAAGTTCATCTCAGAAATATGTCGATCATGCGTGCATGACTTGTCGCAATCTGTCACCATAATACCATTGATGGGAGGCATTTACAATGTGATATTTTAATAGTTAATTCCTCATACATTTTGCTTAGTTAATTCCTTAAATCAGAATCGATTTTTAATCTACAATTTTTATTTTAGGTACATTGGAGTAGATGATGATGAAATAAGTGTTAGGTCCATAAAATGATGGAGAAAAAAAAATGGAAATGCACTCAAAAAAGGCGTCAATCCTTTACACATTATTTTCCTACCTCCGCCAGGGAGAAAACCAAGCCAAGCAAAGGAAGAAGCGAGCGTACTCACCTGACCAAAATGAACTTCAAATGAGCTGAAACTCTTCCCAGGATCCATCTCTAGACATCCTAAGAAACATTTCTTATGAAGAGTGCAAGATGTGCCAAAAAGAAGTGGGAAGGCTCTTCAAACAGTCAGGCTCCAATTTTCTGCAGAAGCTAAAACTGGAAAAATCTGACTCTGTAAGGAGTCCAGCAGAAATTCCGGCCCAAACACACATGGAGATAAATTCTGAAAAATTTTACAGAATGATCTACACTCATGATGGATCATTTCCATATGAAGAAGTCACGGGCAAAAATCTGGAAGTCTTGGTGGAGAATTAATTGAAGGAAAAATGAGTAGAAAAGTGACTCAAACCTTAACAAATTCCATTAGTGTTTAAATATTCAAACCTCAACAAATTCCCCATTAGTAGTGCTTAAATATTCAAACCTAATAAATCTCCATTAATGTTTAAAATGCTCAAACCTAACATATCATCATTTTGTTTAAATCCAAATAGTTTTGCTTGGTAGCCTATAAATAAATAGAGGCCACAACAAAGAAGAAAAGGACATTCCTTCATCCATTCCATTTTCTTTGTCTCTCCATTTCCTTCCATTTTCCTTTCCATCCTCTAGTTTCAAGTTTAGTCATCTCCACGAAGTTCAAGCAAGGCCAAAGAAGAAGAAGAGAAGCCGCGGAGCACTTCCATCCATAGCCATCCTTGAAGCTTGCTTTCGAAGTTTCAAGAATCCACAACGCGGAATCATCCATCTCCCATCTTCATCCACGTGTAATCCTATTCTCCTTTGTAACCTTTGCTTTGAATTTCGTTGGTTATGAACTAGTTGACATATATGTTTGAACAAAGTATTATTTCTGGAATTTTATGATTAATTGAGAATTTTCAGATTCATATATTGTGATTCAGAGTTGCTTATGTGGGTTTGTTTAATTAAATTTATGCTATAGATAACTTTTTGTATTTTAATCTTATGTGGTTGCAAACACTTAGGGTTTCATATGAATGGTGCTAGGTTTAAGAACATGAAATCACTTTTCGCTTTTGTGTAAACTTGAATCAAAGTAGTAAAGGTTTTGTACAAAGATCTAATTTAATTAAAAGAGAATTGCAATTAGGTGGACTTTTCCATACTAAGTTGTACACTTTGAGTTGATAGCCTTTCTATGTGTAATGCTAAACATGACATGATTGATCACTGACTAGCTTTCTAGGGTTTGATTGCATGTTTGATAGGATTAATCTAGGTGCTTTCGCTAGGTTAATTAGCATTGAAAAGTAAAATGGGAATTCATTTGCTTTCGAATGTTTCACATGATCAACTCCTTTTCTCATGACTTAGATGAACAATATTAGGTTTGAATCAATTTTAATCATAAGTTTCGTTTTGATCTTTGTTCCTTCATTCCATTCGTATTTTTATGTTTTTGCATTTTAATTGTTTTTGTTAACTTAGTTTCATTTTCGAAAAACCAAAACAAAATCCCCTTTTCGTGGTAAAATGTTTATATTTTGTGAATACATTTGTGAATATTATACTTTGTTTTAATTTTAATTGTTTAATTGTTTGACAATGACAGGTGTACCCTCAATCCCCCGAATAGAACGATCCCTATTTGCTTATACTACTAACGATCTTTCAGGGTTAAATTATGCGCTTGCTTTGAGCGTATAAATTTTTGGCGCCGCTGCCGGGATTGAAAAATCACTTGTTTTGTTTATAATTGTTGTATATAAACTGTTTGATACTTAGTTTAAATTAACTAGGTTGTTTTTTTTATTGTTGAATACGAGTTTAATTCGTGAGTTGTAAATTAAAGAAGGAATAGGTGAAGTCGTGTTTATTAATATTGGCCTAAACCCCTTATTGGTACTCTAGTTCAGGTCCCTTATGGTTGAGGGCGCCTTTATTAACATTCATTGAACTGTCTAACACACTTAGGACCTTTTACATCCTAGTAAGAATATCCTATGTGAGATGGTGTCTAGGAAGGGACAACGCTCATGACGGGTTTTTGAATCCAGAAGTGCTTATAAATGGGCTTAGCTCATGCCAAAATGGATTTTTCCTTCCGTGTTCACCCTCCCCTACCCCGCCATTTCAGTAAGGTTGCCCAACGGATGTAGGAGGGACTTTGTGTCTAGACGACTATACTTGGGCCGCATCGCCCACTCTGATTTACCGCTTGGAATTAGATTTGATATCAATAATGTTTATAACAAAAGAAATACTTGTAGCATACTCTTTACGCAGTAAATTATTTTGTTGTTTCACACTTTATACTTGTAAAAATACTTTTTACGCTTTTATACCTCACTTGTGTACTTAACTTGTGTCTTATGTACAAAATACTTATTAATTATACTTGTAGTTTGTAATTCATAGTTACTTGTTTATTATTTTTTTTGTATTTCTTTTGTTAATATTAAGTTACTAACTTTATTTAATGTAGGTACCGTCTGCCCGCTGCAAGACGTAAAATACAAAGCTTACCGCTTGGGAGGCAACCCAATTCAGAATATAATCAGATTTGCTTTCTCTTCCCCTTTTACTCCTCCATTTTCTTTTTGTTTTAGTAGTTATTTTCGTGAAATTCCATCCCTTATATGCTTACTTATTTCATTGCATGCTTTTAATTGATTACATTGGAGGATAATGCAATATTTAAGTGTGGGGAAGGGATTTATATTTTTGTCTTTCATTTTGAATCCTATAAATATTTTTGTCTTTCATTTTGAGTCCTATATTTTAAAAAAAATAATAATAATAGTAAAAAAATAAAAAATATAATAATAATAAAAAATAAAAATAAAAATAATTAAAAAAATAAAAATAATACAAAATAAAATGCATTCATTCAGCCTTATTAAATTCAGCTTTTTACAAAAAAAAAAAAAAAATAAATAAATAAAAAATAATAATAAAAAATAAAAAAAAAAAAAAATATCTCCCAAATTGTATATTTTGTATTTCTTAGTTAATTATAGTTACTAACTTTCTAATTTCTATTCCGTCTGGCTTGAAAGACGTTAAACTCAAGCCTTCACGCTTGGGAGGCAACCCAATTCGTAAGTAGTAGCTGTGAAGGAGTCTACCTACACAGATTTGCTTTCTTTTCCCTATCTCTTTTTATTTTTTATTTTTTCTCTTTGTTTTTATTTTAGGATTTATTTTCATAAATGTCTTCTATCTATGCTTATTTGTTTCCATTGCATGCTTATGATTGATTACATTGGAGGACAATGCAATATTTAAGTGTGGGGAAGGGATTTATATTTGAGTCTTTTTATTTTGAGTCATATATATTGGAAAAATACAAAAAATCTAAAAAATGTCAAAAATTAAAAAAAATTCTCGCTTGATTTTATTTATTGAGTCTTAGTCCTTTGTTTTATTTTTGAGTCATAGGATGCCCTTTTAACTGTCTAGGATGAGCTTATATCTCTGAAATTAAGGCTAAAAGAGGATCACAAGATTGGGATAATATTTGATGATATTCTTTGGTTAATTATGATTTATGAAAAGCATATGAATGTGTAGTAGATATGGTGCATGCAACTTTGGTACAGAATTATGAACATGTGGATGATAAGTTATGATTCATAATAACCCTTGTGAGAATTTGAGCCATGTGCCCTTTCTTTGTTGAGTGATTAATGAAAAAAAAAAAATGAATTATACTCTTATTTTCTTGGTGATGATTCGCTTGTTGATCTCATTATTCTTTCATCTTGATTGATTACATGCCATAGATTAAGTTTAATGGACTAGAGAATGCTAGGGAATTCGCTCTTGTGCTTGTTAAGACGCTTTGTCAATACATAGCCCCGATTCTGAAAGGATAGAGGCACCCAGGAACTACCACCATTGCCAAATAAGCCTCGTGTCCCTATTTGTGCCCTCGGCAGTGGGACCCCCTTAGATAAACCCCTTTGAGCCTACATTAAGCCTTTTCTTTCATCACCCTAAAAATCCTTAACCCCGAACCTTAGTATAGTTATAATCCTACCCTTTGTTCTAAAAACTTAGTGGAGCTATCTTTTGAGACTTACTACATGATGGTGACAAGGATTAAGAAGAGGTGAAAATTCAAGTGTGGGGGTAGGACTTGTCCATAAAAAATAAAAAAATAAAAAAAAAAATATAAAAAAAAAAATGTTTATGGATTTTAGTCCCCATACTTGGTGAGTTTGGAGGATTGTTTTGAATTGAAGGCCCACTCATCGAAAAATTTGGTCTTTGTCCAATCTACTAGAATCAAAGGGAGTTTAGAATGAAGATGAAGACATTAAGCCCTTTTATAAAGCCTCATGAGTATGACGCTATGCCTTGGTGGATTTCTAGAAGTCTCTCTACATCAACATGAGCTCGCTAGGTTTTAGGATACTTTGTTAAAATTCCCTTACCCTTTCATTTCTTAAAACCTTGAGCCTTAGCCCCATTACAACCTTTGAGAAGACCTTCTTGATCCTTAAGATGGGACAGCCTTTGATGTGGAGATGAGTTACAAGAGTTGAACATATGGCTTGGGTCCATTCGTGCAAGTAGTTGATATCTTTCATGAGATCTTTTAAAAAAAAAAATTATATTCACAAAGTGCTTTTTGTTTCTTATATATGTGAGCTATTTGATTGCCTCAAAATATTTTCTCTCACATATAATTGAGTGATTATAAGCTTTTAAGCATGAGCCTTGAATCTTAGAGAAGAAAGAGTGATATATCCATGTGAGGTTTGAATCATGACTTGTTTGAAATATGTTGAGCTCCACTCACCACCATTGTTTACTCCTCAAGTCTTACATGCTTATATGTGGATTATATTTTGTAATTACCTCTTGAATATCTTGATGATGTGATTCTTGGTTAAGTGCTAATCTTGGTGTCTTGAAAGTATGAGATTTCTGAGACAATATGTTAAAGGGCAATAGAGGTCTTTTGGGTGATGTCAACATCATGGTTCTTTGTCTTTGAATTTACTCTTTTATGTGTGACGTTTTTTTTTTCTTTTGTGTTTTGCTTTGTGTTTTACGCTTTTGGTTTCTTTGAGTTTTTGTGTTTTTGTTTCCATACTTAGTCAATTTTTTCGCTGGTTTCTTTTGTTTTGTGTCATAGTCTTTTTGGTTTGTTAGTTTTTGATTTTGCTAAGGGACTAGCAAAAGCTAAGTGTGGGGAATTTGATAGGAGCATTTTAATGTGGTATTTTAATAGTTAATTCCTCTACATTTTGCTTATAGTTAATTCCTTAACGAATCGATTTTTAATTCAATTTTTTATTTTTAGGTACATTGGAGTAGATGATGATGAAATAAGTGTTAGGTCCATAAAATGATGGAGAAAAATGGAAATGCACTAAAAGGTCAACTTTTACACATTTTTCCTACTCCGCTAGGAGAAACCAAGCCAAGCAAGGAAGAAGGAGCGACCACCTGACCAAATGAACTTCCAAAATGAGCTGAAACCTTCCAGATCCATTCTCCTAGACATCCTAAGAAACATTTCTTATGAAGAGTGCAAGAGCCAAAAAGAAGTGGGAAGGCCTTCAAACAGTCAGCCCAATTTTCTGCAGAAGCAAAACTGGAAAACTGGACCTGTAAGGAGTCCAGCAGAAATTCCGGCCCAAACACATGGAGATAAATTCTGAAAATTTTACAGAATGATCTACACCTCATGATGGATCATTTCATATGAAGAAGTCACGGGCAAAATCTGAAGTCTTGGTGGAGAATTAATTGAAGGAAAAATGAGTAGAAAGTGACTCAAACCTAACAAATTCCATTAGTGTTTAAATATTCAAAACCTAACAAATTCCATTAGTGTTTAAATATTCAAACCTAATAGAATTCCATTAATGTTTAAATGCTCAAACCTAACATATCATCATTTGTTTAAATCCAAATAGTTTTGCTTGGTAGCCTATAAATAGAGGCTACAACAAAGAAGAAAAGGACATTCCTTCCATCCATTCCATTTTCTTTGTCTCTCCATTTCCTTTCCATTTTCCTTTCCATCCTCTAGTTTCAAGTTTAGCTCATCTCCACGAGTTCAAGCAAGGCCAAAGAAGAAGAAGAGAAGCCGTGGAGCACTTCCATCCATAGCCATCCTTGAAGCTTGCTTTTCGAAGTTTCAAGAATCCACAACGCGGAATCATCCATCTCATCTTCATCCACGGTGTAATCCTATTCTCCTCACTGTAACCTTTGCTTTGAATTTCGCTTGGTTATGAACTAGTTGACATATATGTTTGAACAAAGTATTATTTCTGGAATTTTTATGATTAATTGAGAATTTTCAGATTCATATATTGTGATTCGAGAGTTGCTTATGTGGGGTTTGTTTAATTAAATTTATGCTTATAGATAACTTTTGTATTTTAATCTTATGTGGTTGCAAACACTTAGGGTTTCGATATGAATGGTGCTAGGTTTAAGAACATGAAATGCGACTTTTCGCTTTGTGTAAACTTGAATCAAAGTAGTAAAGGTTTTGTACAAAAAGATCTAATTTTAATTAAAGAGAATTGCAATTAGGTGGACTTTTCCATACTAAGTTGTACACTTGAGTTGATAGCCTTTCTCTATGTGTAATGCTAAAACATGACATGATTGACTAGCTTCTAGGGTTTGATTGCATGTTTGATAGGATTAATCTAGGTGCTTTCGCAGGTTAATTAGCATTGAAAAGTAAAAATGGGAATTCATTTGCTTTCGAATGTTTCACATGATCAACTCCTTTCTCATGACTTAGATGAACAATATTAGGGTTTGAATCAATTTTAATCATAAGTTTCGGGTTTTGATCTTTTGTTCCTTCATTCCATTCAGATTTTTATGTTTTTGCATTTTTAATTGTTTTTGTTAACTTAGTTTCATTTTCGAAAAAACCAAAAAACAAAAATCCCCCTTTTCGTGTAAAATGTTTATATTTTGTGAATACATTTGTGAATATTATACTTTGTTTTAATTTTAATTGTTTAATTGTTTGACAATGACAGGTGTACCCTCAATCCTCGAATAGAATCCATCCCTTATTTGCTTATACTACTAACGCATCTTTTCCTTTTGAGGGTTAAATTATGCGCTTGCTTTGAGCTGTATCAAGACTTCAGTTCATGAATTCATAGAAATTACCAACTGGCTTTATAAGCAATGTAAGAGAACAAAACTCATTCCGTAAGATTTCAACCGAAGTAGTATTTCAAGAGAAGAAATCAAAGTATCAATTATTCTTATTTAATAAACAGGAAAAACAGGAAAAGAATTAACAAGATTAAGACTAGATATCGAATATTCAGCAATCGAATATTCAGCAAATGAATTAACAAGATTAAGACTACATTCCTGCTGCACAATCGATCCAGCTTCGTAGGTGTAGTCATCAAGCAGACAGAGTCCACTTGACAAACGAATTGGCATAGAAGTGGGGGGCTTGATCAGCAGTACTAGTGCTGGCATTGACTACGAACTTGGACCAAACAAGTGTCAATTGGGGACCATGAGATTCTGGATGTGTGCCATGACCGTCCCACAGCAAAGCCAACTTGCGGTCGTCTTGCTTTCCGATTTGGAGCAAGTATGCCGAGAATGTTGTGTCAACAAACACTTCTGGGTCTGGGTCTGGCGATGTAACTGTATGGAAGGACTTTTCCATTAGTGGGGAGACCCTTAATGGGTTCGAGGAGCCATTGACGCAGCTTAATATCGAATACATATATTCCCGGAGCTTCGGCTATATCTTGGCATAGGGATTCTGAATGCCAAAGGAAAACAAGTATCGGTCGTCGTCATAAAGCACCACTCCCGTAGACCATTTACCACGGAAGCTGTCGTCAAGGACATCCCACTTTCGTGATTCCAAATCAAAAAGAAAGCATGATATTGGCTCCCTCCACGCCCCCTCCTATGCTACGCCCCCTCCTATGCTATAGATGAAAATTTTTTCCTAGTAAGACCAAGAAGACGTGGCCTGAAAATGCTTGGCGGGGAGCTCAACTCCTCATGGAACCGGCCACCAGGAGAGAATCGGTATATATTGTCTCCCACCGTATAAATAAAACCGTCCGCCAACTGCCGCCCCCCATATTGATAATTCACCAAATTCCCACCGTCCGGCTGCCATTCCCTACTCCCAAATCCAAATCCAAGTGTCGATAAGCAATATATTCACCGGCGTCTTTCTTTTCTGTGCAACGTCACCACCAATCAGGTATACGGTGGAGTTTATGGCGGCTTAAAGGCTGCTCGAATAGGCGGAGTGTACCTCATGTATGCGGAAATCTGAACATAGAAGCGAGAGTCGTCTGATTCTGTCATTGTCAGATTCACATCCAATCATTCTGTCGTCGTCGTCAATGCCGTCGACCGGCGATTTCTCCTCTATCACGTACCAGTAAATCCTTCCCCTGCCAAATACCCTTACGTATATCGCCCTGTCCTTGCCGCTGTCTCGGTTTGCACTTGCGCCTACTGCCATGCTTTTGTGTCGAGAGACAAAGCCTTTGTTTGTTCTTTTTCTTCTTCTTCTTTTTCTCTTTGGTGAGACAGAACTACTTCCTCTATATATAAGGGGCGTATTATTAGGGTTTAGGATGTCACCTCTCAAAAAGGAAAAACATAATTTGTTTAAATAACGAATTTTTTTTTTTAAGAGTTTAAAGCAAAGATATGGCAAATTTAACTAATTGGATTGTGTTAAAAAAATTAATTGGATTTGCCGTACTTTCTACTAGTAGCACAAAGGAAACTTATTATATTTCCTTGCTTCCTTATTTTCAAATTTTGGATTCCATCCAATTCTCAAAAAAAATTTGGATTCCATCCTTATGATATCCGCTCGGAGAATTCGATAAAATTGAAACGATACAAATAAAGTGATTTGGAATTGTTTCTCTTTTGGTGATATATAGGGTTGAGAAATTCTTAAACAGTAAGGGCAAATGTGCTACATGGTACGGTACTTCCAAACCAATCATGTTTCTCTCTGCTTTTTAATTGTGATTCCTGAAAACTACCCATGTTTAATTAAAAATAAAATACCTACAACACTCACCTGCATAAGCATTGATCGGGTCATTTGTGTGTACATCAAGTTATGTGGCATGCCTGCCTCTACCTAAGAGTCTCTTGAATTAAGAAATTCTTAAGTAAAGGCAGTGAAGATTCTGAATTTAAAAAAAAAAAAAAAACATTAACGCTGTAAGCAAGATATGGCAACTTTTAATTAATCTCGATTGTGCACTCTGCTAGCACAAGGAAACATATATTTCCTTCCTATCAAATTAGCATTATTTTTTATTCTTTCCCCATTCATATTCATATAGCTAGGATTTATTTATTTATTTATTTTTATTTTTTTTGAAAGGGGGTTATAGGATTTATGATATACCAAAATGTTCAATTATGAATTCCTTCCTTAATTAGTTCCTTAGTAACACTAGGTCAGATCTCAGGCAACAGTCCTCACCTTCCGAGGTATCACCTTTCTATCTGAACGCTCATCAATTGCTTGTTTATTTTTTTCTGCTTCTTTAATATTATATGAATTTTGATCACAACTGGAGGCTAATATTAGATTTGGGAAGGGTGAATGCGTTGCAGAGATGCTGTTGCAGTTGTTGATGCTAATTGAATTGCTAAAATATGGTTACTCAGGAACAGAATGGGGTAAAATACATTTTTGGAAACTTAACTTGAACTGCTTCTACATGGCTGAGGTGGTTTAGATCAATGATAATACAATTTTTGATGTAATGGAAAATAGTTAATGTGCATCTAGCCACTAGAAGAGTAACATAACTAGAAAACAATGTGGAATTATCGAATACTCTTCGTGGAATCGTGGTGAAAGATTGCAAAATTGATACAGGTTGGCGTATGGATCGATGAAAGATTAAAATGCTTAGTTAGAAGCTAGGGGATGTGTTATTGGGTTACTTCTGGTGAAGTGGGAAGGGGTACATATTGGCAAGAGTTTCAAATGGGAATTTTGTTGCTCAAATAGAAATTGAGTATACTAAAATACTCCTATTTTTAAGGCTTTGCCAACAACAATTAAACTAATCTACAAAGGAAGAAAGCCACCTGCTGCCAAATCTCTTGACTACTGTTAGCGTAAGTCAGCTATCAGATTAGAAATGTACTTATTGTATTTTATTATGAATGTAATTACCACTTTAATTGTAATTCGTACTTATCTAGTCAGTCTATGTAACCTTGGTGTATATATACCTCCATGTGAGAGCAAAGATTCATATTAGACTTTTGCATCTCTGTTCTCTCATTGCTCTCAATATTCTCTATTCAATCTCTCTTTGTTTTTTCTTTCACCCCAGTAATTAGGAATCATGTTCTTGTGATCGAGAGTATTCAATCCATTAAACCTAGTTTTTGGGGATTCTTCAAGTATTGGTCAGATCTAATCTTTGCCTTCAAGTTTGCGTTGACTAGTCGATCACCATCATCATCGACTAGTCGAAGAAGGGTCTGCTCGTGTTTCCTTTATGCTTATTGATTCCGCTGTGCTTTACTCTGGTCAACCGCTGCAATGGGAGAAAGAGCTTTAGGCAAGGATGTTCAGAAGGTAGAGGTGTCTTTGAACCAAGATACCTCAGATGAATTTGGGGTGCCAAATTGAATGGCACAAATTACCGTACTTGGAGAAAATGATGACAGCCCATCTTTGTGGGCTTGACAAGATTGGATATGTCAATGGCACCATTGAAGTACCAGATGAGGAGGACCTAGAGTTTGGAAAGTGGGAGAACTCTAATGGCTCGGTGATGTCCATTCTCTACAAGTCAATGACCGATGAGGTTGTTCAACTGATCATTGAATGCGAGATAGCTGTTGAGATATGGAAGACTCTGAAGGAGTTGTATCTCAATGATTCTGACTTTGCTCAGATTCATGAACTCCACTCCAAGGCATTCAGGATGACTCAAAATGGATAGCCTGTGTCCATCTACTTTGCTGTTTTGAAGAACATCTGGTTGGAAATTGATCAGGAGGCCCCAACAAGATGAAGAACGCTGATGATATTAAGCTGCACAATGAAGAGAAGGATCTGCTGTGGGTACACATATTCCTGAGTGGACTTGATAGCAAGCATGTTAGTGCCAAAGGTGAGTTGTTAATGCTTACTACTCCTCCTTCCCTTGTTGATACTTTTGCCTATATTCGCAATGATGATGCTCAACTGGAGATTGCTCGGCAATTCACTATGAATTGTCAAGCTTCACAGTTCAAAGCTAAGTCTACACCACCCAAATATGTGTCACCACATACCCAACAGCTGTGTCCTCAACCTAATTTCTCACCTCCTATTGGCAACCGGCCGTCCTGTGTGCACATTGCATTCTGCAAGTTGCCCGGAACATATTAGGAGCCAAATGTCATAAGATGAATGGATATCCTGCATTTTGAGAAAATTGGCACCTAACCAACAAGGATGTGCTGCAACTCACTTGGTTTAGAATCCTTGATTACTATGATGTTGAGGGGCAACATCATACATTGGTTGCTGGTAATCCGTCTATATCCATGGTTGGATGTGGTAAGATTGGTATTACTTTACATGTTTCTAATTTTATTGGGGAATATGCTTGATCATAGATTCAAGGGCATCGTACATATGACTTATGATAAATCTTACTTCACGCGCTTGTCGCCACTACCCTGTGTCTAAAGTTACTGCCAAGTGCAAAATGGTGAAGCCTTCTCTATCTTAGGATCCGTTCAGTTAGACTTATACCTATGTTAGAGCTTCATAATGTCTTATATATATATTCTTGCTTTATCTCACTACTTAATATCTGTCCCATAATTAAATGTTAAAGCTAAGTGCTTTGTGACCTTTTCCTATGTAAGTTGTGTTTTAGGATCTTCTTACCAGGAAGACTCTTGGTTGGGGAGATTTGAGAGGAGGTTGTTCCACATGGACCTAATGTATGCAAGGGAAGAACTGTGGAAAGAGGACCCCTGCGCTTTGATTTCGAAGTTCTGAACAGTTTAGTGAGTTGTGGTTATGGCATCATCACTTAGGACATCCTTCATTTAGTAACATGAAAAAAGTCTATGCCTTCTTTGTTTTTGGGCATTAATGATTCTTTTCTTAAATGTGAAACTTCTATTTTGGCCAAGACTCATCGTGTCGAGTTATCCTTTAAGTAATTTTAATAATAGTACTATTCCTTTTGAATTGATTCATTTTGATGTTTGGGGGCTTTCCCCGTGATCCTACTTCTTCTTGCATGTGTTGGTTGTTTCTTTGATTGATGATTGTACTAGGGTCTCATGGGTTGCATTGCTTTAAGTCTAAATCTATTGTCTTTCTACTTTCCAAACATTCCAAGCCATGATTCAAACTCAATATAATGGTTAGATGAAGATTTTTGTTTTAATATAATGGGGGAGGGAGGGGGTATATGAGTCGCGTGAATTTCAGGATTATCTTTTAGGCATAAGGCATTTTACACCAAAACCACTTGCCCACATACAACAACTGAGCAAAATGGTGTGTCTGAGCATAAGAGCCAAAATGGTGTGTCTGAACATAAGAACTCCATCTTATGGATATGTTGCCCGCTCCATCCTCTTTAATTAGTACAAACATGCCAAAGAACTTGTGGGGAGAAGTGATTCTTACTGCTTCTCATCTCATCAATCGTATGCCTTCCCTGTCCTTCAAGGTCAAATTCCATTTGAGGTAGTCTCCACATATGTCTCCCTTGTTTCCTTTCATAACCTACACCGCTAGGGGTCATCATGGCACGGCTAGGGCCTAGTCAAAAGTCAACAAAATTTAGGGGTCGAGAGTCCGGGCCGTGGCTTAAATATGCTAACCCTTACCCTCTGCCATGAAAAGCCCCGATCCGTTAGGGGCTCTAAAGGGCCGGTTCGGGCCGGCCCCTCAAATATGGCCAAATAGGGCCGAAATGGGCCAAAAAGGGCCTTATTTTGTTTAACAAAAAAAAAACATTATTTTTTCTTCTCAAAAATATGGCTTAATGGTATATATTGGTAATAAAAAGACTCCATTGTTTTTATTGAACATATTTAATACACATACAAGGTGGAAGTCACTGAAATTTTTACCACTACCATATATTCATATACAGATCGACATCCAACGGTGCATTTTAAAAATTCCATTTCGCCCCCATTTTGCTCATGGAGGATAACAAGCCTAATAAACGAAGTTATACTACATTAATAGGCATATAAGGATTATGTGCGATCCAAAAATTTTGAAATGGAAATCGACTCAATCTGAAAAATTCTCATATGTTTATACAACATTGATAGGTATTGTGTAAAAAATTAGGCCGATCTGCCATGAATAAGGCGCCTAACGAAGCGGTCAACGCTTGCATAAGCAAACTTCCCTAAGGGGAGCGGCACCATGCGCTGACAAACGCTTCGCGTGAATTTTGACATCCGTGAAGTAGACCCCTACTCATGAGAGTGTGGAGCTGAAAGATCGAAAAAAGTGAATTGCCAAGGACCGTTAAGAGCATATTTGTTTTATGTTCTATTTAGGTATTGAGTTGACCGGGTAGATCGAGGTCCAACCGAATGCGGAAATTGTTGAAATTTCTACCACTAACATATATTCATATGCAAAACAACATCCAGCGTTCATTTTAAAAATTCCATTTCGGCCCCCATTTTGCTCATGGAGGGTAAATAAGCCTAATAAACTAGTTATACTACATTACAAGACATATAAGGATTATGTGCGATCCAAAAATTTGAAATGAAAAATCGATCAATCGGAAAAATTCTCATATGTTTATACAATAGTGATAGGTATTGTGTAAAGAAATTAGGCCGATCCGGCCGTGGTAATAAGGCACATTATTGAGGGCGGTCAACGCTTTGCACAAGCAAACTTCCCTAAGGGGAGCTTGACACCACGCGCCGACAAACGCTATGGAATTTTGACATCCATAAGTAGACCCCTACCCATGAGAGTGTGGGATCTGAAAGATCGAAAAGTGAATTGCCAAGGACCAAGTTAAGAGCATATTTGTTTTATGTTCGCTTTAGGGTATTGAGTTGACCGGGTAGATCGAGGTCCAACCGAATGTGGAAATTGTTGAAATTTCTACCACTAACATATATTCATATGAAAACAACATCCAGCTGTTCATTTTAAAAATTCCATTTCGGCCCCCATTTTGCTCATGGAGGGTAACAAGCCTAATAAACTAGTTATACTACATTAATAGGCATATAAGGATTATGTGCGATCCAAAAATTTTGAAATGAAAATCGATCAATCGGAAAAATTTTATATGTTTATACAATAGTGATAGGTATTGTGCAAAGAAATTAGGCCGATCCGGCCGTGGAATAAGGCACCTAACGGAGCGTCAACGCTTTGCACAAGCAAACTTCCCTAAGGGGAGCGGCACCATGCGCCGGACAAACGCTATGGAATTTTGACATCCATAAGTAGACCCCTACCCATGAGAGTGTGGGAGCTGAAAGATCGAAAAAGTGAATTGCCAAGGACCGTTAAGAGCATATGTTCTATTTAGGGTATTGAGTTGACGGGTAGATCGAGGTCCAAACGTAAGGCGAAATTGCTGAAATTTCTACCACTAACATATATTCATATGCAAATAACATCCAGCGGTGCATTTTAAAAATTCCATTTCCTTGGCCCCCCCATTTTGCTCATTAAGAAGTTAACATTACATTGGTAAAATGGTTTCAACTCGACCAATTGATTATTTTTAGTTATGTTGATTACTTGATTTATTTCAAAATTGGTATTACATGAATATATTGTCCAATTTGAAATAATAGCTTTGTAATTATTACAGTTAATTAGTTAACAGTAATTATTGGTAAATATTAAAATACCCATAAGATTATATTAAAAACGGCGTATGCTTTTTGTCGAATTAACGGTTAATTCTTTAAAAAATTATTTTTTCTTCTCAAAATATGGCTCAATTTAAAAGACTCCATTTCCTAATATGGCAGATTGAAATAATTTTCTACACTTCCATAGTTTTATACATATAACACATGTAATAGAAAATAACAAAAATAAAATATAAATTTTAGGGCGGGCCGGGGCCTAGCCCCATCGGGCTCAATCGGGTCAGCCGTAGGGTAGGGCCGGGCTTTATTTGTGTGACCCATACCCTACCCTAAATAAAAAAAGGGCCGGGCCGGCTCGCCCTAATGGAAGCGGCCGCCGGGCGGGCTTTAGGGCCCAAGGGCCATATGATGAGGCCTACTACCCGCTAGAGTCTTTGGGTGTGTAGCATTTGTTCATGTTCCAAAAAAATCAACGCTCTAAGTTAGAGGCTTGTGCTTTAAAATGTATCTTTGTCGGGTATGAGACTAATCATAAAGGGTATAAGTACTTCCATCCCTCCCACCAAAAAGTTTATGTTACATTGGATGTCACTTTCTTTGAGGATGCTTGCTATTTCTCTCCCAATCGACACATCTCTTCGTGAGGGAGAAATTAAGTTATTTTTGAAGAGTTGGTCAGTAAAAAGTCAAGAGGATGAAAAAAATGAAGAACAAGGTGAAAATTCAACTAGTCGAGAACAATTTTCAACTAGTCAAACCAGTGCAAGCTTGTAATTTCAAATCCGCCGATTGCGTAATAGAAGAAGCTTCTATAATGACTCCTCCTCCACCATTACTCCTCCTCTGACCAAGTTTCCTAAGGTTCTAAAGATCATCCCAATGTAAATTCTGAACATGTCTCTAATCCTTCTAATACTATTAATCACGATGAAGAGTCCTAACACGATAAATATACTTTGCCCAATCGAGTCAACCATGATAAACCATAAAAAAGTATGAACCCACTATCAGCTTAAGTCAAAATATTTAGTTGCTAACTATGTATCAACCCATAGGTTATCTAAGTCATATGAATCCTTTGTGCACCAAATATCCTCTCGTATATGTTACTAACAGAGTGCAGGAAGCTTTGAGAGATCCCATCCCAAGTGGTCTAAGGCAATGGAGGAAGAGATGGAAGCATTATAGAAAAACAATGCATGGGAGCTAGTGCCACCGCTTCTAGTGGAAAGAAGACTGTGGGTTGTAGGTGGATTTATATAGTAAAATACAATGCAGATGGTTCAGTTAATAGATACAAGGCAAGATTAGTACCTAAGGGCTTACACAAACTTATGGTGTGGACTATGAAGAGACGCTTGCACCCTCAGAGAAAAAATCAATACCATCACGTGCTGTTGTCTTTAGATATAAACCTAAATTGGCCATTCCAGTAGTTTGATGTGAAGAATGAATTCCTCCATGGTGATTTAGTCAAGAGGTGTATATGAGTCTTCCTCCTGGGATATGAAACTACTACTACTTATAGATATAGTATGCAGATTGAAGAAATCCTTGTATGGCTTGAAGCAGTCACCTCGAGCATGGTTTGGCAGGTTCACTACCAATGGGTCGCTTTGGTTACAAGCAAAGCAACTTCAGATCACACTCTCTTTCTCAAGCTTCAAACTAGTAAGATAACTGTGTTGATAATCTATGTGGATGATATGGTGATTGCAGAGGATGATAGGGATGAGATTGGAAGATCTGCAACAATAGTTTGATTCTCGAGTTTGAGATGAAAGATCTTGGAGATTTGAGTTATTTCACTACAAGAATAAGTTAATCACACGACACTCATCACACGACACATGAGTTTTTTCAAGCCGCCGTCTGAGTTAGTCGCATCTACGATTTTTTAAATCGGTCATCTCATCTCTACTCATCCAACACATGATCATTTAGTAAATTTGAGAGATTTCCTGCATTTACACTAACAAGGACACTGTTGTTCTGACAATCTAAAAAAAAACAAACAATAATTAATTTATATTTATTTTTTTCCCTCTCAAAACACCCAAAACCTAGCAATAAACCCGAAGTTCCCTCCCTTAGCTAAAAATTAGGGTTGACTCTCCCTCCCAAATTGCTCTCGGCCTCCCTCCGGTGACCATCGCTCTCACCCTCAATCACCATCGCTCTCACCCTTAATCCCCCTCACCCTCTCAACCTCACCGACCGTAGCTCTCCACCTCACTCTCACGATCTCAGTGGTTTTTCTTACTTCAAGCTCGATACAACAAGGCCCAAAGCATATAATTTGTAGAAGTAAGGAGAGAAACGAAGAAGGAACAGATCGGCAAACTAATTGCGAGACCCACTCGTGCAACGATTAAAGCAGAGAGAAGAAGACTCTAGGAGCAACTGGAGTTCAAGAAAGTCACAAAGGCGCAAATCAAGGTCCAATTTCAATGCTTTAATTATCCAATTTCTGAAATTTCCAATTGGGTTTCATGATTTTGATTGTTATTGAAAACCTAATTGCAGTTCTCGTTCATTGCTTCCGAGAGGCGCATTTATACGATTAAGTGCAATTTGGTGGGCTTAACTCTCCTCTCCATTTTGCTGCAGCTAAAGGGCACAACGAGGTCGCTTTTGGGTTTTCTTTTTTTCTTTTCTGGGTTTGCTTCCCATTTGAAATTGATGACCGCTTGATTTTTCTGATTTTGGTTATTTTCTGGCTTTGATTCAGATTATTTCATTGCTTTTGGAGAATGGAGCTGATGTAAACTCGAGAAATTGGATAGTGGTGGTTGGTGACTTCTTTTGGATTGGCAATTGGATTGGTAAATGAAGCTATCAGAAATTCACTCCCGCTTTTCCGAGCATAACCCTAATTATTGATTTGTTAGATCAAGGCTGACATCAGTTTTGTGGTTGAATTTTCTTGTCTAATTTCAGTTACTCTTGGAATATGTTTTAACCGCTTTTAAAGGTCAGATTTGAAGAAAATGCTCTGATGCTCATCCGTAGAATTTGAACTTTTGGCATGAATTTGTTAAGTGTCACATATCAATGTCATTAGCATGATTAGTCTTTTCATTCTTATGGAGCAGCTAATCTTTCGTGATACATATACATGTTTAGTCTAAATGGAAATTGAACCGCATTATATAGATATATGTTCCTTGTGAAAACAAATGCAAACCCAAGACATCGCTACGTGAGGTAGCTAGTTATTATTACTTACTAGATTGAGGTTACTTTTGGTTAGAATTGCTGGATTTGATCATATCCGGATATGGATATGTACTTTTGGAAATGTTTTGGATTGGCAATGTAAGAACAGATGTGGCATTGATATATGACAATGTTATATTTTGGATTTGTTCAGATATGAATGTTCATATTTGCAACAATTGTGCAAAGTTAATTCAGACAACATATATAGGTCAAATAATCAGAGTTTCCAAAGGTATCACACACAACTGAAGGGTTCACAAAACCATTGTTCGACAACTACTCATACAACACATCTAAAAACAAAATAATACATGTTGTCTGAACTTCATTTTAGAACAAATGTAAATAACTAAATTGATGTTGTGTGATCTCCATTCCAAAGAATATGTATAATAAAGTTATGCGTAAATGCGATATTCAAATCGCATAAATAGATATAACAATAATATGTTGACTAAAGATTCATTTCTGCATAAATGTAAATAACAAATTGATGTTGTGTGATCTCCATTACGATAACATGTATAATAAAGTTATCGTTGCCGATGCGAAATTAAAATCGCATAAATGATATATAACAATAATATGTTGACTAAGATTCATTTCGCATAAATGTAAATAATAAATTGATGTTGTGTGATCTCCATAAGACACAACTAAAATAACAATGACGGTTGTTGGAGATTCATTTCGCATTTACAAAGGTGTCATTATAAGCGTATTGGTGTGAAATTCATTTGCATACATCATGTAGTTGTGTTGCCGTTGTCTGGAGATTCATATCACACAAATACAGCTTTTCCTAAAACTGCTGAGGTAATATAGCTTTTCTCAACAGCTAATAAAATGAACTGGCCGTGGTGAGTTTGCTTGCATACCGCTTAAACCTAATTATTTTAATTTGGAAATATTCGAGGGCGACACATACTTAGCTATATATGTTGTGTGAATTTTGGAATGCATTAATGAGTTTTTAGCCGCCTCGAATGAGGTCAATCGCATTTACAGGCTACTAGACAACAAAGAAATTTTTTTCATTCGCATTTGACGCTTAATGAACTGCCGTCTCGATTAACTTTGTGGTATAGTGTTTTTTGGGCATTGAGGTAGTCAGGGGGAGGAGTGGAATCTTCTTATGCCAAATGAGTATGTTTTAGACTTATTGATCAAAACATGTATGTTGGATTGCAAACCTATCGATACATCGATTGAGCAGAATCACAAGTTGGCAAAGTATCTTGATCAAGTCCCAACAACTAGGGCTAGATATCGAGAGATTGGTTGGAAGGTTAATCTACTTATCTCATACCGCACTGTATGTAGCTTATGCAGTCGGTGTAGTAAGTTAGTTATGCACAACCGAGTGAAACTCATATAAAGGCTGTTGTGAGGATTTTGAGATACTTGAAGATTAAGTCCCAGGTTTACAACGAAGTTGTGTTTATATCAACATGCAAGTCCACCTTGTATTTGCTCCAAAATCCACCCAAGAATTTTGAGGCTTTCACTATATATTGAGCATTTCCGTCGGACAGCAAGTACCGCGCGAGTGGTATAATGAGAGCGATGCTTATGCAAGTGGGCGTGTGGAAGTCGGGGAACATCAATGAGAATGAGGCTGCATGCCCACCTTCGGACTATGTTTCCAAGAGGTTCAAGGGGTCGATGGAGCAGCTGTACCCACTACTCGGGGAGGCTTTTAGAAGGAATGCGGTTTCTCTTGAACATTGGATAAAGGAGGACTTGATGGTGGAGAGGAGTTACCATTTTCGTGGATGTTTTGTTTATTACAATATTGTTTTACCCTAGGCCGCTTATGATCAGCCTTTACAGATAAAAAGCGAAGCTGAAACAAGGGTGCATTGATTAATTCAAACGGTTTTTTTTATTAATTTTTTTTTATCGGTATCTTAAAAGGTTGAGAGTTAAAATACTTCATCTTTCTGATCATGTCAGAAATTATGCTTGGCAAAACTCCAAAGTACATACAATAACGATCACAATGGTTTAAGGAAATTTGCATATCATCACCAGAGCTTGTTATACTGTTTGTGCATATACCATAGGTAGTTAACAAGAAAACTCGAATGTCCAGGAAGGGATAAAAATATCAACTGATATCTAACTTATGTGATTTAGATGACTAGAACTGATATCAACATTTGGTTGCTAAGAGACAAAACTAAAACAAACGAGTGTAATAAAGAACAGCTGGTTGCAACTGACACAGTATTACAGTTGAATAAAGTTCTCAATCTTTGCAGAACCTAAAACCATCCTAAATCAAGAATCACGTCCCAATTACTTGGGAGTCTTGCAGGCACTCCTAACACTAGACGTGGAGAGGGAAAAATACTAGGTACAAGTAATCGTTCAGTGAATGCTATTCGTCAGTGATTCGAAAATTCCCTTCCTGCATTTCTTTGAAAAATCAAAAAGGTGAGCAAAGAGATGAAGAAATCTGTAGGTGTTGCTCATGCATAGGCTTTCATTATGCAAGTTTAACAATAAAGCATCAGTTTAGAATTGTGGAAACACAATAAATAAGTCTTATGTAAAACCTATTTAAAGAATCATTCATATTTTACATCCAAGACTACAAATACATGATATCTCTTATTACTTGAGTATCTTTCTTTTTGCCTTTTGTAAATAAGACTAAAAATCTTGGAACAAAGGTAGGGTTGCATTATAGGAAAATGGTGTATTCATGTCAGAAAGACATCAACACAGGCCAGCCAAAACACGGTCGAATTACTAAGAAGCTCGGTGCTCTAATCAAACCACTGCAATCAAAAGATAAATGGACTCCACCAAACCCAACATCAAGCTCCAGTCCTCTAAAGACATAGTTTTACACCTCGCATAGTACCACTGCAACCTTGCTCGGCTAGTAACCAGGAAACCAAAAAGCCGTATGTTCTTAATTAAATTAAAATTTAAAATAAGAGATAAAGAAACAATCGAAGAACCAATGCACCTGCAAGTGAAATGTAGGGGCCTTTGGTTCTTGCTGATTCTTCCCATTACCAAGCAGGCCTAGGGATGTTATGTGAGGCATTTTTCTCAACTGGCCCAATATGTTACAAACTTACAACTAAAATAGGGTGAGAATCATCTGCTCGTACAAAATGGAACAATTTGTGCAACAAAAGGAGACATTCAAGTTACCAACACCAGTTAATTTTTCTTTCCACTATCAGAGATTCAGAAGACTAAAGAGGTCACCAAAAAGAGAAGGGGTTGAGGATGAAGTACAACACACTTCCTGCACTTTTCCTTCACTTTTTCTTTTTGTGCCTGGACTCAGTGTGTTAGACAAAGACATGTAGCCATCCCAAGTGACTTGATGTTAAGAGGATGATGATGGACAAAGAATATGGGTGAAGAAGAAATAGACTTTCACTGGTAAGATTTTCCTACTTACTGCATAATAAGTCAGCCAATAGATGATGATCAACTGATCTCAGATAGATGATAAGACTTTGAGGTAATGACTAAACTATTAGTTCAAGAAATCCAGTGATAACCAACAGTCTCAGCACCAAACATAAGGACCAAGTGACAAGCACATACAAGTGTTCAAGCTTCCAAAACCAAAACTTGAAATCAGAATAATTACCTTGCAAATGAGTTTTCATCCTAAACCAAACATAATCAAAACTTTTATCAAGCACATTGAACTATTGTAGGTTTCAGTTTGGAGTGACCCAAATCCTAACTCACCTTTTGCCACAATAGTCCTGCAATCTTAGCAAAACAAGAGGTTCTTGAACAAAAAGGATGGAGATGTAACAAAGACAGAACAAGCCTTATGGCTCCTCCAATCTTTCCATGAATAGGGGTGAGTGAGCATAGGATTTCTAGGGGCAGTGTCATATTAGACTATAACAAGTTCTTACTTCTTAGTAAGCTTCCAATCTCAAAAACAAAAATCATTCAAACAGCAATTTGCATACATAAAATTTTCAAACTGTTTCAACAATAGTGTGGGCGTCAAATATTGTAATCTTGAACCTTGTGACAATGAATAAATTAATTTTGTAAATAGAGTAGCAGACTCAAATATCGTAATCTTGAACCTTTTCACCTTTTTTCTTCTGTTTTTTTTTGGATAGGGAACAGAAAAATAACATTCTAACTTTAACCTTCAGCTTCGATTAGAATTTATCCATCATCTCACCTTTCAAATTATAAGAAGGCACATTGACATTAATCATATCTCATTCACTGACATACAATTTATGCAAACAACTCTCATTTGATAAAAATTAGTCAAGGTTATCAACTATCTAATTAACAATTCACCAGAAAAAAAAATAGCCAGCAAATAAATTGATCTTAGAAACGCATTTGGCACTGTATATATCCCATATAAGATTCATATGTAGCAGGCTAGCAGCAGTTGGAGGTAAGAGACATAGAACTCCTTTTTCAACAAGAAACAAACTCAATTGCTGGGATCATTTCAACATATTTCCGTGTTTCGTGGTAAGTTTAAACCTACACAAAAGAAATCCTGCCATACTGGCCATGTTACATAGTAACTTAATCCCCGAGCAGATAGCAACAATCTTGCCTAAAACTGAAGCTAGGTTCTTATATACATTTGAAAACATACAATTTATGCACTGACATACAATTTATGCAAAACAACTCCATTTGATAAAAAATTAGTCAAGGTTATCAACTATCTAATTCAACAATTCACCAGAAAAAAAAAAGCCAGCAAATAAATTGATCTTAGAAACGCATTTGGCACTGTATATATCCCATATAAGATTCATATGTAGCAGGCTAGCAGCAGTTGAGGTAAGAGACATAGAACTCCTCTTTTCAACAAGAAACAAACTCAATTGCTGGGATCATTTCAACATATTTCCGTGTTTCGTGGTAAGTTTAAACTACACAAAGAAATCCTGCCATACTGGCCATGTTACATAGTAACTTAATCCCCGAGCAGATAGCAACAACTTGCCTAAAACTGAAGCTAGGTTCTTATATACATTTTGAAAACAAAGCAGTAAAATGAGCGTTGATATGCCAAACCTTGCTAAGCCGTAGCAGCCTTTATAGCTCTCTCCAATTCAGATTCCAAATCACTTGCCTGATTGGTAGACTTCTTCGAATCCACCCGGAATACTCTCTTCTCTGACACTCTTCACCGGCGTGTGAGACTCTGTTCGCACATTCTCTTCTCTCCCACCCTTCTTGTTCCTCCACCTCTCAAACTCACCCAGAAATCTCACCCAACGGCGGCAACACTCTCTTCCTAGAAGCATCACTTTCCCCACGAAAAATGCCTCCCCAGAAACTCCAGACTTCATATCCTCCAACCTCTGCTTCATATCCCTATTCTCCTTGTCCAAAACCTCCAAATCCCTCCTCACCCATAACCACATCCCCTTCCAACAATTCCAAATCCTTTACACTACTCTCACCACTCTTCTCCTCCCTCCCTTCACCTCCTCAACTGTCTCCACAGCAATCTTATTCACTGTCAAATACGGCAGCTTGGTCCCCAACTTCGCCGGAAAGTTCACCCCCACCTCATATTCACCATCACTCTTTTCGTCACAGGCAAAACAGTCCTGGCCATCACAGCAATCCCATTCAAAAACTCATCTTTCCCACCGTTCTTCAAACCCAACTGCCTCTCCTCCACAGACCCAATCCCCCATTCACATCTTTACCCCCACGAGGCTCCAAACTCAGCTCCTGCCAAGAAGACGACCCCTTCCGAGACAGCAAACCCATCCACAAAACCACCGTTTGAGCAGGACCCAGAATCCAAATCACCGTTTGAGCAAGACCCAGAAAGCTCAGAGTCCGAAAAGGCGGACTTTTTCAGTGAAAAGTTGCCGAATTGGGGCTTGATGTGGAGAGAGAAAGTTGGGTTCGTGGGAGAGAGAGAGAAGTGGGCAGTGAAAAACAAGAGGGAGTGGTTTGGGGAGCCGAAGAGGCCCAAACCAGACTTGAGGGAGAGAGAGAAGGGAGAGGGAGTGGTGGGTGGAGGTGTGAGAGTAAGAGAGTTTGAGAGAAGGGCCGGAAGAGAAGTTTGAGGAGAGAGAAAAGGAGAGGTGAGAGGAGGAGTTGGTGGATGGGACGGTGGCTATTGAAGACGTGAAAGGCTGGTTGAAAATGGTGATGGGGATTTTGGCTCTGATCAGTGGGTTGCAGTAGTGTTGGGTGTCTTGGTCGTCTTGGAGACGAAGGGAGATCTTCATTTCTGTGCGATCAGGAGCAGGGTTTTGGAGTCTTGATTGGGTTTGGGGATTGGAAGTACAGAGCAACTGAGCGAATGGTTTGTTTTCTTGACATTATCTTGATTCTGGACGGACCCCAATTTGCTCAATATATTTTTTTTCTTCTTTAAAAAACGGTGGCCGAGTGAGTTACACTTCGGGGCCGAGAGCAACGGATATAGCTCCTCTCCAAGATATATTTTTTACAAGTTGAGGTTCGAATCAGAGACCTTCTATTACACGAAGAAGAAACCATACAGTGTCCGTCCCACTTTACAGCATAACATGTTTCCACTAGACCAACCCATTACCAAAATCTGAACGGACCTCAATTTGCTAAATATATTTGTTTCTTCTTCTCTCTTTTTTCCTTTCTTTATAACTTGAAAAAAGACTCTCACAACGGTATTAACTTTTCGTTTTTTCAACAAATAAGATATTGATTGTTTTCTAGATTCCGAGACTCAACCATCCACGAAATCCCATTAGAGTCTGTGATACACTAATGTTCTAATGTAGTGATAGGAGACATTATAATTGAACTTAGAATTCTGATGATACAAGAGATGTTGTAATATTTGTGAACACACATGAACTTTCTTAACAAGAGTAAGAGTTTCCTTATAGTATTTACTTCCAATAGCTTATTGTCTTGTATACATGGATCATGTCTAGTCCGGTGAAAATTTTTGTTTCCTAGAATTGTGACTTTTCTTTTATTCAGTATCCCTAAATCCTAATCTTTGCTCATAATCTATTTCTCACAAAGTTGATAAACAAAATTTTGTACCTAATAAAAGAAAAGTCATTAATTCCATTTGGTATGTGATCACAACAATTGAGCTTCAATGTTGTAAAACAAAAGATCGATATAGTAGCTAAACAACTTTGAACTGAAGTTGGCATGCTTACAATGATTTCTAGTTAGGTGATCACTGGTATATATTCTGAATTAGATCGAGTCGTGAAGCGGTCGTCAATCATTTTTAAGTCTGTATCGTGTGATTTGAAGTTAGAAGACTCTTTTATCCCTTACAATATAAATATAAGGAGGACTAGTCCAGAATGGTGCCAAAAAGAAGGAGAAAAATCAATTGCAAATTTGCAATATGGCGGAGGAGAAAGGATCAAAGGAAAGAAGCGAGTCCGTCCAACAGGGCAACTGTCCAAATAGTAGTTAGTAGTAGCAAGTATACCTGGACTCACTGCCTCTCTTCGTTGCTTCCCAACGAAACTCTCTCTCGTCCTTATGTTCCTCCCTTCTATTTCACCACATAAACACCCTTTGGTCTCTCTCTCTCTCTCTCTCTCTCTCGCTGTATTCCTTTCTAGTCTACCAATATCATCCGGAGCTTTTCCTCAATGTCGACGCTTAATGTTCCGGCCAGAATGTCCCTGAAACATGACCGGACTTGGACAACTGATCGGTTGGCTTCCTCCAAGAGCCTGAGTGAATTTATTGGCTTTGAATATAGACCCAAGAGAGAAAATGGCCAGAAGCAAATGTTCACTGTTAGATCAGTGAGGATCACCCAGCAGAGCAGTGGAGGCAATCCTAGCTCACCCAATGGTCCTGCGGGTGGTGTTGTAAGTCTCCTTTGTCTCAATATGGGTTGTTGATTTTATGTGTGTGCTTCTTGAATTTGTTATGTACTGTTTGCTTGCTTTAGACTGTTGAAAGGTTGAAACTTTCGAAATGTGAGATCATGGGTTTTTATTTGGTTAGCAGAAAGTGTATCTCTTACTTGAAGCAGGCTCGAACCACCTCTGTTCTTAGTGTCTTATGATCTTTTGCTCTGGAGAACGTTTTAGGCTAAAATGAAGAAACTTGGATACTAATTTGTCAAATATATACAGGTAATTGGATTAGTTGAATTGTCGACTGGCCTAGCTTTTTGTATATGGTGTGTGGTGAGGCAAGGTGTGCCATGAGAGTGCATTGAAGGGTATCAGTTGTGAGTGTGTTGAAGTCGTAATCCTGAAATGTTGTTGCTTTGTTTCAGGGGGTGAACTCGACTTATGAAATTCAGTCTGATGATGATTACGAAGTGGGTCAGGGAAGGGCATTTGCAAGTGGTCGAAGAAAAACTAAGATTGTCTGTACAATTGGTCCTTCCACAAGCTCACGTGGAAATGATATGGAAACTTGCAGAAACTGGGATGAATGTAGCGTTTGAATATGTCTCATGGGGACCATACGTCGCACCAGAAAACTATTGATCTTGTCAAAGAATACAACTCTCAATTCAAAGACAAGGTTATAGCCATAATGCTGGACACCAAGGTACATTCACTTTACATTTTTCTCTCGTTCTTTACCTGCTCATATCGTGAATGAGCTTGTAGTTAGGAGCTCAGGGTCTTTAGTATATCATTCTTATTCTTCTACCTCTATTTTGGTTCTTATACAAATTTTGAGGTTATAGTTGTTATATGATTTTTTGTTCTTCATGTAGGGTCCTGAGGTTAGGAGTGGAGATGTACCACAACCAATTCTGCTTACAGAGGGACAAGAGTTTAACTTTACAATTAGAAGAGGAGTTAGCACCAAAAGATACCGTTAGTGTAAACTATGATGACTTTGTGAATGATGTGGAGGTTGAGACATAGTTCTGGTTGATGGTAAGTAGTATCTTGTGGGTGCTAAATTGGTAGATGAGTTAATTTGGTTTGCATGTCATCTAAGTTGATATGGTCTTGTTGTAAGCATGTAGCTGAAGTTTTAGAAATATGGAAAGTTAAATGTTGACTCTTTTGAGTAATTTCAAGATACAAGAGATTGAATGCCCTTGTTTTGTGCATTTGGTTTGGTGGATTCTAGAACTCTGTCATTGGGATGAGATTGAAGAATGTATTGATTTATTTCTGTGATCAACTTTGATGGGAAAAGCCAGACTATAGAGTTAGACTAGTTCTTTTAGTGTGCTGGTGTTTGTTAACCTAAAGTAGCTGGGACATTGTTTAGGCAAATAAGTACCTGATCTATTCCAGATTGTGAGTCTGACATCATAGCATGCGTTATCTGACAAGAGAGAATAAATCTGTATTCACGTGTATATATGTCTTATATTTGATGTACTGAGTTCATTAGCTATGCTCTAAAAAGGGAGTTCTTTCGCCATCTCCCTTTGATAAATCTACTCATATTTTTGACAAGACCTGATCATGTAGCTTATCTTTCTACTAGGTGGAATGATGTCTTTAGCTGTGAAGTCAAAGACAAGGGATTCAGTTAAATGTGTGGTCATTGATGGTGGAGAACTAAAATCGAGGCGTCATTTGAATGTTCGTGGAAAAGTGCAACTTTGCCTTCAATAACAGGTAATCTTCAGTAATGTTGTGGAAGTTGTGTGAATTTCTCCATTTGATGTCCACATTATTATTTTTGAGAAAAAACAAGCTTTTAGGAAAGAAAGAAAAATAGTAATATTAAATTACTAACATACTATAGCCTTCCGAGTTTCAAAAAAGAACAGCTATGAGTCAGGAAGTTATCCTTAAATTATGTGCATAGTGATGCCCAAGCAATGATCATAATCTGGCCTTATCGGCTCATCCCAAACCTCATCTGACCCAAACCTACCAACATCTTCAAAAACTCTTATTACTTTCTATCCAGATGACCCAAAAATGGCCAACACACTGCCACTGCAGAAAGGTTTAGCTTTGTGTTATTAGATCTTTAACCTTGCACGGAAACGCGTTTAACAATCTCCAAGAATTTAACCAGTTCACCTCAAAAATTTTTGCAAATATGAAGCCCCTAGACAGTCAAGAAAAACATGATCAGTTAACTGACTTAACTCGCACTCTTTTTACTCATGATGCAGTAGTGAGGAGAGAAATCAGTCCAACCAATTTTTGAAAAATTCACATGAGTTGACTTTTGCATGAGCTACCAACTAAATGGACCTTTACCTTCAACGGTACCTTGCTTTCCATATTAAAACTCTGAACCACATAGAGACATTGTTTTCGTGATATAGACCTGAAGTGAAAACTACAAGATACCTCAAGCAGTTATCTCTTCATATCCAATCTATCAGACATCAATGTATCATTTTTGCAGACTTAACAAAGAACTCCCCAATCTCACTATCTCATATGCTTCTCTGGAGGCCTCAAATCTCATCCCATAGGAGAGAAAAAAAAATAAATAAATAAATAAGAGCACATATGACTACCTTTGACCTGTATTAAACAGGTGTGGCAACCTGTTTCTTAAATTCTCAACACACATCCTCTTCCCTCTACCAACATGCATAATTGGATAAATTTCTATTACCCTTGAGTCCTTGCTTGGTCTTTTGTGCTGCTGAATTCATATCTTGTCCATTTTCTTGGGCTCCTTCTGTTAGACAAATACTTTGCTCCAAAAGTTCTTAGCTATTAGGAATGGGCCAACAGTGCATATTAAACTAACACCCTCCCTTACGATATAAACCCAACTTGCACGCAGAAAGGCAGACAGGTATAGGCGATAAAATTGGGGGATGATTGAACTCAGGATCTCCTGCAAACAAGGCTATGATACCACTGTTGTCCCAAAAAAATAAGCCGTTAGGGAATGGATTGACATGTATTTTAAAGTTAACACCATATTTGCTGCTAATGATCAAGCTGCTAGCCATAATGATTCCTCTTCCAAGTTCATCAGAACCACTTCCCAAAAAAGGCTTTTATTTTACCAGAAAAGTACCCAAAACCAACTCTGATTTTTCCTTATTGAGGACCATTTTATCCAATTTTGATGAAGTGCCTTTTTCCGATTCAGTCGACAGAACATCTCTCATCTTGTTAGCCAACTGAAATATTCAATTTATGGCCTTCTCTATCGGTCTCTTCTACAGAAAAAGACTGGGAAGATATCAAGTTTGGAGTGGACAATGGAGTTGATTTCTATGCTGTCTCATTTGTAAAAACTGCTGCGGTGGTTCATGAGTTGAAAAGATTATCTCAAAGGTATTTCTATGAGCTCTATACACAACTCAGTTGGATTCTCATTTTCAATCTCTTATCCATTTCTTCTTGTCTCTTCTATATGTTATTGACTCCTGAACTGAGTTGTGTATTTCTTGCAGGTTGTAATGCAGATATTCATGTAATTGTAAAAATTGAAAGTGCAGACTCTATACCAAATTTACATTCAATAATTTCCGCATCTGATGGGGTTAGCATTATTTGTGACTTTATTTTCATGAATAAGAGCCCATCTGATCCTCAATTGTTAGTTGTTACCATCAGCAATGCCATATTATGTATATTCTTTTTTGTTGGTCAACTTTATAGGCTATGATTGCTCGTGGGAGACCTTGGAGCTGAGCTCCCAATTGAGGAAGTTCCTTTGTTGCAGGTAATTTGATTTATGTTATATATTTGCACTGACTTGGAAAGATACAAGTCTGAGGCAAAATGTCGGACATATATAGCAATAATAGTTAATCATTTAGCTTGTTACAATATTCTGCTGCTCTGTTCTATTAAGAAATAAGTTTTCAGTAATCCAATTGTGAATGATGGATCTGCATAATGGTTCATTAACAAAAAGTTGAAGCAAAGGTGCTTCGCATAATTTTAAATCTTTTAATGGCCAGTTGAAATTGTACTAAATCAAATTGACTTTCTTACCAAATTAGGTATCGATGTTCTAACATATGATTATCAGATTTTATGTATATACATATAAGTTGATTAAAAATTTGTTTCCCTTTTAAATCTTGAAGTGATATAGCATCACTCCAACTATGGTGACTATTTAGGACTGCTAGGAATATTGAATGGTGGCGAAGAAGTTTATACTTTTATAGGATGTCTTAAGTTGGATATGATCAAATTTGTCAAATTCAAAAGAATCCAAACCAGGTAGTACATGTAAGTGTGTAACAATGACTTTATCTGTGTTTTTAGAGATGACAAATAATAGACAACCCAGAGTGTAGAATATATCAGGTTCTCTGATAATATTTCCTTCTTATATAGCTTTTGGACTGTTAATATTTGTGATCGATTCTGAAACTAATGTCCTTATGGAAATGAATCCTATGTTATCTAAACAGGAAGACATCATTAGAAGGTGTCACAGTATGCAGAAACCAGTTATTGTAGCAACTAATATGTTGGAGAGCATGATCGATCATCCTACACCAACCAGGGCAGAAGTCTCTGACATTGCAATTGCAGTGAGAGAAGGTGCTGATGCAATCATGCTATCTGGAGAAACTGCCCATGGAAAAGTAAGTACACTGGTAGTCATTAGTAGTACTGTTGTTGTTGCTGTTGTTGTTGATTTCTAATTTTTAATCGGAGGATCGCATTTCTTATTACAGACTGGTTGTATTTATATTTTTTGAACATCTCAGGATGATGGTTTTAATCACCCTATCAAGTTTTATAGAAATATTTAAAATATCACTTCATCCTTGGCGGTTTGTGTCAGTCTGTCAAGTCTGTTGTGTGGTATATTTTCTTGCCACTGGAGGCTTCACTATATTAGTACATTATCCAATAACATCTGAGATTAATTATATTGGTTTTATGTTCCCCATTTTTGGGTGAAGTCTGGGTTTGTCTACCATGTGATCAAATGATAATTGTTTTTAGAAAAGGATGAGTCCAAAAGAATCCAGTATTCAGGTTCGTTTTGTTGACTTGCCTCATATTATGCATAATTGAAAACCTTGGTTGTTCTGTTTCTTTTGCTTTCCCTCGTTTTGTGGCTGAAGACATTTGTTGGCTGTAGCAAGATATCATCTCTTGTTGAACCAGCTTCAATTATAATAGCTGGCAACAAGTGCTTCCATATCTTATTAATTCTGTAATTTCATTTCTAGATATCCACTCAAAGCTGTTAAAGTTATGCATACTGTGGCATTGAGGACTGAGGCAAGTCTACCAATTAGCACTATTCCTCCGATCCAAATAAGTACCTATAAAGGTATGCACTGGTTATATAATGGATTTTCTGTTTTTATGAGTTTTTTTTTCCTTCCGCTTGGTTGCTATATATACTGCCGTTGGCGTGAGATACTTGTTGAATCTAAATATGTGGACCCTTTTCACAGAGACATATGGGGAAATGTTTGCTTTCCACTCCACAACTATGGCCAACAGTCTCAATACACACCCATCATCGCTTTCACAAGGACAGGATCCATGGCTGTACTTTTAAGCCATTATAGGCCATGCTCAACAATCTTTGCCTTCACAAATGAGTAAGTTCAGTATCCTAATAATATGCATCATGTCTGAAAATGGCACTTATATAGTTTGATACTTTTGGTCTATTCTGGAAGTCCACACAACGATCTCTAGTTTTATAGTGAGCGGTATACACATATGGATCGCCTTTACTAGGAAAAATATGTGAACTTTTATATAACAGTTCCCTTTCCCGCAAGTGGACGACAAATTGTTTAGATTCTGATGAAAAGAGATATCATGTCACTCTGCTATAAAGGTTTATCTTTGACCTAAAAAGAGACTGAGCAAAAAAAAATTTGTAGATAAAAGCCTGTTACAGAACAACTGTTGATAGAAAAAATCAGTCTTCTGTGGTATAGCACTTAGCTTATTATAATTATGTCAAACGCTGGCCTGTATTCTATCTTTTGTTTTTCATGCACAATTCCGTTTATACAACTTTTTTTTTATAAGAAACAGACATGAGACAACGAGTCCTCTAGATAGTCTAAAGTACCACTCTAGAATTAATAACATGAGCTGCCTCAAAATGTTACAATAAAAATAGTAAAAGTCTCTTGAAGCACAACAGCATTCCAATAATATAAAATAGCCCAAAGGCCAGAAGGAATAATCCCAAAACTGAAAAGATACTGGCCCCCAAGTGAATGCTAATAACTGATCCGGCTTCCTCACCCCTTACCCCTCAAAAGATCCTCACATTCCTTGCCATCCATACTAAATACAGCCAACACACCACATTAGCAACACAACCCCCTCTTTCTGCCCACAGAAATTTACCTCTCACACAACATGAAATTTTGTGATTTTTGGTTTTAAAGCTAAAAGCTAAACGCATTTGAGACCTAGGCTGTTGGGTAAAGGCTCAAATCACAGAGTTTAAAAAGTCCCTATACGGGATATTTCCTGTTATGTACTATTTTTATTGTGAACATTTTCATGAGGAATATTGCTGTAAAACAACATTTTAAACTTAAATTATGTTTAACTGCCATTCTGACTTTTATGGAATTTAAGATTTTCATGCGGCATTGAAAACCTCATTGCATATTGGTTTTAGCTTCATAAGCCAATTGCAAAATGCAATCACTGTTGTCTTTCCGTGTAAGGGATTATGGAAGCACAAGTTAAACTTGGTTTTGTTATCTGTTCTAAAACTATTGACATTTTCTCTGCTTTGTAGAGAAAGGATTAAGCAGAGATTGGTGCTTTATCATGGTGTCCTCCCAATATATATGCAATTTTCAAATGATTCAGAGGAGACTTTCTCAAGAGCAATAAAGCTATTAGTGGTTAGTGATCACTGATTTCTCAACTGTGTCTTCTTTTATCTTATATTGCTTTCGTTTGTGGTAAAAGTATTCCAATATTTGATGCATAGGTTAAGGGTCATTTGAAAGAGGGAGAGCATGTTACTCTTGTCCAAAGTGGTGCACAACCAATCTGGCGTCCAAGAATCTTCTCATCATATCCAAGTTCGTAGAAGTGGAAAGTATTATGAACCTGTGAGAATTTGTTTTTAGTTGGTTTTAGTTGCTGATAGTCAAATTTACATTTGAGTTTAACTTGTTGACATCTAGTAAATATAGTTCCAATATTGAATGCAAAAAAGTAGATCAAGTTGATTTATATCTAATACGTAAAGCAATTATGTCATTACCAATTTTAGATGTTATATTGTGAATTTTCTTTTCATTTATGTGTTTGCGTTTCTTGATACTATTTATGAGCTCGATCACCAATTTTGTTAAAGAATGATGTGCATGGATTGTGCTCTGTAAATCTATGCCATACATCAGACATAGTTGTCTAAAAGTACATGTGATTATAGATACATCTGCTTGGGCCACTTGGCCTTTGATTAGTACAGAAAAAATTATAGTTTTTCTGTGAGGTAGTTATTTAGGATTACTGCGAGTTAATAGGTGCACAGAACCTGCAAATCTAATCAAACAGAACCTTCATCCTTCTTTAGATAAAGACTAATCATAATCCGCATAGTTGATGTTCTCTATGTTGCCAAAGAGGAATCAGAAAATGATATATCATCAAGTTTCTTTCCATCTGTTGCTGGCTAACAGCAAACCAGATTCCATCCCAGAAAGCAGGATATGCTTACAGAATCACCTTCCACAGAGCTTATTAGGACTAGTTTCCCTGGGAAGAAACCTTCCGACTTATTCTTTTTTCTTTTTCTTTTTGGGGAGGGTGGGGGCCGCGCCAGGGCTTTGCTAACATGGTTCCAATAGATGGTCTTTTTAAGGAAATATACAAGTCAAGTCTGAAGGAAGAGGTGCTTCCATTAAAGGTCAGAGTAGTTCTCTTTACATATTACGACAGCTTCAAAGAGTTCCCATCATTACAATAGATTTCTCTAGAAGCACATGTATATTCTTGTAGCTAGCAATAAAACAAACAAATGAGAATGAGGGAAGATCTAAGACCTAAAACCAAAAGCTACCCACCTCTTCCAACACACCATTCACTACTAGAACAGCCTGCACAGTAAAAAGTACAGTGTTGCTGCTTAAGATACAGAGAAAAACGGGTGTAAGAGAGTTGGTAAGAAAGAGATTCTCTTAACCCCGCTGTTTATGACCTCATTCATCTTATTTAATATAGGTTGCTAGCATCAGTCTTAACATGCCTCCTTGATGTTTCCATCAGACTTTGAAGTTTTCTTGATCTTCATTTTCTTCAAATCTTCCCTCCAACTTGATACACTTGTACCACTTGGCGCATGCAATGTAGACAATCAAATCTATTGATGTCAAGGCAGCTAAGAGGAAGTAAAATCTATCTAGGTGACCTTTGTTGAGGTTTCCAGGAATCCATCCGGGCATGTGATCCTCAGTTGATATCTTCATGACCATACTCACAAGCAAGCTGCTAACGTAGTTACCCAGAGATATGGATGTCATGCACAGGGCACTTCCAAAAGCTCTTCAGTCCATCAGGTGCTTGTGCATTGAAGAACTCCAACTGACCTACATACATGAAAACTTCCAGAAGCACCTATGAATGCATACTGAGGTATTTGCCAGAAGATGCTTAGGGTGCTTGAGCCATCGCAATGGGTGCATTCTTTTCTTTGCATACTTAAGTCTGTAGCACTCCACAATGCCAGCTGAAAGCATTGCCAAGATTGCTATAACAAGGCCAATTCCCATTCTCTGAAGCTCAGTAAGTCCTCTGGAATCTGATTTTCTTATTTTGCTCACAAGTGGGTCAAGAATTCGGGCGGTAAAAGAAAATGAAAACTGCCACACTGAGGATATCAAAGCTAGACATGCTCGCTGGCGGAATGCGGAAGTTTGAAACAGTGGTTTTCATAGCCGCTCCCTGCTCTACAAATAGAGTAGCCATTTGTGTAAAAACCACTGAATAGAGAATGGTGCACAGCCAAATTGGGAGCAACCTTAGAATGCATTTAACTTCTTCCACTTGTGTAATTGGGCAGAGACGCCATGGGTTGTGGAGACCTTGCTTCTGGTTGTCTAAATCTCTTGATGAGATATATGCTGCCCTGTCCAGGAACCTGTGTTTAAAGGAAGTTAGCTCTATGTTTCTGAAGTCATAACAATAATGAGGTACCTATTGAAGGAATCAGCCAAAGTATCAAGAACGTGGAGTTTTATGTTATGCTCTTACTTGAACCCATGGGTGTAGAGGATCTTTCGGTTGCCATTCATGGAAGACTCCTTCCTTTCCTCTGTGTATAGTTCCTCTCCACCTGATGGCATCTCTACCTTGCCTTTTTCACAGCAGCAACTAAGACTTGGCAAAACCTTGCAAGAGGGTTACCATTTGGTTTGAAGTGCCTGTACCTAGGAGTCCCTATAAGAAACAGGACCAATGCTGCAAATGCAGACGCAGTGGACGCCCAGAACCCAATTGCCCAAATTCCTTCATCCTCGAAGTACCCCAATATGGTGTTGGAGAAAAGGGAGCCTAGGTTCATTGCCAAGTAGAAGTAGCTGAAAAATGCCACCTTTGAGTGTCCTTCCCTGCGGTCCTCTTCATCAAACTGATCAGCTCCAAATGTTGCAATGTTTGGTTGGTACCTCCATTTCCTAGGGCAATGAGGTAGATGGAGAGGTAGAATAACACAATTTGGTAGCTTTCATGAGTTCCACATGGATTTTCTTGGCTCCCACAACCTTTGGGCCTCAGTAAGAAGAGTTGCGATGATAGTGACAATGATGCCAGCCCCTGCAAGTTAATGTATTAGGAACAAAGCATTGGCAAAGAATACTAACTTATTCTCAGTTAATGCTATAGTCTTTTTGTTTTAGATGGCATGCTTTCGTCTTGGAAAACAATGGTGCTTAGCTCATTGTTTGAATCCCATTAATAATGTAAGTAAATGGCACTTACTATGACAAATATGATTTGAAAGATTGCACAGGTTTTATAGCGTCCCCAATAAGAATCACTGAGGAAAGCACCAACTAGGGAGAAGATGTAGACGGTTCCCGTCCATTTGCTCCACACTGTTAGCTGCCGTCGCATTGTTTTGTTGCAACACCCTGGTTAAGAAAAGGACCAGGTTCACCCCAACTCCAAAGAATGCTAGGGTAGCCAGACCTTGGTTCACTGATTTTTCAATTGAACAATACAATAACAAAAAGGGTCAGAAGGTTCAAAACATGTGGTTTCAACTTTCAAGCAACTATTGAAACTGGAAGATTTAATTGGGTTGGAAAACTCGACGTTTAAATACATGTCTGGGGAAGAGCGAGTTTGTCTTAACTACTTTTAAAACTAAATACCTGACTATATGAGATCCCAATCAAAAAGATATATGATCTAAACAGAATTCAAAGACCAGAGATATAGCAACAATTGTGCTTGTAACAGATTGAGTTTATATATATATTTTTTCCTTTGACATCTTTCTCTTTTTAGGGAAAGAAGTTATCCCATGCTTTAGGATGATCAAAGAAATCGTTTTTCAGAGTTGCTTCGCATTGAAATCAAACACATTCAAGGGTAACAAGATTTTTCTTAAGAGTGAAAAGGGAAGCTTTCGGAAAGCATTTTGAGAACACAATCAAAACCCATATATGGTTAGCATTCATCATCAAGCATGTTCAGGTTGTCTCATAGTTTGGTCCATCCTCTACATACGCATCAAACTGTTATTGTCATCTACAACTCTAATTTTACCAGAAGATCGGTCACTCATTAATGCATTAGATCAATATACATGTGCAATCAAAATAGATATCCAGCAAATTGACAGCAACTCAGATGCACACATATACAGTTCCTTCTCTATATAGGAACCTCAAATTAATGATTCACTGATAAAGCATGCACATCAATTAGGTTCATTTACAATAGTGTTGATAAAATCTACTTCTGAAAATATGGATAGTACGTGGTGTCTTTTTTTTTTTTTTTTCTGGGAGTCGAATAAAATGTGTTTAGTACCTCCTCGATATGGGTTCCTACTCTCTGCTGGTGAAAACATTTCAGAAAGAAAAAGGGATATTCCCTCTTTGGACACCAAAGTGACCTAAACTCGAGGATAGGTGGCAAAGCAGAAAAGCTTTTAGGATGTTCTAAAGTAAAGTTATATTTGGATCTACAGTCCTGCTTGAGATTAGGCATTCTTCCAGACTTTAGTGGAAACTAGGACATGACCATAAACCATAAACACAATTATTATAATCTCCAGCTTATGGACAATTAAAACCCAAAAAAAAAAATCTAATGCAAGGAAATAGTTTTTTTGGCTAAAACATGAAGACACATTGGCTTTGGGGATAGTGTGAGTAGATAACTCTTGAACCCTTTAACGTAAAATTTGAGGGAAAGGACACGTGGCAGAAACCCACGTCATGCAAATCAGACACCGATTACGTGTCTGAGACGTATTACTCTGAGTGCATGCTTTCCTCACATTCACGCTCCCTCTCTCTCTACTCTTTGGTCATGTCGTCTACTTCCCAGTCTCTCTCTCTCTCTCTCTCTCTCTCTCTCTCTCTCTCTCTCTCTCTCTCTCTCCACACACACACTTCGAACCTAACAAGTCTCGTTTTCTCTATCTAAGATTCTCTCTCCCTCTCTCCAAGTTTCTCTCTCTAAAACAGAAAAACATGGTTCTTGTGGTGGTGAACTGGCACTTTAAATTGGGGCACTAGCTAGTGGAGTGGAGTTTAGCTGGCTATAGAGAAACCCAGCATGCAACAAGGACTCTGCAACACTTGGTTCTGGGTTTCAGTGCCAAGTGTATCAAATCCTCTCTCCCTTATATATTTGCTTCTAGCTTATCAAAGAAAAATCAAAACTGCTTATCTAATACACAGGCTTCCATTTCATCCCAGTTCTGGATAAACTCTTGCTCATTTTCAAAAGATTTGCTTGAAGGTTCTTGAATGTTCTTGAACCAAGCAACCCAAATCTAAGGCAGCAGAACCAAGTAATAAAAAGCAATAAAACTAGAGGACCGTTTTTTTACTACTGGGTAAATAAAAGCAGGGGACCTTTGGGAGTAACAATTTTGATGAGGTTTGAAATGAGGTTAGTGATTTGTCATATAAACACAATTGAGGAACCCAAGAAAACCAAGAGATATATGTGAGTTTTCTTTTCCCTGTTTCTTGGATTTTTTGAAGAGTGATTTGAGAAAACGGTGCTTACTAAGAATGATGATTCCGGCTACCCATCTTCCGGATTTTGCTCTGATTGCTGGGCGGCCATGCATGTCTACACTTCCATCAAGTGTGTTTGTGGTTCCCTCTTCATCTTCTTTGAACTTGCCCTGAAGTTTTTTCATATATAAGAAAATGAAAATCAATAAACTATACTGATTTTTTTTGCTACTACGATCACACAACAAAGAGTTGGCATTTCTCAAGAATGCATATGGTAAAACAAGGAAATCATGCCAAGAAGGTGGACAGCTGGACATGATTAAATGAAACACAGATAAACAAAAAGGGGAGCTCAAAGACGGTGAGGGAAAGAAGGACATTGTGGGGTTTGCTAATTTACCTCGTTGCAGACCTCTAAACAGGCCATTGAAGATGTGTAGAGTCAGAGAAACGCTTTGGATTATTGACAGGGCTAAGAGAAAGGTTGTGAGTGCTAAAAGGAAGAGACGATATTCTGAACTACTTGAGCAAAGAAAAGAGAGGGGTAGGTGTTATTATATAAAGGAAAGGAGGGACAATTGACGGTCCAGATTGCACAGATGAAAGTGGGGACACCACCAAAGGAAATAATAATCCTTTTGTTTTCTTTTTCATTTTTCTTTTTGGTTTAGGTGCAATCTGTTTGGACCAGATAGCAAAAGAGAAAATGGAGAGGTTCTCCATTGTATTCTTCCCTACTCTGTTTTTCAAAAACAAATGACACTTTTGAAAATCGAGTTCTTCCATTATGGTATGGAAGAAATGCTCTAGAAATGTAGCATGTTTTTTTTTTCACGTGAATTTCTAGAATCAATATGTTATTCCTTGAAAAAATTTTTGATTCCTTGTTTTTAGCATATTCCCAATTTGATGCTGATTATCGCCATTTTTTTGGAAAATTTGGACATTTATTTAATTACTTTCGTTTTTGCTTCCATAATTACTTGAATTCATACGTTACCAGTTTTCTCATTGCACATATGGACATTATCCTATTTTATCCCTTTCTAGTCAGTTGGAACAAATCCGAGTGTTCTTTAATAATGCAAATGAATTTAGCTTGTCACTTAGCTGGGGATCATTTAAAAAGAGGATAAGAACACTTACATGCACTTGTTTTTCTTAGTTTCTTACGATTAGAGATATAATATATGTCATAGATTTGCTGCTCAATTATTATGAAGGATAAGATTCCTTAATCATATGGACATTTCATTCATCACAGTTAAAGACTGAAGAGTTCGCATTCTTCTTGAGAGGAATTGGTGGCGTTTTGAATTATATGCACAAATAATGCACATGTTTCTGCATACTTTATGCCTCAAGTTGCTAAGACATTCTCTTACACCCAAGATAATATGCCTTATATAATTTTTATTAGGAGATGAGGGTATTAATTCAAAATGCACTTTGTCCAGTGTCCAAAAATATTCTATAATAAACGAGTGATTTGGGATGAATACTTTTTTTTTTTTTGGACTTATTTCCGGCAAAATGCCATCCTTTTATATCACATTGGGTTCTTAAAGAGGAAAGATGCCTAAGTTCTTGAGTACTTGCTCTTCAAAGTCATACAAATTTCTTTAAGGATAGTAATTTATGGCCAATAGTTCTATCTCTATGCACGTTGGAAACAACTCAACAGACAACTCATTGTAGGTTGTTTAGCATTCTTTGGGAGGAGGAGGATTCAAGATTACACCGGCGTGCACTTGCACCGACATATAAATAGATGGTTAGATTATATTAAATACACTCTTAGGTCATTAATAAAAATATTAATTATAAATATCAAAGGTTTAGATCATCTTATAAGTGTTGAGTCATTTGCACCATCGGTGCATAGAATAATTCCCTCTTTGGGAACAATATTTTTTGTTTTAAAATGATGAATGCAGCTAAATTTCTCAGTATTCAATCTTCTGCATTGATTAAGTGGTTAAACTGCTTATTAGTTTAAGTGAGTACGTGTGATTACTATGATACGCATCCAATATAGATTGCGGTGTTCTTTTCAGTTATATTTGTATTACGACATAATAATAATCATTATACCCACGACTCATGAACTGAAACAACTTTTTGATAGGTCAATCAGCCCATGAGCAATTCCGAAGCTAATATTGATGCGCCTAGGCCACGGGCAAAGATTCCACATACTTCCATGATCGAAAATCACATACATGCAACCACGCAGACAGTAATACGCGACAATCTATTGAATACAATAATTATAATGATCCAAAAGTTGATAAGGCAACTGTGTTGACGGGATTAAATAGTTAAAAGTGATACGCATACAAGGTATTTTCAAATTCGCATTGATTACGTCAAGAAAATCAATGTGGCGAATGATGAACGGCGATAGATAACACTATTTTGTTAGTGAATATTTATCGCACTGGGTTCGCTCAAAGATGTTCTCAATGTAGCTTCTTTATTTTAAAATGGGGCCAATAAAGCGAGACCTATGAGTAGACACTGTAAATGGACGGATTTGGATCGGATCGACCTAAATCCAAATCCGTTTACTTAAAAAATTCGATCCAAACCAGCTCCGTTAACCCGGGCGGATCGTTGATAGCTCGATCCAAATCCGTATCTGCGGATTAGCGGATACCCGATCCGCTAATCCGACCCGTTATAATTTCAAATATTTTAAAATTTTTAAATAGTAATATTAAATTTATATCATGATACCTCATAAGATATTAATAAAATATTAAAACAACATGAAAAGTATCACCAAAAGTAGAATTACATTATCAAAATTCTTAATGCTTCTTGGAATTTGTCCCTTAGATTTCTGCAAAAAAATTGTATTAGAAATTCTTCATATTTTATATTTTATATATATTTTTAAAATAATAATATATTAATAAAAAATAATATTTTTATTATTAAAAAAGCGGGCGGATCATTAACGGATCGGATCGACCTAGATCCGTATTTGATCCGTTAAATAAGCGGGTTAACGGATTCGGATCATTGCGGATCAACGAATCAAAACTTTCGATCCAAACCCGGCCCAATAGTCACGGATGCGGAAGCGGGTCGGATCAAAATCGGTCCATTTTACAGGTCTACCTATGAGAGCTTTCACTCTCCAAAACCCTAACGACATCGAACTAGGTGTAGAGCCACCATGAGTGTGACCATGGCTGCGCCTCCGCTTTTCTTGATCGCCTCACGCAATATCTAGCTAGTTGCGCCTTTGATTGCGTGCATTATAGGAAGCCTTGTCGCTCCTTCATCTCCATATTTATTTGTCATTTTGTTTTGAATGCAAATCTTTCATCTGATCCGACATATCTATTTTGCTGATTTATGTTAAATTGCTCTTTCTTTGGATTATGGTTACAATTCAAGGTGGACTTCATTTTCGGCCGGTGTGGGATCGGGTGTTCTATTGAATGGAATGGGCGAAGATCTCTAGGCTCTTAACGGTGGCGAGGAGTGGTGGTATAGGGCTGATGGTCCACGAAGGGGTGCCATTAGCACTGGAAGGCCTACATCTATGAGTAAATTTGCTAGGCAAACAACCATGGCGCAGGCCTATGATTAATGGTAGATTTGATGGGGAGAAGGTGATGGTCATGCCTCCCACAGGAGGGTGCCAGAAGCAACTTGGGTTCTTGTAGTGATTTCGATTTGGGATGCTAATTCCGGAGTGGGCTTAGCAACTGGGCTCAAATATGGACTAGCCTGTTGGGCTCTTATTCTTAGGGTTTCACATTAGGGATCCAGGGAAATTTTTGAATATACTTTCTTTTAAAAAAAAAAAAAAAAAGAGGATCAAAGGACTTCACTCCTACCCCATGGTGACTCGAACCCATGACTTCATCATTAGGTAGTAGGTGCTCTAACCATGAGCTAACACCACTTCAAGTGATTCTTGGCCGGCAAACAGATGGCTAACTTAGCTTACATATATACTATAGGGTTTTTAATGTCAAGTTAAAGAATTTTCGGAGTACCACAATTGAGTGTATTGTGAAGGAAATTCAAACTATTTAATTTGTGTGGAATGACTCACATAATCATGTAGGCTCTATAAATAATTGAGCTTCAATAATTCAGTATACTAGTGGATGGTATTAGTTCCCTTACTTAAGTGCCGCTTTTAAATTTGAGACTAATGAAGTTTCTATTTCAACTCAAAAACAAGTAGCTTTTTTTTTTTTTTTTTTTTATAAAAATGACAACAAAGTTTATTGACAATAAAGAGAATTACAATAGTAAGAGCATTTCTAAGAGCTTTAGAGATTTTTTCTCTAGTTTAGGGAGTTTTATTTGTTTTTTTTTTTTTTGGCTCCAACAACATATTCCATATACATATCCCTATTTTAGAGAAATTGATGAAGAACAAAATAAAAATCTATACTTACAGTAAACTCTAAAATTATAGAGAATTATCTTTTAGAAAACTCTCTTCTAGCTATCCTCTGTTTTTTGATTGGGTCATTCTCTTTTTTATTGTATTTATTTCTATCATTAATTATTTGTTAATGTTTTTAATTTTAAAAATAATAGCATCTTTTTTTTTTTTTTTTTTGAAAGGAAAATAATACCATCTTTAAAAAGGCGTAAAGCGGGCGCTCTCCTAGGGTTTTAAGTCAAACAGAGAGAGGAGATCCGCCCACATCTACGGCGCTCTTCTAGCCTAGGCCCGGTGCTCGCTGCCGTGGTGGTGGTCGGTATTTGGGGTGTTCAGATCCGGTAGAGTTTGGGGATTTTTGGGGACGGGAGGTCTTCACATTTTGGGACGGGCGTAGTAGATCCTGTGCAGGTACTGCATTTGCCGCGATTCCACCGGCCGAGGAGCACGCAGAGGGAAGTCAGCCGCTATCAAGAGGAGGCATAGATCTTTTCCGGCTGGGGCCTCTCGTGGGATTGTGGACTATTCAAGGAGGCATCGCATGACCGGGATTGATTTGATTTTCAGTGCGGGCCCCGTGATGAGGCAATGGAAGATAGGGCCGGGAGGGCCAAAGCTTGGCGGAGGAGGCATAGCGGTGAGTGGCCTCACGGGTTACGCCCCCATCGGCTCGAAGTTCGGGCTTGGGCCCTTGGGCCTAGGATCAAGCTTGAGTTGTTGGGCTCCAATGTGGGTTCAATCAGGTGGGGTTTGGGTTCCACCTTTGGGCCTGATGAGGAAAGAAAGCCTTGCGATTCTTGTTGTCTTTGCTCACAGGTATGGACTTGGGCTTTTGGGCTGGGCCTAAATTTGAGTTGATGGGCCCTTCTCCATCCGCCGGATTTGGGCTTGGTTTCTGAGCACAGGTTCGAGCTCAAGCTTGGACTGGTTGCGTTTGTTGCAGTTGCTTTGGATAAGAAGAGCAAGACCAACCCGCTGCCGAGGTTGTTGGCTCCTGACAAGAGGTCGTGGAGGGTGTTGGCTCCAACCCTAAGGGGAAGGAGCTAGCATTTTTCTAGGTCTCTGCTATTAGACATCTGGTTACAAGCCTTCTAAAGTTGGAGTAATCTCTATGAGCTTTTTCTAAGATGTTTCTAGTTGTATTTGTACCACAATTGCGTGTGTCGCATTAGACTAGATGAATGATTTTTCCTTAGAATAGCGAGGTTGTTCTTGCTTGCTTAGGCTTGCTATCCAGTGGCGTCCCTTTAGACTTTAATGAGTTTAGTATTGACTTAGATAGGTTCTCCGGTCTCACCGGACTCTTATGTTAGTGCATGTTAGACTCACGACATGTTTTCATGGCTTTGATATCTAATAACATCAAATCCTTTCAAAAAAAAAACCATCTTTAATTGTGGATAATTCATTATAAAGAAAATGTTAGAGAAGCTATTGGAACTTCAGAAGAAAAATTATAAAGATTTTATCTTTTGAGTACCTACAATATGGATATTTTAAGGAAACTCTTGGAGATTCTCTAAGCATAACAAGATGCATTATAGAGATTTTAACTGGCTTCGGATTTTAAATCCGAACTTGTTCAGGTTTCACCGATATTGCATTTCCTACTTTTGAAACCTGAACAAGTCCGGATTCAAAAATCCATCTGCAAAAAGATATAGGGCACTTCAAAAAAGATGATCTTAACAGAAATATTTTCTGTTCTTTTTTTCTGTAAAAGTTGTCATCTTCATCTGAAATTTCACTTAAAATTAATGTCTAGTTATTAAAAAGATCCATTCTCCAAAAAAAAAAAAAACGTTGTCAAAAAAGATCGATTAAATTGATTAAAAACCTATTTTGATTAACTTAATCAAAAGTTCATTTTGATTAAAAAGATGATCACCCAAAATTAAATGCAAAATAATGCATGGCCCTTTACATATTCTCTTGATACAATATCGTACAACTGAGATATTCTTTGTTATAAAACTTTCTCAATTTCCTTAGGGATTAATTATGCGACCTATGTTCAAAAGTAGGAAATGCAGAATGAGTGAAAAAGCTAATAATGCAAATACTAAAATCGACAACAATATTCTTAATTAGTTAGTTGATGAGGAGACAACCATCACATAGAATAGGAATAAGGATCTCCCAACAGTGAGGGATGACCTTAATTATTGCGAATTATAGGTTTGCTTTCTCAATTCCTATGAAACAATGATGCACATAATATATTATGGGTGGTGCTATTCACACACTCATTTTCTCTATTCACACACCCTCTATTTTTATATTACTTTAATTCAATTCTGTTTTACAAATTACCCTAACTACCTCCCTTGTAATTCTATTTCTTTTTATTTTTATTTTTTATTTTTTATTTTATCTATTTGGCAAGTCAATCATGAATCAAACATCATTATGCAATAAATTAATTTTTCTTTTACCTATAAATGAAGGAAAAATAATCACGTTCATTAAGTGGAATGACCTATATTATTATTAGGCGAGAATATGCTTCCCAAGTAATTACATTCATCCAACTGAATCTAAATTGAAAAGTTTGTTCTCATACAAGTAGGAGGGGTAAAAGCAGCATGCTTTACTCCCTCGTTGTCTCGGGTTCCAATATTGCACCTAGCTTACTAGAGTTTCTTATCTCTTATAGATTGGCAATAAGCCATTTTCAAGCGAAGTTTGCAAATTTGAGAAATTTGTAGGTAAAAAAGGAGTATAGTTCAAAATTAATTGTTTGAATAAGACTAGCTTGAGGGGCTAGACAAATGTAGACACACGCATAATCAATGGTATGAACTCTTAATTTAATGTATTTTTAGATAACTGTATTGAAAAAGAACAACGACCCATAAATAATAAGAATGTATTACATAAATTTGAGGACAAACTTTGCAATTTTGATTCAGTTGGATGAGCGTAATTACCTAGGAACATATTCCTTGTCTGTCTAATAATACAACTCATTCCACTTTAACTAACGTATTATTTTTCCTTCATTTATAGGTAAATTAAAATTTTGATTTATTGTATAATGATATATTGATGTTTGATTCATGATTGACTTGTCAAATAGAAAAAAGAAAAAGAATCAGAATTGGAATGGAGGGTAGTTAGAGTAATTTGTAAAAAAATTTGAATTAAAATAATAGAAAAATAGAAGGGTGTGTGAATAGCACCACCACGAGTGGTGCTATTCAACACACTCATTTGCTCTATTCACACACTTTTATTATATCCATGTACCTCATATAGGAATAGCATTTTAGGATTTGGTTACAATATTTTTGCACTTCTTTTTATGTGTATGTGTGTGTGTGTTTTATTTTTTATTTTTAATTCTTCTCCATTAAAAATGATGTAATTCATTTATTTCCACCTCTTTACTTTGATATTAGCCTCATGCAAAAAATTTGTATATGAGCTATGAAGACATCAACTGCTGCTGATCTACATAATTTTTTCAGTAATTATGCTTTTGAGAGTTTGGGGTTACATTGCAAGGCTGATATATATGGTTAACTGCTGGCATCTTGACAAAATTGTATCTACTACGTGACAAGCGTTTAATTGTGATTATTATAGTGGGTATTTTTTGGAGAGTTACTATAATTTTTGTTTGTTTGCCTCATTTTATTATTTGATAATTTCATACTTAGAAAGTAAATTTTGGTGAGTTAATAAGCATGTTTGAATGACCATTATAGAAAAATCAAATTTTGGTAAAACTTTTTGACACCAAAGAAAGCCTCGCTTTATAGTAGTTGAGATAGAATATATCTTTATTATTTTTTATTTTATTTTATTAGATAGTAACTTGACCTAGTGCTCTGCTGGCTCTGCCATGGTTTTGGGAGAGGCGTATGTTCTCTTCCTTACATCTACCGTCTTCGATGGCTGTGTTCCGATTTACTTGTCTAATCGGCTTTTGTTCTTACTTTCTCTTAGTGTGTGGTGTGGTTCATCGAGCACGCGTTTGGGTAGGTTGAGTGGGTGAAGCGGCCGATCCACGGCTTTGGGAGCGGATCATTGGATCTAGAGTGGTCTAGATCGGATTGGTTTTCTCAGCGAGATGGCGCCGCCTTGGCTGGTGTGGCTTTTTCTTCCAACGGGCCGGTTGGGGTCGTTTGGCCGAGCGATGGCTGTGGTGGCTATCAAATCTAGTCTTACTATGAGAGGGACCAGAGCGTCTAATGGGGGTGAGGTGGGGCCTCAAAGTTCTTGGGTTACTGCCGTCCTCTATGTTCTCTATCGGTGGCGATGAAGCCTAGGTGCGTGGAGTTGGAGTTTGTGGAGTGTGTTGACCAAAAGTCGATCCCGAAGTTATCTGAGTTTGGTCTTGACCTAGGTGTGTTTTGATCACGGTGATGAGTACAATCTCTTCGTGGCCACCCATGATGGCGGCGGTGACGGCTTGCTTGGCTATGGTGGAAATCTTGGGGTGCACGGCCTTGTCGAAAGTAACCCTAGGTTTACAAGCAATAAACCTAAAACAAGAATTATGGAGTCCACGGAGATAAATGAGAAAACTCTCAATTTTGATTGATAATATGATAAAAAAGATAGGTTCTGTAGCCATTTAAGGTTGCTTATGTATGAGAAAAGAAACCCTAGGGTGACTAACAATGAAACCCTAAAACCCACGGGTAAAAACAAAACAAATCCAAAACAAACTAGAAAACCGAAAATTACGAAAAATAGTAAAATGCAGTTTTGAGGCCCTAAGCGACCTCGAAAGCCTAAAAAGCCCACCACGACTTGGAAGCGATGAGTTTTGTTCCTAGCGTTGATCCCTTTTCGAAAGCTATAGCAATAGCGAATCGGACACGAATGCCAAAGTTGCGAAAACCGGGTTTTCCTCCTTTTCCACGCATCGAGCTGTTCTTCAATTCTTATCGACATTACGCTTCTACATCAGTCTCCTCCACCTCAGAAGAACTCAACCCTAAGTTCTCTTGAGGATAAAGAACATCATCCTCCACGAAACTCATGCAGATTAGCAGCAACATTAAAGGTGTTAGAAATGCCCGCAGGAATCGGGAAGTGCAACAACATAAGCATTGTCGTTGATCTTCTTCAGCACCTTAAAAGGTCCATATTTTCGTGGCTTCGACATTTTGTTGTAGGTACCAACAGGAAACCTCTCCTTCCTTAGAAACACCATCACGTCATCACCCTCTTGGAACACTTTAACTCTTTGATGCTTGTCACTGCAGCTTTATACTTGGCATTAGTTCTTCCAACTTGGCCTTAACCCGTCTCTAACAATTTGCACATCCCTAGCCATGCCCTCAGTGACAACACTAACACCGGGAACTTTAGGAAGCTTCACTAAATCAACCACATGTTGAGGAAACATCGCAAGATAAACTAATGAGAATGGTGACTTCCACATTGCACTATGCACAACCTTTATTTATAAGCAAACTCCACCTGTGGCAAAGCATAATCCCACTGTTTGGGCCTATCTCCACAAACACTCGACCATATGTTACCCAAAGTTACATTAGTAACCTCTGTTTTGCCCATCGGTTTGAGGGTGAGCTGTGCTGCTCTGATTCAAAGCTGTTCCAAACATTCTCCACAACGTAATCCGAAGTGACTAAGGAACTTCGTGTCTCTATCGAAATAATGGACTTGGGCACTCCATGCAAACGAACCACCTCCACTGAAAAAGCAGTTTGGCTATATTGGAAGCATCGTGATCTTTTTACAAGCTATAAAGTCGCCATCTTGGAGAACACATCAAGCTGCCACAAACACATAATCCACACCCCTTTGGAGTACGAGGTAATCCCAACACAAAGTCCATAGCAAGATCCTGCCAAATATCTTGTGAAATAGGTAAAGGTAAATAAAGACCAGTATTTTGGGATTGACCCTTAGAAACTGGCAGGTGTAGCACTTCCTCACAATAGCTCCTACATCCTTCTTCACTGTGTGGCCGTAAATACCTCTCCTCAAGGCTAGCAATAGTCTTGTCTCTACCAAGTGTCCACTCAAACCCCCTCCATGCAAACCGGTTTTCCTCCTTTTCCACGCGATCAAGCTGTTTCTTCAATTCTTATCGTCATTCGCTCTACATCGATTGCCCTTAGCAATTCCGACCCATTGTGCACAGCACTTTGGTTCCAGTGGCTAGGGCTTAATGCATGGCTGGATGTGAGTGGGGCGGGGTCCTAAGTTTTTTAAGGCACAGTGCTGTCTTTGGAATGGAGGTTGAGGGTGATTATTCACTTTGTACTCCCTCTATGAATAGGGTCTCAATGGCCCATAGTATTGTTTAATTTATGTTTGGGTCGTTAAAACCGGTGTCTTAGTTGAATCCTTTTATGTTTGCTTGAGATTTCTTGTTTTTGTTAGAATAATGGTGCCTTGAGACTTCCTAAAAGGAGGGGTGTACTAAGGGACTTTTTGGGATTTTATTCTTCTAGAATAGGCTTTTCATGAGGTTTTGAGGAACAATTCTTTTCATGCGACCCCATAGAGGTGTTTAGTTTTTGTACCACTTGCTGAATTTAATGAAATGGCTGACCCATTTAGATTTTAAAAAATGTATATCTTTTTTCATTTTTATTTTTACTTTTGTTTTTGTGCTTTGGCGACTATAACTTTCTCGAGTGTTAGAGTCACTTTGTTGAGGCACTATTATCACTTTCAATATTTCATTTAGAAAAATAAATATATGGTATATACTACTGTACCATTGAGGAGAAGACAACAATTCACTAATTCAATCAAGCTTTACAAATTACTGTATCACACTAATTCTCAAAAGAAAATATGAAATATATCATTCATTGGGTAACTAGATCAACAATCAAGAGCTCAAAGCACTTTCAGTAAGCTTTTAAAAATAGATAAAAAAAATTGAGCTATTTAGTTAAAAATTTCATATACTTTTCACATTCTTCTTGAGCGGATTGTTGGCTTTTTTGAATAGATCTCAATGTCAATTTAAGTCGATCATATTTGAAAACTATGCACAAATATCTTCCCTCGTTTTATATGCTTCAAGTTGCCAAGACATTCTCTTGCACCACGAGATATATAAGAGCATTTCCAACAATAGAAGTTATATTTTAGTTAAATTTAGCTAAAATTGAGAAATATAGCTATTGATTTAACAATGTTGCTCCAGCAGTAATAACTATTTATAAGTGATATAATATTTTATCGAATTATAAATTGACATGTGGACAAAAGAGGAGAGAGAAATATAACTTTTGCTAGGGCTGAAATACGGACCCGAGAACCCGATTCGAACCGAGCAAAAAGCCCGGTCGGTTGGTTTTGTAAGTTGGAAAATGTCGGTTGATTGCAAAGCTTCGACCCAAATTACTGTTTATCGAATTGATTAATAGGGCTTGATATTTTCCGAGACCGAAAGACCGATCAGAACCGATTTCTCCTCCATCTCAACCTCTTGAAATTCTCCTCCCAAGCTAGCTCCTCCTCCTCCTTCTCCATACTCAAATGTGCGGTGGCTTACGAAAGCAACTAGTCTCCATAAAATGAAGAAGCGAATTTGAGTAAACACCCATAAACCATGTGAATGGAAAAGAACATGGAAATAGATTGAATCATTGGAAAGCAGAATTTCAGAAGAAACAAGAAGTAGATCAAGTCGCGAAGAAGAAGAAGAAGAAGAAGAAGAAGAAGAAGAAGAAGAAGAAGAAGATATGGTAAAATAGAGAACTTCGGAACTGCATAATGGGGATTAGGGAGGAAAAAAAAAAAACTAAAAAGAAGAAGAAGAAGAAGGAACTGCATAATGGATTAATGGGGATTGGGGAGGAAGAAAAAAAGGAAAAAAAAAAAAGAAGAAGAAGAAGAAGAAGGCGGCTAGAAAAGAGAGAGAGCAGAAAGTGAAAGAGCGGTTACGGACATTTAGGTTTTGTTTTGTTTCATTTCTCCCGCCTAGGATGAAATAAATACAAACTTTGCACAAGTTATACTAAGAGTGTCTCGTGCTCTAGTGGTTGGGAGCGATGCTTTCATGTAAGAGGGCGGGGGTTTGGGGGTTCAAACCCCGCCTCTCACCCAATTTTGTGTGTATTTTGCATAAAATTTGGGAAACTGGATTTGGGCCGAAAAGCCCGAAGACCGAACTGGCCCGTTTGGTGCGGTTTCTGTTGGTTTCCATTTTGAAAAAGCCCTAACCGACCGGACCGATTGTTTGGGCTCGGTCCGGTCTCACAAAATTTTGGGCCCGGCCGAGCCAGCCCAGGCCTAACTTTTCTTTTAGCTATTCTTGATTATCTAGCTAAATATAGCTAGCCATTTTAGCTAAAGTTAAATTTAACTTAGCTATAGCTAGTCTGTTTGGGGTTGAGTTTTCCTTAAAAACTAGTTATATATAGCTAAAAAGTGAATTTAGCTATTACATTTGGAGATGCCCAATGTGCCTTTTACATACAACTTCATTAGCAAAGTATTAACAGTTTAGCTGAGGAGAAGACAACATTTTCCAAAACAATTATCCCCCAGATTATTAGCGCCAGATTTAAAATCCTTCATCGGATAGCCACTAGCAAGAGCACCCTTACAAAGAGCTGATCGAAACCATTTTTTGGAGCACCAAGATATCCATAACAATCTAATATCCCATATTCATATGATAGCTTCTAATACAATTAGACAAAATTAGCTTTGAGGTTACATAGTTATTTGTAATTCTTTATCAAGGCTTCTGAATGCATTCCTATATGGTTGTTAATAGAAGTTTCATGTGACAGCTTTTTAAAAAAAGTGTTACTTAATTGAATAAAACCCTTACTGCCTTGCTTTATACAATAGCACTCCTAAGTCCTAAACAAGCCTTATATTTTCCCGTAATGTACCACTCATAGTCACCCATAATGCCGATAACGTGCATAACAATTAGAAAATATAAGGCAAAAGCCATAGATTACTTGAGAGAAATGAGATGAGAAGTCTTTAATCGCTGATTGGTGGGGTGTGTGTGTGTTTGGTGGGGGTGGTAAGGCTTTGGTCTCATATATAAGAGGTCAGGAGTTCGAGCCCCATCAAGGGGTGGGAATGGGGTGGGGTTTTAAAAAAAAAAAAGTCTTTAATCGCTGATTGGATACATTGTTCGAGCACAGGGAAGGTAATGTAGTTGCACTCCTAGGTTTAAAAATAAGAGAAACTACCCCAAAATGTCATTTTTCCATAAGTCCCCATAAATTGTGTCATTTCTAAACCCTACGCATTCTTTGTATAATGAAAATCTTTAATTAGGCATCTTTAGATTCCAGTCATAATAACTCCATTAATATATATATATATATATATATATATATATATATATATATAAATATATATATATTACAGATTTACAATTATAACTTGAAGTCATCTTGACACTTGAAATTATCCTTGCATATCATGCATATATGCACCTTATCTTCCTAATCAATTTTATAACTTGTAGGATATTAATATAAATATATATATATTACAGATTTACAATTATAACTTGAAGTCATACTCTTGAAATTATCCTTGCATATCATGCATATATGCACCTTATCTTCCTAATCAATTTTATAACTTGTCAGCACAATACAAAGAAACACCGTGATGAGTGACTATGAACTGAGGAAAGGAGAAGTCCAAATATTCTCTAGAAACCATACTGCAGCGCCGCGGTATCGAAAGACTTTTGTGATCTCTAATTCCGATTCGCACTTCCTTGGGATATGCGCGGCCGGACGGGCATCTAGGCAGCGTCACTTTCGACTTTGGACCGACGGATTCTATGCGTTGCACTAGGGAAGTTAGCGTTCAAGTTCTTTGGTCAAGGATGGTGGACGCGATTACGCAGACGGGCGAAGCACTGCGTCTTGTTTTCACCGATTGGTCTAGAGATGGTAGAATAGTCGGACCGGGTTCCCGAAGTTGGGTTCTTGGCGGGCTTCTCCGTGTTTCATTGATAGGGCATATGTAGGGGTTTCAAAGGCGAGGATGATCTGTTGGATCGATCATGGTGGAGGTGGCGCTTGGTTTGGATCGATGGAGCAGCGGTTTTGCGACAACGCTTTGCTCAGAGCGACAGCGGTTGTCCAGCGAGGATGGTGCAAAAGGCTATGCAAGAGCAGGGGTTGTTGGTCTATTTGTGGGTTGTTGATCCATCTTTGATTGAGTTGGAGTTTGGGCGTTAAATCTAGTTTGTCTAGCACCTATTTATTTGGTGGTTCTAGTGGGTTTCGCCCTAACTTAGTCTTAGTTTTTGCCTGCAAATGGTCTTGGGCCTTTGTCAGCTTAATTCTTAGTTTCTCTAGTTGTACATCAATTGAGGTCTCTAGGTGACTAGATTTACTATCAAAGGGAGTTAGTTGTGAGGGTTTGGGTCCTTTTGATTTTAGGTTGAATAAGTGAGCTCATTTTGTTTGCAATGAGGGTTACCTATCTTTTGCTTGAGGGTTTGTGCTATTTATGATTTTGGTATAAGACAACATCTGATATGCGTGTCCTCTGGCTATAGATAAGTAATGAAATTATCTATTCTATTCAAAAAAAATTGATAACTTGTCAGCTTGACACAAATTACATGTAGTTACTAATGGGACATGAAATTGACCAATCTTTTTACAAACCACACCTTCTTTCATGTGCATAGAGGGAGTGTGGTTTGTAATAATGGGGTGTCAATTTCACTTCCTTCACTAATTTCTAGTAATCTGAGTTTTAGACACCTAGTGATTTTTTATTTATTTTTACTTATAATTTAAAATTTTATTAAAGAACAAAAACAAAAAGAAGCTAAAAGGTGGAACATAGGGGTGAAAACGGAAAATCAAGTCTCCTTTGGCAAAAACAAAATGACAAAAGGTTAAATTGAAAACATCAATCCTTTCAAAGGATGAGAGGACCTAAATCAAAGATTTAGCTTCAACTGTAACTGTCTAAATCAAAGATTTAGCTTTACGTAACTGTTCTATTTCAAGTAGGACAATGATCACCCATACTAAAATGATGAGATTTAAATTTTTGGTTCCATGTTATTGTTAATTTCTTCTTTATATATCTAGTGATTGTTTACCATGATTTCAAAGTTTTTGGTCTAGGATGTTTGTTTCTCTAGATACAATGCATCATCATTTTAACAATTTAAACCTTTAAAGTTCAACAGTTATTAAACAATTTTTATGGATAAATCAATATATAGATGGGGACAAGAAACTAAAGCTTATTAAGAGGAAGACAACCATTAAACATGACGTAATTAATTTCAATCTTCTACAACGAATCAAAAGAGAGAAACAATCTAAGCTAGCTAGGGCCAATCATTCACATACAATTTGTGTGGATGTAATGACAAGATCTGAACTGTATGGCAATATCACTTTTTACTCCAGATTTTGCGTGCCATTTCGCCAGTTTAACCATTTTTGGTATTTGCAATGCTAAACCAGCTTTGCTAAATGAATCCATTCCATCATTCATGCATGAGTAGAGAAAAGCAAAGTGAGTAGGTGAAACTTGAAGCTATATGTATTTATCAAAAAGTAAACCTGCTCAAATGGGTTAGTTCTCATAGAATATTAGGGATGACATAATACCTAACTTTTGAGTGTGAAACGCAGTGGCTCGTATTCTGCCAATGCACTGACTTATCAATTACAGTATCAATTACAGTAACAAATCATAAGATCCTGTATTACATTTTGGGATTGTCTTACGCATGCATATCACTACAAAAGTAGCATATAGTGATATAAAATTGAGAGGTTGGCTTATCATTTGTAGCCATGTTTATTGCTGCATTTCTTGTGGCTTATTATATGTAGTCTGCTTTCGCGAGTCAGATCCCACTTTTGCAGTTTGCTTAAGTAAGCGTCAGGGTCGTTACCCAATTAATCGAATATCCAATTTGATGTTACAAGACTAATGTTTTCTTGTCATGAGAGAAATCTGGCAAAATAACCGACGACTTCAAACTCTTTTAATGTTCACGTCAACACCTTATATATATATATATATATATATATATATTAGGAGTTTGGAGCCCAGCTTAACCTGGAAGGCTCAACCCCACACTCGAAATTATTATTAATAACTGAAGGATAATTATACAACGATGGAGACATATTACCTAAAACCTCGTGTACTAGTACATAAATCTTCATACAAAGTGCATCACGAATAATCACAGGAGCTTTATCTAACCAATAATCATCTAAATAATCAGCACTAGCAAGGTGTGTCAATCTATGGGCAATACCATTTTTTAGTTAAAGAATATTAACTGAATTTTCTTACGAAGTTTCTTGTGAGGTGATCCTGTGTCTTTGTGATTGACTAACTTATATTTAAGGTCTGTTCCATTAGAATTTTTTCCTTGTTTTCTAGTTTCAAAAATATCATGTGGATATTTTCTTATACGATTTTGTTTTCTTCTCAAATTTGGACGTGGTTTTTCAGTCTTTTATGATCGAGGAACTCATGTGTAAGTATCATCTCTTATCCAAATCCATACACTATTGGTTTAATAATCGTTGATGACACATTCATCAACAATTTAAGCATAATTATGGGCTTATTGTAAAGTCTCATTTGCATCAAGTCTTACGTTAACATCAAACAATTCATAATTCTTCATTTTTAGCTTATCCATTAGTTAGGGTAGCGTGCAATGACGGAGCCACATAAGGGAGAGGTACCGAGGCCCTTGCTTGATTGTGGTTCTCTATAACCTCTTATGATATTGAGGATGGACGTACAAATGCTAGCAGGTTTAGGAGATCAAGTTTAATTTCCAAAAACTAAGCTTATCCCTCTATCATTAATTACCATGTCAGTTCATTGTTCGTCTTCATATAAACTGCTCGGCGTTGAAATTTTTGGCACATTTGACTCTGCAACAGCTCGAGCTTCTATGATATATAAGCTTGACTCTTGAGCGTCAGATCATCATGTACCAATTAACATCAACATCAGCCTTGGATAATAATATATAGTGGGGCAGACAACGACCTGTTCTCATTCTCCTCCATGTTTACAAGCACACTGGTTGTAGATCATTGGTCGTGTGCCCCAAGCGTCCAACCGAGGGAGCAATTTTTCTTGTGGCCTCCATTGATTCTACTAATTAATAGTCAATATTTGTTTCCTCTCCCTGTTTTCACCACTACTGACAGTTAAGTTTTTGTAGGTGCAGTAGTACTCCTGTAAAGTCCCAATCTTTGAATTCGCTTATCAATCAACTTGAATATAAAGCCATGTATATATATATGTACTCTATTTTGACAAGAGGCCACCGAGAATAGATCGGATTTTTTGTTTCTTGTGACGGGTCGTGTCTTATCTGCCATAACATCGATGAGATCATAAAGTACTTGATCATTAAGATTATGACCTGGGTAAATTAGGGCGACCTTTGGTTTGCCACTAAGAATCCTAACCTAAAAATTCTATCTTGTTTTCGACAAGTAGCATTGTGACCACATACGTGATGAGGGGTTATCTACCTTGATCCCTTCCTAATATTATGATATTCTAAAGTTTTAGTTGTCCGTAAACACAAAAGAACTTAATTCTCCAGATGATGAGATGGGACGATGCTAATTAAAACTTTCATACCGTATTACATGATCGATTGACGCTATTAATGTATTAGAATATGAGTACGCTATTAATGTATTAGAATATGAGTACGCTATTAATGTATTAATATACACAATAAGCAATACACAATAAGCAAACTTAGCCAAGTGATGGGAGCATTTTATGCAGCAGCTTATAATGTTAATCTCTATATTAATCTATGTTAGTTTATTTTATTTTCTCTTTATTTATTTACTTTTGTGTTTATTAGGTATTTTGGAGCAAATTATATACAAAAAGAATATAAAAAGGAGAAAATATTTAGAAAATATTGATGATGACATAGCATTCTCATTGGACAGATGATGTGGAGAATGATGACATGGCATTCTCATTACATAGATGATGTGGAGAATCCTAAATCAAATAGAGAATCAAGAAGTTGGCTTTCTCTACAATTCAAGGAATCTTAATCTAAAAAGGAATGAAAGTGGACTCAAGGAGCAATATAAAAGGTCTGTGCAACATCCTAAAAAGGGCTCCTCCCATCTCTTCCCTCTCCCTCCACATTCTTCTTTAATTTATTTTATTATGTGTAACTAAGTTATTAGGTTTGGGGTTGTGGAAGCCCTAGACATGATTTTCATAGGATGATTGTTATTTCTTTTCTAAATACTTATAGTTGGATGAAATTTGGTTTACTAGTTTATCATTGATGATTCTTTTATCTGTTTTCTGTGGATGCATACATAGAAGCATATTTTAGGATCTATTGTTTGAAGCATGTAGACAACCACCTTATTGATGCATGTTTTGCAAGAAACAACCAAGCAACTCAGCCCTGTTTGTAAAACCAAGTTCCTAATGACCTACTATCTAACACCCTATGCTAGGATTTTTGCTATCGACTCAAGCGTTTTCAGAACTTCATGAATTCAGTTAATTAGGCTTGAGATAATACCTTTATAGGACAATTAATTGGGAATAGAGCTATGATTGATAACACCCTTCACATAACAAGGTAAGTAAGAAAGCGTAATAATGATTTGACCATAACACACTAGGCTTATCGTGAGCGTAGTCATCCAATTGTTTGAATTTAGATTAGAATAAATTATCCTTGGAATGATTGTTTGGTGGTGGAAGCACTCCTATGTAGTTTTCTTCATTGTCTTCTCTCAACCATAAAATTTGTTTTCTATTTTTAACTTTCTATTCTTGTTATTGTTTATTTTTATTTCCATATCAAATCAACTCCTAAAAACCCCAAATTTTTGTGCTGGTTTCTTTATTTTTTTTTTTGAAATAGAGCCACTAGGCGAAAAATATATTCATCGGAAGCTTTGAGAATAGGTCGTTATATACCCTTCCTACATCATCTAGAGGACAAGAAGGCGATGGTAGTACCCACAAGTGGTACATAGAAAAATAGACCTACTCATTGTACAATCGAGTACATAGACAAAGCGGGATCCCCTTTGGTACTACACCGGAGGCGCTAGAAGGCCCGGTCCTCCCAACCTAACTCAAAAACAGTAAATCTAGTCAGCCTAGAGACCTCAATTGGTGTACAACTAGAGATATTGAGAATTAAATCGACAAAGACCAAACCCAAATGCTAAAAACTAGGTAGGAAAAACCACTAGATGCCTCAAAAAGGCCTAAATGAACTAGAAAATAATAAAACTAACTCACAGGCCCATTTGACCCAAAGAAGAGCAGAACCCTAAGCCCAACTAGCTGACCCAAAATTCCCTATTGAGCTTACGCCTTTGTCAGGTTGAGGACGCCGCGACACCGCCGCCACGCCGCACCATGCCGTCAGCAGCCCACTTCAAGGACCATCGTCCGCACCACACACCGCCACCACCGCGAGGGCAACAAAACCCGAACAACACCGCACTGCATCCAAGAAAGGATCCCTGTACCCCTTGAGCACCGACCGCATCGGGCGATATGGCTGATCACGCCTGCCGCTGTTGCACTGAAGACAAACACCAGCTCGCGTCAGCCCTTGAAGCAGATCCACAACTCCCCGACCCGCGAGTGGTTTTCACCCAAGCAAGACCAGATCAGACTCCAAAACCTCGAGCCACCGCAGATCTATGAACCAGTGGAACCCTAGACTATCAACACTGGCCCCAAGCAGCCTTCCTGGCGACGCATTTAGGCAAGCCCCCATCAACCCGTGAAAGTGCCGCGCAGACGAGGGATCTCCCGGATCAAGAATCGACAAAGGTTGGTGCGTAAGTGGGCGCCTTTTAGAGAGAGAGTCTCTTCAATGCTTTGTGGCCGTTTCTTTATATGTGTAAATGCGTCTTTATTTAATTTTGTAATTTTTAAAATTTTCTAGGTTAGTTAATTATTTATGTTTTCTACCGCTGTTCGCTAGGAGCGGTGGTCACTTTTGTGACATTGTTTTGGTCTTAGATTAGTGATTAGACCACAATCTGTCATGGAGCGATCCCTATCTACCTATACTACTTTTGACATTCTTGTAGGGTTAAGTTATAGGCATTTTTGTGCATCTATTTAGGTGGACGTAAATACCCTATCACCAAGATCGAGAGCAATGGCCACTATCACTCGCTAAGCCTTTGGGAGATTCGAACTCCTTAGAGTTGTTCTTGCTTCTCAATGGGCAACCCCGTGCATGCTACCAAGGGAAGGGTGGAGGTGGTCACTCAGTTGAACCAGAGTGAACTAGGCCAAAACTAGACCCAAGACAGCTTGGTGCCATATATTCCACAGCTGTTAATGTTAGTGACCGAGGGGTCTCTAGTTAGCTTTTAGAGAGAGAGAGAGAGAGAACGACACAAGAAGTATAGTGGTTCATTTCCGCCTTTAGCGGAGACTACGCCCACTTGAATGTTACACTAGTGTGTTATAGCAGCCTTGCGGCCTACTAACAAGATTACAAAGTATGTTGCAATGGAGTGGTGTTTAAGTGAGGAGGCATTCCTTTTATAGGTGAAGGAAGCCATCTCCTTTACATGGTTTTAGATGTCGGACAAGCAAAGACAACTATTCTAGTATAGAAATGCCTAGTTGTGGAGGCAACTTGGCAAGGCGAAAGGTGGCTTCCCTCGTGACGGATTTGCGACTTCGATACCGTGGCGTAGCTTGAACATAGGGCTACAAGATGCAAGTAGCGGTTGGACCTCACCATGGCTTGTGGGTGTCCCAAAGAGGGTGTTACTTATGCTTGGTGATGATAGCAAACTAGTCTTGCTAGTAGAGGTATCTACAAGTCCCCTCAAGTCCCAAGTAAGAGGAGCTTCTTGGTTGGGGAGTTATACACATGATGTCACCAAGCATAAGTAACCGGCTACATTTTGCAGCCCCTACAAGTCCCTAACTCCGTAGAAGCAAGAAGCGGACTTCGTTAACCTACACGACAAAGACAAAAAATAGGCATATGTAGAATGCTTGTTGCATTGGGCAACAAATGTGAGTTGCATTGATATCGTTAGCATATCACGAATGTATGAGGTGCGTGATACATGGTCGTGTGAGCATATGGATTGCATATGATAAATGTGTGACGCTTGTATGAGGAGTATCTAACGAGGTCGAGTTTGACGGTTACGCAGCTGTGAGATGTAAGCTGCATAAGTGCCGCTAAGGTATGCATTTGTAACTCATGAGCGTATGACCGGCGTGCGGTTGTGTGCATTTGGTTTTGATTCGTATTAATGGAGCGTGAAAAGAATTTGATTTGTCGCGTCCCAGAAATCGACAAATGGTAGAAAAATTCAATGTTCCATTAACGTGTGGTGTGTCGTGAGTAGACATGAGCGTAAAGCTTCGAGGATTGCTTAGGGAAGGCATGAGCGGAAAACTTCGTGAAGCGGGAAACTTCGGGGTTCTTAGGGAAGGCATGAGCGGGAGCTCGTGGGTTGCCGGGAAGGCATGAGCTGGAAGCTCAAGGGTTGCCGGGAAGGCATGAGCGGAAGCTTCTGGTGCCGGGAAGGCATGAGCGGGAAGCTTCGTGGGTTGCGGGAAGGCATGAGGCTTCGGGGTGCCGGGAAGGCATGGCGGGAAGCTCGTGGGTTGCGAGGAGGCATGGCCAGGAAGCTCGAGGTGCCCGAGAAGGCATGGCCCGGGAAGCTTCGTGGGTTGCCGGGGAAGGCATGAGCGAAAAGCTCGGTGCCGGTAAGAGCATAAAAGCCCTTCGATGCCGGGGAGGCATGAGCCGGAAAGCTCTGGGTGCCGGAGTGCAAATAAGGCATGAAGCTTCGGTGCCGGTAGAAGGCATGAGCCGGAAACTCAAGTGGTTTGGGGAGGCATGGCCCGGAAGCTTCGGGGGTTGCCGGGAAGGCATGGCCAGGAAGCTCAAGGGTTGCCGGAAGGCATGAGCGGAAGCTTCGGGGGTGCCGGGAAGGCATGAGCGGGAAGCTTCGTGGGTTGCGGGAAGGCATGAACAGGAAGCTCGTGGGTTGCCAGGGGGGAGGCATGAGCGGAAGCTCGAGGTGCCGGGAAGGCACGGGAAGCTTCGTGGGTTGCGGGAAGGCATGAGCGAAGCTTCGGGTGCCGGTGAAGGCATGAGCTAAAGCTTCGGGATCTTAGGGAGGCATGAGCCAGCTTCGGGGTGCTTGCAGAAGGCATGAAAGCAGCTTCGGGTGCATGAAGGCATGGCCGGAAGCTTCGGGGGTGCGGTAAGGCATGGCGGAAACTCAAGGGTTGCCGGGGAGTGCATGGCTGGAAGCTCGGGGGTTCTGCCGGAAGGCATGGCGGGAAGCTCAGGCGGTTCTTGCCGGGAAGGCATGTGAAGCTTCGTGGTCTTGCGGGAAGGCATGGCCTCGCTGGGAAGCTTCGTGGGTTCGCGGGAAGGCATGAACTGAAGCTTCGTGGGTTGCCAGGGAGGCATGGCGGAAGGCTTCGAGGTGCCGGAAGGCATGAGCGGTAAGCTCATGAGCTGAAGCTTCGTGGTGCCGGGAAGGCATGAGCGGGGAGCTTCGTGGTGTCGGGAAGGCATGGAAGCTTCGGGGTGCCGTAAGGCGTGAGTGAGTGAGCTTCGTAAAGCTTCATAGTCTTTGGGAAGGCGTGGAGCGGTCTCTGAATAGGGCGAATGGCAGCGAAAGTCTCCTTGCGCCGAGGCCTGAAGGCTGCTTCAGCTAAGGCACGAGGCGGTAAAAAGCTTCGGCGGTGAGGCACGAGGGCTTAAAAGCTCTGGCGGTGCCGCTGAGGCACCAGTAGCTTCAGCTCGGCTTGTGAGGCGAGAGCGTGAAAGCTCGGCTGATTCTGCCTTTGGCGCAGAGCGTGAAAGCTCGGCGCAAGATTAATCCGGGTAGCTCGAGGTGATGCCCCGAGGCATGGCGTGACCATTGCCTAATTATCTTTGGTTTGTATGTACAAGTCCCGAAGTCCCGATCAAGGAGGGTGTTCATGCGGGTTGATACCAAAGCGTAGCTTTGTGCCGTATATCAAGCATAATTAGTGCGAGTCGCGTTGTCCATCTAGAATTGGTTGGAGCTGAACGCTTTTGCCTTGCCCTTCGGGTGGAGCTGCCCCGGTGCGAGAGTCCCCACTCACGGCTATAGACCTCCGGATGGTCGGAAAATTGTTTGGTGAGGGAGCTGCGCCGGAGTGCAGGTGTTGGGTAGCGAGCTCAATCTTTGGTACCCAAGCCGCCGGGGTTAACCGCCGGATCAATGGTCAGCCGTAGGGCCGTGTTAACTAGTCCCTTTACTATTTCTCGGAGGAGAAACTTGATCGCAATGCCGCGTAGCGATCATTGTCATTATGAGGCGTTGCCTTACCGCTTGGCGGTTAATTGGTGAACCATAGACTCGTAAAGTTTGTATCTGCATGAAAAATGACAAACACATAGAGCAAGTAATAATATTTTGTTTGAGTGTCCCATGTTTATTTAATTGGGTTGCAATTAAATAGGAGCATGGCATATGTGTCTAGCATGTACTTGTAATGTGGATGCTAATATCATTTTTGCATTTTTGTAGGCATGCTTAGAGATCATTGAGATCGATATTTGAAGCATGGCATATTCTAGCATGTAAGGCCTAGAAAATGTTGCCAAATCTACTTAAAATGTTGTAGGCAAGCTTAAAAGTTATGGAAGCATGTAAAAGCATATCAAGTGTGATATATTGTTGGCATGCATAGAAGTAGTAAAAGCATGGCATTGGCATGGCACTAGCTCAAATTGAAAGAGCGTAAAGGAAGATATAGTTACTTATCTTATGCCAATTTGGAGCGAGTTGGAGTTGGAATTGATTAAGTGCCCAAATTATGTTGGAGTTGTCCTAGCCTCGCTTAGCAGAGGAATATGTCGCCACGGACTTGCTATCGGAAAATATGTGGCCGCATTTGGACCCGCTTAGCGGAAAATGTCGCCATGACACGCCGGCGAAGATGTCACCGCCGACTCGCTTAGCGGAAAATGTCGCCAGCTGGACTCGCTTTGCCTCGGCCGAGGAATGTCGCCCATGACCGCAGCGGCGGAGGAAGATGTCGCCACGACCGCTTAGCGAAAAATGTCACCGCCGGACATGCTAGCTTCACCGGAGGAAAATGTCGCCAGCGACTCGCTAGAGGAAAATGTCGCCGCTGGACCCGCTAGCGAGAAAATGTCGCCGCTGACACGCTTAGCGAAGATGTCGCCACGGACTCGCTTAGCGGAAAATGTCACCGCCCGGACATGCTAGCCTCACTGAGGAATATGTCGCCCTGCATGACACGCCGGGCGGAAGATGTCGCCACGGACTCGCTTAGCGAAAAAATGTCACCACGGGACATGCTAGCTTCGGCTGAGGAAAATGTCGCCGCTGACTCGCTTAGAGGAAAATGTCGCCACTTGGACTTCGCTAGAGGAAAATGTCGCCGCTGACACGCCATTAAGATGTCAGCTGGGACACTGCTTAGCGCGGAAAATGTCATCCGCTGCGCCGGACATACTCCGGCGGCGCCCTTGAACTCGCTTAGCGAGGAAAATGTAAGCGGCCGCCGCTCATGAAGGAAAATAATTTAAGCCGCTGGACACGCTTGGGAAAAGATGTATGCGCCAGGGACTTCGCTTAGCGGAAGAAAATGTCTCACGGACATGCTAGCGAAAATGTCGCCATGGACATGCTAGCGACCAAAAGTTCAAGGTATGTGATGAAGCCTTTGTGTTGGCTTCCCATGACGGGCGCCAATGTTAACGCGTTAGTGACCAGGGGTCTCTAGTTAGCTTTAGAGAGAGAGAGAGAGAGAACGCACACAAGAAGTATAGTGGTTCATTTCCCGCCTTAGCGGGAGACTACGCCCACTTGAATGTTACACTAGTGTGTGTCGAGCCTTGCGGCCTAACAAGATTACAAAGTATGTTGCAATGGAGTGGTGTTTTAAGTGAGAGGAGGCATTCCTTTTATAGGTGAAGGAAGCCATCTCCTTTACATGGTTTTCGATGTGGGACAAGCAAAGACAACTATTCTAGTATAGAAATGCCTAGTTGTGGAGGCAACTTGGCAAGGCCGAAAGGTGGCTTCCCTACGCACGGATTTGCGACTTCCTGATACCGTAGCGTAGCTTGGAACATAGGGCTACAAGATGCAAGTAGCGGTTGGACCTCACCATAGCTTGTGGGTGTCCCAAAGAGGGTGTTACTTATGCTTGGTGATGATAGCAAACTAGTCTTGCTAGTAGAGGTATCTACAACCGCCAAATGTGTCCCGAAGTCCTAATTGGATCGCAATCTGGTCCATCTTCAAATACAAACATTTAGCTAAGGTTTCATCTCTCTTAGGAACATATTTAGCAGACTCTCTATCTTATCTCTTTAGCTATTTTGGAGAGTATATTTAGTTTTTATTATTATCAATTTTAGCGGTTGCACCAGCCTCTTAAGTGGCTCTCTATTTTAACTTTTAGATATCTTGCTCCTAAATATACAGAGTGAGATGATCGAGGTCCTCTATTATTTTTGTTAATTTAAAACATTCCATTTAAGTTATTATATGTAATTTATATCGATTATTCTAGAGAGAGAGCGGTGGAGAACTTTTTCATTCATGGACCGACTCCTTCTCAAGCAAATTTGCGCCGTCCGGGCGCACGATGTCGAAAGGGCCTCCCAAGCTCTGCCGACTTCTTTGTAATCGCTGCGGACGGGTGATCTAAGGGCGGGCTCTAGGGCGTGATTTTGTTGGATGGCGTGCTCAAAGTTTTGGCAGATTTTGCCTCAAGTGCAAGGTGCCGTGCATCTCTGTTCATGGCGGTGCGGTGTGGCATCTCCGCTTTCGCGTGGTTAGCTGCTGTGAATTTGAGGCTCGGTAACGCTGGCATGGTGGCTATAGGTGAACCGTATCGATCTGGTTTCGCGTAATCTCGTATGCGGCGTCTTGAGTTTGCTTGGTTTTCGTGCGCCCGGGGTTCACGGTGGTCAAAATTGTTGTGACGGGCTCGGTAGCACGTGACGCTGCGCATTTAGATGGTGAGGGAGGGCGGCGCGGCACGCGCGTAAGATGACGACTTGGGCTAGTTTGGGCTGGTTTGGTATGGCTTGGGTGATGCCGTCCCTTAGGCTGTTGTTCCCTTATGGGCATGATTGCTTTAGGCTTGCATTATGTTAGTAGCTTAGTTTACTTCCAATAATTCCCTAAGTTTTTAGGGACCAATGCAATTTTTGTGCTTCTAGCGGATCTTACGGAGTAGTAAATCGAAGGAAGATTCGTGCTATTTCGAATGTATTTAATGTCAAATGAGTGCCCTAGTTTCTACGCATACCACCGCGTGAGTACTAGCACAACTTCTTGTGCCCGCCTCTAATTGGTAGCAAGAGGGTATGTAATGGTCATTACGACTTGTGATCAATATAGTGGCTTTTTGCCTGGATTCAAAAAAAATTTATATGTAATTTATAAATACATTTAAACTATTTTTCTTCATTCAGTCAATAATATAAATACAAAACTAGTTAAAATAGAGAAACCGACATGACGTATTTTAAAAATGGCTAGCCAAAATGACATTTTAGCTACTTTGACTAACAAAATGTCTAACATTGTTAAAGATGCTCTTGGTTGAAATTTCTTTCTAAATTTTCACAATTTCACATTATTGTGCTATTTAAGTGATATCCCAAATATCTTATTAACTAGTTTGCAAATAAATATTTCAGCAATAATTACCACTAATCTTATCCTACATGCACCTAGCTATACCTATCTTGAGCTAACTCAATCCTATTTGGTTACTACCCATTCACAATTTAATTGTAGGGAGCTGCATAAGAAAACGCGTGTGCCCTTATGTTGGATTATAAGTGTGATCGCTAACACTTTTATAGAGGTAGAAAACAATCACCTTGTGCATAATGGGGCGGCTTGTGCATTTCGGGCCGCGTGCTTGTTGCCTTGTTGGTTGTTTCTTGTTTGTTGTCTCTAATGACATAAAGGCTAGCTAGGGCTAACCCCCATGCAAATAGTTTAATGACCTTACTCGGTGTGTTTCTCGACAGGTCCGGACTTGAGATTTTGAGGCTTGAGGCTAAAAAATAAAAATGGGCCTACATTTTTATAAAAAAGAACAAAAATAGCCAAAAAGATATTTTAAAAAAAATTGAAAAGAAAAATAAATACACAACATAAAAGGGATTTGAATTTAGGGTAGGAGTAACATAAAAGAAAGGAATGCAACTTGCAAACTAAACCAATTTTATTTTTTAATAAAAAACTTACATTTTATTTTACATAATAATTTTTTAAATATCCCCAGAAAAAAAAAAAATTAGGCCTCGACAAGACTCTGAACTCCGGAGACGGCCGACTCAATGAGCCTCATGTTAGGTCCGGCTCTGGTTTTCCGATCCTAATTGCATCCAAATTCATGTGATTGATAGGTGTAGCTACGCATTACTAGTTTAACATTAGTTCTCCCCATGGTTGATTTCTGTTAACTATGGATCATGATGTATCTATCAAAATAATTATTTTATAGTTCGGAGGGAAAATTCTTTATTATGTTAACATATCACATACATACAATTACTAATTTTAGAATTTAGTTATTCAAATGAGAACCTTATTTATCTTAACTAAAAAAATTTATTACTTACCACATTAGTCAAAGTGGTAACATGAGTCCTCAAAGTTGTAAATATTATATGAAATTGGATATGTATAAGAAATGTTAACATACCATAATCTTACCTTTTTCAACCGTTAGTGTTGTCAAATAGTGGTTTGTGTTGAGAATATAAATCCCACATGGGAAAAATGAGACAATACCAATTGTTTTTGAATGCGAACCCCAAATTATTTTATCATGGTACCAAAAGCGGGTCATCACACGTTGTGATGCCCCGGAAATTCGTGATTTATTTTCGAGGATTTTCGGAATCTAAGTTGTGATTATTGGACAGTTTTGTGGCTCGTGGATGGAGCGGAAGTGTTTGGGCTTAATAATTATTCAAGAATATGGTTTTAGGGGGTTGCAAAGGTTGACTTTTTATTCGATTTAGGATTCTCCGAAAACTTCCTTCACGAAAGTTGTAGAGCCGCCGATACGAAGTTCGTGGACATGCGGAACGCATAAGAGTCGAAGTTCGTATGATGAAGAAGTTATGGGCATCAGAAAAACTTTCCATTTTGGTATAAAATGACGAAAATTTCCGGAAATTGGAAAGAAGGCCAGATTTCCAAAAACGGAAACCCAGCTCGTTTTCTCTTTCGAGCCCGGTTTCACCTCTCCACTTCGCGGCGCCGTTCTCCTTCGTCCCCGCCACCTTTGGACGCGATTCAAAGTGGGTTCTCGTCGCCTCAATCCCTCACAGAGGTCCGTGGGAAGGATTGAAGAGAGATTCGAAATGTGGGAGGGAGCTACATCGACTTGGAAGAGGCCTCTTCGGGACGAAATCGCCTTTGATCGGAGTTGGCGATTCCGGCCACCTTTGCCGGTGATTCTTGAGGGCTTTGGAGCTCTGAGGACGTAGATGCTTCTCCCAAAGTGGCTTGGAGCGCATTTCACTTGTGGAGGACAAATCAAGCTTTGAAATTCTAGGGTTTCCATCGAGCCGCTTTTGTTCTAAGGTACTTGGAAGTATTCTTGGGCCGATGCGTTTTATGGGTTGGCTGTTTTGTTACGTATTGAAGACGCAATGAGTTTCGAGGTGAGTAATCTCACGATGTTCATTCACGAACGGGTTTACCATATTGTCTTGGAGTTATGGGATTAACTGTGACTATAGTGGTATTAGTGGCATTCCCGAAAGTGGATGATCATGTATATATATATATTGGTGGAATTTGTGTGATGAGTTGGATGATTGATATCCGTGTGATGACCGATGAAATTGTGTATTGAGTTGTGATTGTAGGATATCATGTGTTGAGATACCATGGGTCTAATATGACCGCCTTAAGTGAGATTTAAGATATGGTAGCTTGTGTAGGAATATCACGTGTGATGAATTGATGATATCGCGATGATGAATCTTTGTGATGATTGTCATGTAAAGCTTGTGTAGGAATATCATTGCGGTGATGAATCGATGATATCAAGATGATGAATCTTTGTGATGATTGTCATGTAAAGATTGTGTAGAAATATTTGTGTAGCTTGTGTAGGGATATTTGTGTGATGATTGTTATCCGTGGTGATGACTAGCAATGAATCTATGTGATGATCGCTATCCGTGTGATGACCGGGCGATATCTCAGGTGATGAATCTATGTGATGATCGCTATTCGTATGATGACAAAGCGATATCTCATGTGATGAATATGCGTGATGATCGCTATCCGTGGTGATGACCGGCAATATCCGTGTGATGATTAGTTGGATGATGGCTATCCGTGGGATGATCAAGAGGATGATGGCTATCCGTGGTGATGATCAAGCAGATGATGATTTCGGTGAGCGGAGTTGAATTGTTATTAAGTTAACAAAGATCGAGAGGATCAGCTGCGTGATAGTCGAGCTACCTATGGATGTCGAGTGTGGGGTTATGATGATTACTAGCTATGACTTGTTTTGCTTGTTTTGAATTGTGATTGCCTTGTTTTCTTCTTGATTTGATTGATTGATGGTTTGATTTATCTTGAAGACCATAGTGGTGACGCATTGTGCTCTGTGTGAGGATAGGAAGGTGATTCATTGTTTTCACCTTGATGTCATGTTGATGACAAGGTTTCGGTGGGAAGGAAATAAGTGTGATCCTTGTGACTCACCGTTGTGCGCCAAGGGATTTCCAAACATTATCACGAGGAGGTTTTGTTTGACGGAAATTTGTGTAATGGGATGCTAGGTTGAGAATCAGGCATGTAGTTTAGTCACGAGTTGACCTACGTGAAGCATGAGATGGAGAATTATGGAATTGATGGTCGTAGGTGTGAGATGTATGCTTATCGGTTTTAGGTTGGGGTGACTTAAGAAATGTGTTTTGCTTTGTGGTTTCGAGTTTACTCATACGGGCTTGCAAAAAGCTTACGGGTTTGTTGTGTGGCAAACCGGTGCACCATTCCAACGGTGTAGGGGTTATTTCTGCAGGTCGATAATCGCGTGGCTGATCTTTGAGGTAGCGTGCTTGCGTGCTTAGCGGTAAGAAGTCAATTTTGTGACTTTACCGTTATAAAGACTTCGCTTGTAGTGAACTCGATGAGCATTTACGCTTTATTTTGTTGTGGAAATTTAATTGTGAAGCTCGTGGTAATATGTGACTCTGTGGAGGCGAGTCAATATTGGAATTGTGGGTTCAGGGGCATCAATATGTACTTGGTTTAAAGGGAAGATGTCTCCATGTATTTTGTATTGATGGCTGAACGATCGCTGCATATATAATTATGGGATTATATATCGCATTTTATTGTGTTAATAATCAGGGGCGTGACACGCGTGTGCATGCCTTGCCCCTACACCGGCTCCACGCCACCCAATATAAGTTGTCCACGCGTGTATGGCTTGAAAATTTGTCACACATGCGGGGCTGTTGTGAATATAAATCCTACATGGGAAAATTGGGACATTGCCAATTGGTTTTGGATGCAAACCCCAAATTACTTTATCAGTTTAGGCCAATAGGATGATATATATTTAGGTGAAGATATACATGGGACAAAAAAAATTATATCTTAAGTGCACTAATCAAAAACAAGTGTTTGCTATATTTACCAATCACATTAATCCAGATCAAAGTATACATGATGGTGCAGTCCATAACATAATTATTTTTTCTTGAAATAACATAATTTCTCTATCCACCATTACCAATATATATTTTTATGGATAATGCATTAATGCACCATGAACATTGTTCATTATATAAAACGTGAATAAAAATATAATTTTTTTTTGTGAGAGAGATATTTTGCTCAAGGTTAAAAATACAAAAAAAACAAAATAAAAACAAAAACTTTCCAACTGTGTTCTTCTAGGGAAATTAATTAACTAAATTTGCGCATGCTTAGACTAGATCATAGAGGAAATCTGGTTTGGATACAGCTTTAAACCATAAATAGAAGTAGACAGGTTCTAATGTATAGACCTCTCAGAATCAAATAATACGTACTCTGATAGATTTAGATGCGCACAATCCTATCTTGGAGCGCCGCCACCAGCACCTCTACATTTTCGTCTTTAATAATTAACATGGTAATGAATGATAGATGATAGCTTAGCATGACTTTTATTCTATTTTATTGATGTAACAGAGATGATGGGTGTTTAGTGGTAGACACAGACCTGTCTTAACCATATGAAAGGTGGGGGAAGTTGAAGAATTATTAGCCAATTCACAGCAATCATTTCAGTTAGGTCATCCCACGAAGGAGAGGCAAAAACATGTCTCTTTTGTTTCCTTAATATTTGGCTTTTGCTTTGTGCCACGGCTATACTGGTGGATTTCTGGCTTCTGTGGCAGCTACTGATCTGAAATGCAGTGCACCAATAATTTCAAATGGTGTATAAGCTTAAAATGAAAAAGAGCTGTTTTAATTTGATTTCTAGACATCGTGGTGTTAAGTTTGAAAGGAACGCATGGTTATTATATATCTGTTTTTTAGAATTGAATTGAACATACATTAAGTTCAAGGGACAATACAAAGGAATATAAATACTGCAACTTAGGGCTTAAAGCCAGGACAAAAGCAATTACCTACTAACTAGGCCGACTGCCTGCAAATAATCATAAAAGCAAACTTATAAACCAAATGGAAGAAGTTGGTTATTATATATCTAGCAATTTAAATTGTTCCCATCACTTGGTAACTGTTTACACAAGCATTTCGTTGAGGGTTCATATCTCAAGCATCAATTTTTCGGATAATATTAGCTCTAGGATTTTGGCATGAATCACATTTCCACTGACTGATTTACAAACTTAGGTCAGGATTTGACAGTAATTGAAGGTATATATCATAGTTTTCCCTTAATAACACTCCCTAGCTCCCTCCCTCTCTCTCCCTCTCTCTCTCTCACACACACACACACACACACATTAGTTATAGCTTTTCCTTGAGTAGTTTGCAGTATTTAAGATTTTAGGGAATTGACCAGTTAGGATCCTTGAAACCATGTCAGTTTTGATCAGATCATAAAATGAAAACTTATTTTTCATACGTACATAGATAACAAGTTACCCATCCTGAATCATTGGTAATTGGCATAGAGAGATATGGACCAACATTCTTGATCAAGATAAAAATCATGTTTAATATAATTTTTTTGCTTAACAAGTTTAATATAAGTTAATTTGTCCAAACTGGACTAACAATGGACTGTCACTGCAACCTGTTATATATAGGACTCGTAGCTGGCAATGCTCCCAAGTAACTCCATCTTTCATGGGAAGGAAAATAAAGCTTTGGTTTCCCTAATAACATTGTCTTGGAGTAGTGGATATATATCTTTGGTGGGCATGTCTGCGTCGTTTTTGTTAGAGAATAGTGTCTGTGTCATTTGGTTTGAGTATAGTGGTTGCAACAATAATAATGAATGTGAAGAAGACGGATTGAAATTTAACCAAAAACATTATGTGTCTTTTTGAGAAAGTCTAGAGAGAAATAGATATCATTCTCAAAATGCTACATGAATGAATCTAATTAGAATTTATGTATACTTGAGAATTTGACCCATTGTGTTTACGCATTACATAATAACATGTAGATAACGTGACGTTACTCTAGACGCTTTCAAAGTCTCTGAGAAAAAAGATCATATTAAATTTCACCAACTTCATATGGATGCCCAAATTTAGGATGAGAATTCTTGGTGTTATGTTTTTAGTTTTCTCTTCTATTTCTTAAAGGTTATAAATGTTCTAGAAGAAAATGATATTTGGATATATAGTAAAATACTAATTAGGCACACTAATAGTGAGAGTTTTTTTGACGAAAAATAGGTCAGCTATTTCATTAAATTCAGAAGCAAAGATAAGAACTTAAACACCCCTATGGAGTCCATTGAAAGCAATCGTCCCTTAGAACCATAAGAAACCCTATTCTAGACAAATAGCCCCATATAATCCCTAGTACACCCACCTTTTAGGAAGTCCACGCGACCATTATTCTAACAAAAACCACAAACCTCGAAAACATGCATAAAAGGTAAATAACCGAGGCACTGGTTTTTGCTACCCAAATAGAAATTAAATTAAACTAGCAGTAGAAGGTGACAGACCACCTTCCACATTATCCTCTCGTGCATCAGAGACAACCCAAAATGGACCCATAGCCTGTCGAAATTAACCACAGCCAAGGCCCAATTTGGGTAAACCCTAGTGGCAAACCCTAGAGCCCGAGCAAGCCACTTTAGGAGAAACGCTTAGCCTCCCCAACACCTCCCCGGCTGCCGCCACCCCTCTTGAAACCGGCCGCCTCTATAGAAACTGCCACCCCCATAGAGACCACCACCGCCAATCGTGAGAGACCACATCACACCCAAGTTCCCATGGGAACACCGACCACTACCATCATAAATCCACCATCAAGGACAGATTGCATAATTAGATTTGATGCCCAAAGAACTCAAATCCCCCGACGGGCAAGACAGATCCACCATCATCACCACCTTGGTCGGTGCAATCCCAAGCAAACCAACCCGACCAATCATTGCCGCAAGCTGCATGCCGAACACCTGTACCGCCTTCACATCCATCCTCCCTAGAGAACCCACATAATTAACATACCAATCCAATCTTAGATCGATAATGTGAGCCACCATCACCACAACCATAGCAGTAACGAGAAGAATTAGGCACAGCCTAGGGGCAAGGAGCCCCGTCGAGTTGTCCCTAGGCACCACCAAGAGTTAGACTAGAGAAAGGTGAAAGGACCCTCCTATCGGTCAAAAGCACAAGACCGCCACTCCTTGATAAAAGTCATTGCCGAGAAACCTCCCGCAAGGGAGTCGAGAAGAGAGCATTTTCTTATTTATGTTAAAATGATAAAGTTCCTTTGTAACGCTTAGTTGGTCCAACAGACTCACTAATAGTGAGAGTTTGTAGCTCTTGTAATTGAGAGTATATATATACTTTCAAACTTGTGATTTTTTGGTTTGTTTGAGATAACCTTTTTTTTGATGACATTGTTTGAGATAAACTTTACTAGACCTAGGACATGAGTTTTACAAACTCCTCCAACTAAGGCATGAAGTCAGAAAAGAAAAAGAAACAAAGTAAAAAGAAAATTAGGCATTCTTATGACAAGTGACTCTTCCTAGTGATATTGTACCTTTCCTTTGGATTCATTGAAAATTCTCTCTCTCTCTCTCTCTTCTTTCTGTTTTCACTTAATTATGTACCTTCCAAGCTAGTATTTAAAATATCAAGGTGAAATAAAACAAAATAGGTTTTAGGCAACCCTAAGAATTGAAAAGTAACGACCTTACCATGTGGACAATATTGTCCAATGTTAATTGATGACTAAGTTACCACCACATGAGGATCCCATTTGCCATATACTGACAAAACCCTGGTTTCGTTCCTGCCTAATAACCCTTGGTTAGTGGGAGTGCCGGCCTCTTATATATTCAAGTTGTCAAATTTGAACATGAACTTCATGACTGAAACATTAAAAGCAATTGTTGAAGACCCAGTAGGAGCTATCAAAAAATATAGGGCTAAATTACGATTACTACCAGTAGTTTGGGTCCAAAATCAATTCAAATTCCCTCGAATCCTAATTTCATCAAGAACATCCCTACACTTTCAATTTTAATCTAATAGGTCTAATTTGTTAGTCTTCCTACAATTGAGTCATTTAACTTGTTGGCGTGGCTCATAGATGGCCTATGTTTTATGATGTGGTGTTGAGGTGGCATGCATAGTCAATTTAGGAGTGAGACCCACTATTAGAAATCTATCAAATAAAATAGTTTTTCAACAAATAATCCAACTATAACTTGAACCCATAACCTTTGAATATTATCGAATTGGACCTATTAGATCAAAATTGAAAGTATATGGGTGTTTTTGATGAAATTAGAAGTCCAGTGGACTGAATTGATTTTGACCTAAAACTACAGGTAGTAACTAGTATTTAGCCCCAAAATATATACGAAGTGAAAAATTCTTCTATGCATCGGCAAAGTGCAAGTGAACTAGTAGATCTTATAGATTTTAGCCGTTGATATTTATAGACAATTTTTAATAATAAAAAAGGTGCTTAATAATATCTTTTCTGTTAGTGCAAATGCACATAGACACGCTTGAATATTCCGTGAAAATTTTGTCATAAAATACAAAAGAATTTCTAGCTCCTCCGTGTAAATTTTGTATTAAATCCTCCATTTTTCTCCTTCTTGCAAGTACCTTTCTCCTTTCCAAGTTTATGCACATAATATTGATGATTAGGAAGCCACAAAGAAGATCCGGAACAAATAAGCATGTATATTTGCCTATTTGGTCAATCCAAAAGCTGGAAAACAAATTGATAAAAGTTTGTAAAGCTTTGTTAATGGATTACAGTTCGTTAAATTACTGTATTTCAAGTTCTGAAAGTAAAGGAACTCGACTTTTGTTAGTCTTTTTATTTTTTATTTTAATCACCTAAAAGACCTTTGTTTTTTTTTTGAGGACCTAAAAGACCTTTGTTAAAACTTAATGATTACAAATATTTGGTAAAAGATTGAATTTTTTTTTTCTTGTAAAAATTTAAATCTGACCTAAAGGTTCTACTAGGGTTTTGGATCTCCCTACCTCTACCCTCGATGGTAGCCTCACTGGCGGATCTACATATCGACTAGGGCGTGGCTCCAGCCCGTCCGAAAATTTTGGGCCTAAAAAAATTAGATGTATACTTGGTTTTTACGGGTCAATGGGTATTGTCCAGCTCAAGCCCGTCCTAAACTCCACCAACTCTGGCTCGGCAGCTTAAAGAAAAATTGCCTCTGCAACTCTGGAAGTTGTGTGCCTGTAGCTACTAGCGCCTAGTAGGAAACAACATTGCTAAAATTATTTGTACAAATAATGACCTCTTGTTTCTAATTATGTTATTCTGGAACTACAAGCTTGATACGTAGTTGAATGATGAACGTTTGTAATAAACTGCAGCACTTAAATTATTTGGATGCTAAACAAATAGCAGAACTGCAGAAGAATGCATGAGAGCACTAGATAGCCTCTTTTTATAGACGATGGATGCTAAACATAGAATATGGCTCTTAGATGACTACCCCTATCTAGCATAGGAAACACCAATCCAATTAATGAAACATTGAAAGACCAAAACACTGGCACAGGGGAGTTGCATTTGGGTTTCTCAAGACAAATCAAGTCAAAGATTTTCGACGACCCAACTCAACCTAGACTGAAAAAAGGAGATGGAAAGTTTTTCTGAATAAATAATAGCAAACCACAGCTTTTCTTAACTTCTCATCTTCGGCAGTCATATCTAAAATATACTTGAGCTCCTCTGTTCGAAGCATTTATTAGTTTCATTCTTCCTTTTTTTTCTTTCCTGATCGATTTCTCTTCTTTTTTCTTTTTTCGGCTAATAATTTTCTTCACTTTTGCATATTTAATACGAAATCAGTAACATTTTCTGGCATATATCAACTCGAACAATAGTCAAATGCAGATTTGATGCCTGAGGGTGTAACTTTACTTCATTCATGTTGATTTCCAGACTCCCGGTTCAATCAGGAAGTCGTTCTGTAAGATATTGTATAGCATACTTCAGTCTAATTACCAAATTTAGTTCTCCACCATGCAATGTAAAACACCATCTCCAAATAATTTAAGTGCTGCAGTTTATTACAAACGTTCATCATTCAACTACGTATCAAGCTTGTAGTTCCAGAATAACATAATTAGAAACAAGAGGTCATTATTTGTACAAATAATTTAGCAATGTTGTTTCCTACTAGGCGCTAGTAGCTACAGGCACACAACTTCCAGAGTTGCAGAGGCAATTTTCTTTAAGCTGCCGAGCCAGTTCACTCGACTTCGAGTCTTCGACTAAGGGCGTATTCGATTCTCCAGCTTCATCAGCCTCCCTCCAGCCCTCCTCCTCCTCTAAACTCTGGCAGAGCTCGGCTTCTCCACTTCCAAGTCTCAGAGATCAAGACATCAACATCAAGTCGTATCTACTTCTCTTACTCTCCCTCTTCAATTTGGGGCAATGAATTCAATGTAAGATTTTTGTTTAATTGAATCAATCCAATTTGGGGCAATTTATAGGGTTAAGGATTGATGTGAAATTCAATTTTGTAGGTTGTATTGCAGTATTGGATTGAAGATTTCATCGATTGAAGAATGGAGGTTGTCTCTTGGTCTGGAAATCTGGTATGCAGCATTCTCTCCGTCTTCTTGGTTCTGCAAATCTACAATTTATTGTTGAATTGATGTGGGTTAAATGTGATGTGGGTTTTAAATGCAAATCTGAGTTTCTGCTGTGCAAATGTGCAATTGTTGTGGGTTTAATTGATTATTTGATTTCAATACTTAAACAGGTCAGTGGGTTTTACTTAAAGTATAACGGGATTAAGTGAATGGCAAAGGGATTCTGTTAGTGGGTTTACTTATGAAAGATTGGAACTACTGAACTGGAACACAAAGGTACTTTTTTCTTTTCTTTTCATTGTGCATCAGTGCATATAAAATTGTGGCTTATATTGTGGTTTTTATTTTTGTTAAATTAGTTATTATGAAAAGTAGTTAATTCAAAGTTAATTTCTTAATTTATAGGTGTTAGAGTAAAATGTCAAATCATGAGTCAAAAACCCGAAGCGATCAAAATTCATTGACTCATGGTTTAAAAGAACAAATGTTGAGTCTTCAAGTTCAAATGTGGTTCTTGTATTGCATTGCACGCGTTTATTTTGTTGTTGATTTTGTTTTTTAGTTTTGTATAGATATGCATTTGAGAGGGTAAGGCTCACTACGTCCCCCTAGGTGTACCTTTTTTTAAATTAATAAAATTCTCTCGCACCGTGAGATTCTCCATAATATATATATATAATTTTATATTTTTTTTTGTTTAAGAAATCCAGCCAGCCCAAGGTTCCAATCCTGGATCCGCCATTGGGTAGCCTTCCTCTCAGTTTGCCTGATAGCCTTTTCTTCTTGACTTCTCTTGGTGCTTGTAATTATGGCTCCTTCTTTTGCAGTTGATGGGGTGATTCGATTGAAAGTTTTTGGTGGTGATGGGGTGCTGTGGCTGTTACGATACTTGGTTGGGAGGTGGTTCTCGGATCTGGTCTGGTTTAGATCAGGTCGAAATCTCACTGAGGAGGACTCACCATGGTTTGCTGGTTTGGGTTCTTTTTTCGGTGGTGGCAGGATGTATTGGCATGGCGTTTGTCTTCTGGCTCTCGAATCTTTCTTTAATTTGCATGCTGTAGTGAGGGGAGGCGGACATGGTGCTGTAGGTTTGGGTTCTGACCGGACGAGGATATCAGGTGGACTTTCTTTGCTGGTGGCGGCTGTAGGCTCTGGTGATGCTACAGCGCTTTGATCTCAGGTCTAGCTATCGATGGGTGATTCTCTACCAACTGGAGGTGTGGTTATATAGTGGTGGTGAGGGTAATGGAGACCGGGTTGGAGACGACATTGCTTGTCTTCCTTTCACAGAGTTGGCTTTGGCTTACACCGAAGATGATGGTGGCGGCGGTAGCATGAACAACGGTGGTGGTACTAATTATGGTGGCGACAATGGTGATTCTGTTGGTGGCTGTCTTGCGTTAGCAACGGTGTTGTTGCATGCTAGGGTTTCCCCTAGATGGGGCTATTGGGCTCCAAGTTGAAAGTGGGCTTCGTTGGATGGGGTCGATATGGGCCCTAGGGTCTTGGGTTTTATATTTATCATTTTAATTTTAATTATGGGTCTTCATTCTTGTTTTACGAAAGGGTGATGAGGCTACCTATATATTTTATTATTATTATTATTTTTTATTTGGAGGAAGAATATCACAAAGAAAACAGACGCTTTGTTGTTTCATTTTACTTTTCTTTGGAGGTCTAGTTTTCTTTGCTTGTGGCATAATTTTAAAAGGCTAGTGTAATAGGGTGTGACCGATAGTGTGCTCTGTTTAGGGGTGTGTTTGGTAGCGTCAGACGCTGAATAATGACTATTTTTGACGGCGGCCTATATAGGCTTAATCATTATTGCACTGCTTGCTGAATTGCATAATAGATATAACTTTTTTCAACTAAAATGTAAAAAAAAAAAAAAATTTAAATTGGTGTTAATAAAAGGCTTTTCTATAATTTAAACTTGAAACTATATGTAGATTTCCAAATTGCAAACGATGTTGCCCTCTTAAAGAAGAATTAGGAATAAGAAGAAGAAGAAGAGTATTTGTCCATAAAATTAACTTGAGGGTTTGGTTTTATTTCTATAGGAAAAGATGATAGAAATATAGGATTTTTGTTGATTTTTCAGGAACCAGTTACCACTTAGCAGTAGGGTATTAACTGAAGAAGAAGACTGGGATCATGAGTTTTAAATAATGGCTATATATGCACCTCCACTACTTTGTTTTCTATACATAACTATACAACATAAGATACTGTAGTTTACACTGCTTGAATGGCAGTGTCGTAGAATGTTGAATGGCAGTGTCGTAATTAAGAAACACAAAGGGGTAAAAGAGTAAATCAATACGGCCGGTACTGTTCACGGGGAGATAGCGATTTAGTATAGGTAATATCATTCGACTTGTGGACAAAAGATGGCGAGCCAAATCATGAACCACAAAATAGTTTTGTTTGATAATTTTCTGAAGAAAAAAATATTCTTTTATTCAAATTGTATGCATATATGTGCTTTTTTTTTTTTGATTTGATATATGTGCTTGTTTTATTTGTTTGTCAAAAAAAAAAAAAAAAAAGGTGTAAAATTTGTACCGGTCCCTTATTAGTTGTCTTCAGACACACTTAGTTTATTTGTTGACTTGCACCGAAAAAATAGTATCTAAAAAAGTTAGTAGGATTAAGACTATCTTTTGCTACAACGCATCGAGAATTTCGCTTTGTATTTCTTTCTAGTATTGAAGAAATTAATTGATGATACCAAAGCACTTCATTAGTTGTCTTTGATCAACACGATTAGTATATTTGTAAACTTGCACCAACAAAATAATAGTATCTCAAATTTAGTAGTATTCAGACTGCCTTTAGTATGCGTCGTTGCTACAACCAAGATATAGGTTGTCTTCCTTTCTAATATTCAAAAATTTAATTCGACTGATACCAACCCTCATTAGTTGTCTTCCTTCAATACGATTAATTAGTTTATTTGTTAACCTGCACCGACAATATGGTATATCAAAATTTAGTAGTATTCGGACTATTTTAGTTGTTGTGCTACATCCGAGAATTTCATTATATTCCTTTATAATAATCAAAAATTATATGCACAAAATGATACCTAATTGATCGACCAATATTTCCCTTTTCCTTCAAAATGAATCCTTGAGGAATTAGGATAAATGAAAAGCACACCATTTTGTTTGTGTGTTTATTTGTTTGTTTGTGTTTGTGTTTGTGTCATTGTGTGTGTGTGTGTGTTTTTTTTTCTTAGTATGGATGATTTCCACAAAAACTGATCAAACAATTGTATACGTACTGGTATCGATCAGAAGCTCTTAAGTCTGCTTGAATACTAGAAAACTACCAGTTAGGGTATTCAAAACAAGTTTGGTACTGTACCTGTCGGTAAGCTTTGCTACAGTTAATGGGCAACAGTAAACTTAGCCTCTAAAATAAGCAAGGGAATTTCACTTAAATTCGTGCATTCATTTTATGTTAAAGACATCTCATATTTGTAAGAGTACATGCATGTAAACCTCTCTCCATATCGGATTACAAAGATTCCATAATAGCGAAAAATACACCTAGAAAAGAATATTTGTCCCAAAATAGATATAGCCATTAAATGATATATTTATTATTAGTTTTACCCACACACTATTTCCCTTTGCAGTGGTTACGCTGTTGAGTCTTATCTATGTGTTCTCTAGACCTATATATACTAGCTCTTGGGTTGAGTGTAGAGCACACATTAGAGTTCAAGCCTAGAGAGATATATATATTGTCACTCAAAACAGATAGGGAGAGTGAGAGAGTGACCATCCTGAAAAGAAGCATCATCAACCATGCCTAGGGCTAGGGTCAAACTTGCATGGATAGGGAGTGAGAGTGCTAGGACAGCGAGCTTCAACAAGAGGAAAGACGGTCTTGTGAAGAAAGTGATCGAGCTTAGCACTTTGTGCGATGTGCCTGCTTGTATCATTATCTATGGTCGGGGCAGTAACCAGCCGATTGTATGGCCTGACCGCCCAAGAGCAGAGGAAGTGATCCGCAGATACCTGAGCCTACCAGGTTATGTGCGGTGCAAGAAGACGCTGAGCCAAGAGAGTTACCTCAAGGAGAAGGTCGCCAAAATGGAAGAGAAGCACAACAAAACTCTCAGATCCAACACTATGAAAGACATGGATGATCTCATGCGCCAAGGTCAGAATGGTAAGCCGTTATATGAACTTGACATTAATCAAACAAATGGTTTGCTTAACTTTGTGGAGGAGAAGATGAAAGAGATCCAGAACCAGTTCGCTTTCTCTGAGCAAGCTGGTGGTCCTAGTTACACCAGTGTCCACAATGAACCCGCCAATAACTTGGGGGTGCCCCTGGGGACTGGTATGGAGTGGCCATATGGAATTTTTGGAGTAGGAGGTGATGGAAGTAGTAGTGGAACTGATATGGGGTTTCCGATGTTGCCTCAATGTTATGGGAATAATATTGGAGGTAGCAGCAGTGTTAATGTGGTGCCCAATATGATACCATACAATGGTAACATTGGAAATTTTGGAGGTGATGGTGATGGTAGTGTAGGGTTACCTCAGGCGGATTATTTGGGCAATGATATTACTGGGAATGGAAGTCAGATGGGGTACTTTTGGGATGCTGCCTCAATATTATGGGGCTAATGTGATAACATCAAATGGTAGTATTATTGGATGGGCAATAGGAAACACCCAACGGAGCCAACAGTGCCGGTGAAGGTGATGCTGCAGGCCTTCCTTAAAGACGTTGGCAAAACTTGGATAAAGTACTCCTACTAGATCTTCAATCTCCGACCATGAACTGCAATCTGCACCAAAGTTTCTGCTTCATGTTTTACAGTATTTTTATCTTCATTTTGTTTTGGTATGAATAAGCTACAGTGTTGCTATCTTTAATTTGTTTGTCATTTTTCTCTCGTCCCATCATGTTTGATTCGTGTATCAGTTTTTCCGTTACAATAAATTATCTTTTCAGTTTAATTATGTCATTTTCCTTTACTTTACTGATTCAGAAAAGCTAGCTCAACTGTTAGGCCGATTTATGCATAGCCCGTGGTGAGAACACACCGCGTACATGGGGTAAACCCTTCGCAGGGTAGTCTAAAGACCTGGATCGTTTATTGTTTATGTAAATCTTGAAGAATTATCTTCACGAATAATCAACTAAATCAAAACTGATTTACTAGTAGAGTAGTAGCTAGTCTAATGTAATGGCACATGGTAATGCAACTATCATCATATCGATAGACAAATATATAGTTCCCAAAAAATCATTAGTTCTCTTTTTGTTTTTGTAGCAAGTAAGCGTGTAACATTCAGTAGACAAATTTCATAAATTTAGACAATAAGCTTTGTTCATTTGCACAAACAAACACTAACAAGTGCATTTGCAAAGTATTATATATATGTAAAGATGTGATGCAAATTCTCATTTAAGTTTTATTTTTGCTTATGTATAATCCAACAATACACATTTAGAGAACATCCTGAAATGATATCAAGAGTCTCTACTAAATAAATGTATTCAACTAGGCATCAACTAGCAAAAGAGTGCTCTACTAGCTACTCTATTTTCTTTTAACATAGCGGTGACATAACGGAAAGATAACTCGAAATATAAATACCCATTATAACGTAGCATAATTACCATAAGCATAGCTTAATTTCCTACTATGTTGCCGCCGGAGAGTAAATCCAGACATTCTTAGTTTCACATTGCCACTAGGCAATAGCCACCATTTGACAAACCAAAGAACCTCGCTGATTACCTAGAGTAGACAAGGCATTTTGAGTGCACACACAGGCACAAACCCCGACTAGCCCTACACCACAAGTGTAGGGACTTATTACTCGCAAAAACGAGCAAAACAAAACTAATTAAACAACAAAAGTAAAAATAACTTTAAATAAAATAGAGCTAGGGCAAGGCCCAAAATTTGAACCCAAACCCAAATAACAACCCCCAAGAAGATCACAAGCCGCCAACCAATCTAGGCTCGATCCTCTCTGACCACCGCTTACCACCTTGAGCTGCTCCGCCCGCATACTCATAGGTCAGCCGACAGCATCCTTTTGCCCTCCTCGTCACGCCATGGATATAGACACCACCCCTTCTTACCAACCCCTTCCCGGATTGTAAACCCAAGCAACCCAACCCAGATCGGGTCGGCCCGATCCGAGCCAAGCCTCTCCGCCACTACCTCATCACCTCCGGCCCCGCCTCCTAGCTGCGTGATACCACTCCAAGCCGGCCAACCTTGCATCCATGATAGTCTAGCCGCTGCTCCAGCCTACACCACTCCTGCAAACCTCGCCAGCGAGAATAGAACCCAAAGTGCCAATAACCTTGATCTTCCTCTCGATCTCCTCTAATCACCAAATGAACAAATAGAAGGTGTAAACCCGGATAACCAACCCAAAGGGCCAACAATTCCTGTCCGACGACTATTGCGTCTGGACTTCGCCACGTACGGACGGAGAGAGAGAAGATTTTTGAAAACCCTAGTGCTCTGAGAGATTTTGTCTGCTTCGTTTTCAAACCTAGGAAATTGTAGAGGAAATGACTTTAGAAGTTCACTCCCTAATTTTTAGAGTTTTGAGGTTACTTTTTGTTATTGGATGTGCGTGTGTTCATTCACATATTCTTATAAGCATTCGGACATTCAATTTGCACTTTTCATAATAGAAGTAATGCATTTTTTGGTTTTTTGCCATGTTAATTTGCATAGAAAAATATTAAAAGTAGATGCACAAATTATGTAAATTAGTTATATTTTGAATACATTGGATATTGCTATCGTATGCGAATATTCCGCTTATGGTTTCTAAATTAGAGCCTCTTTTATATCATTTCAGTGATGTTCTCTATATGCTTATTGTAATCAGGGGTTTAGGCTCAATATCCCTCCTTGTATTCGGCAGTTTCATTAATCAAGACTTGAGGGCAGCTGCATCAATCCTTTATTCAAAAAAAAAAAAAAAAAATTATGTTATTCCTAATCTACCAATACTTCCTTTTCCTTTCCTAATGCATTTAAAATTGGATTAAATACTTGTTACTCCCTGTACTTTGCCCCGTAAAAACAGTTCAGTCCAAAATTTTAAAATTAAACAAGTTGGTCATTATTCTCTCTAATTCTCACACAATAGTCTAAAATGACTATTTTACCCCTCATTTCCTTTTTTTATAATTTAATTTTTCTCTCTTTTTTTAATTTATTTTTCTGCTTCTCTCTCTCTCTCTCTCTCTCTCTCTCTCTCTCACTCTATCTATCGAGAGATCGATTCTTCTTCTTTTCTTAACTCTATCTCAACTCATAGAATTCTCTGTCGCCAAATATAATCTTGAGAAAAAAACTGAAATTGAGAAAGGAAACAGAGGACCCGTAAAGCTGAATGGACCCTTGAACAAAATCTCACAAGACTGTTGTGTGTTGAATGAAAATTGAGGCTGACGATGAAGGACCCCTCGGTGAGAACGAAGGTGTTAGTTTGGCACTACCTCCCTCTCTGCCTCAGTCCGATTTCTTTTAGCAAATCGACCACCTCTTCGATGACAGCCTACAACTGGTTTTGCTTTCGCCCAGAAAAAATAGCCATAAGCATCAGAGGTACTCTCTCTCTCTCTCTCTCACAAAAACAGAAACAGAAATCATGGACGATCGCATCAACGCAGAAAACCTCCAAGCCATTCGTGGCTCCTAGTCTCCTACCACCACCGCCCCAATCGGAGGAGGTCCATTTCTCAATCCCTAATGACCTGGATCTGCTCCGTAATCCCTTCGACCGCCATCCAACATCTCCAAGAAGCTCTCGGCTCTCAAGATGACGCCTTCTCGCACCTACATGGACATTGAGAAACTCGGATCCAAGCTCGAAGATGGATCCTCAGCCCCCAAATCCAATTAATGCCACCGGGTTGTCGCAAGTGGATACCGGGCTCTGGTGGGAGAGCAACACCGAGGAGTGAGGGGAGAGAGAGAGAGATGAGAGAGAAAAAAGAAAAAAATTAAAACAAATAAAAAAGAGAGAGAAATTAAAAATAATAAAAAGTGGGGTAAAATAGTCATTTTAGATCTATTGTGTGAGAATTAGAGAGAATAAGGATTAACCTGTTTAATTTTAAAATTTCGGACTAAACTGCTTTTACGGGAAAAATATATAGGGAGTAACAAGTATTTAATCCTTTAAAATTTCAATCCTTTGTTTGGTAATTAGTTCTTGGATCTATCATCTTTTTATTGAGAAGAAAAAGAGCAGATTTCATTGATCTGCATTGCCCGAGCTGCACATACATGAATCATCTAGGCTTGTAACTAAGCATATAATGGCTAAGCTAACTAAGAATTAAAATGACATCACCATTCATTACATAACATTCAGGCTAGCTTTTACATGAGATGAGCCACAAACTTAAGAAAACGCTTATAGGATTGTTAGCATTAAAGCCAGCCTCGGGTATAAGGCAAGTTATAATGTAGGGGGTTTAGAGTAAGGGATATCATACTCAAGAGATTGAGCTAGAGGAAAAATAGAAAGAATATGCAAATGTACAATCACAAACAAAGGATCACAAGTGAACCCAAGTTCATGGTGAGTATGTGCAAGATAGTGTGTAGCGATTTAATTTTGATGTTGGGAATAGTTTCGATTCAAATTGAAACAACTAGATCAAGTAAAGTAAAGTAAGCTAAGCTAAACAAGTTGTTATGAAATTGACGGAGTTAGAGCTTAGGTTGTCTACCATAACCTCCCTTGCATGCATTGATGTCCAAACTATAAGTGATGCAATCCCAAGTATTCAATTACCCTTTTAGCATCCGGGTTAGATTACCAAGACCCAAATTCCTTTGATTTTAGGGTAAGTCTAAAATTAACTACCTAAGAAAAATCCTAGTATCGGGTAAGTCTCAATTCATTGTTCCTAGATGCATAAAGATTAGAGTTTAGATAACCAAGCAAGCAAACCAATCTTAGTTCTAGGTGATTTTAACTCACTATCCTTACATGTACACATGGTGCTCTTTCATGCTTCCTTTGCCTAAAGGTAATCAGTCTCTTAGCAAAAACTTCATCTCATGGCAAAACACATTAACTCAAATTGATTAGGTCTAAGTAATGCGAAATACATTCAACTTTTGATTTAGCATGTGAAGGTGATAAAGGAAAATTGCATCAAACATGGTATTCACATCAATATCATACAAGATTGGCTAGGGCTTTCAACCCTAGCCCCAACAAGTTCACTACTCACTCATAACTAGATAGACAAATTTCAACATTCTAATATACATCAAGTGAGTAAAGAGTGAGAAGTGACTATTGATGATGGTTGAGATGGATCTCCCATGTCATGGTGGGGTCATTTGTGATGGTTGTCTCCTCCTCCTTGCTCTTTAATGGTGTAGAGATGAAGAATCCATGAATAGCTAATGATGGTTTATTGCGTTGAGGTGGTTGTGGAATTGATGGGTGGTGGAAGTAGTGGAGATTGAGTTTGGTGTTTGGATTCAAGGGAGGTGGAGTTGTAGAGAGAAGATGGAGCTAAAGTGAAGTGAGAATGGATGAATGGTTCAAGAGATGATGAATATAAGGTATCTTGGGTCTTAAAAGTTAGCTATATTAGGAAACAACGATGGAAGAGATCGATGCTCTTAAAGTCCCAAATTGGTCTTAAAATGCATGAAAGCTCCAAAAGGACAAAGTGTGGGAAGAGATTTATGTTTCAAATGGTAGAAAATTCCAACCACCATGGTCCTCCTTGGTTGGACTAGGGTACTCCATGAGTAGCGGCTCACCTAAAAGTTCAGCGGAATCCGGTTAACATTTTTTCTCGCTTAAAACTTATGCATTCTCATCCTAGCTTTGATTCTTCCACTTTCAAGCCATAAATTAGGCATTTTCCTCTCTTTGCATTGTTTCCTACAAACAAAAGCTAGGAAATGAATTAAAGATGACAAAATTGTATGGAAGACTAGTCAATTTTCATAGTTTTGGGGCACAATTACGCATATAAGTAAATTGTGATTCAACAAGGATCAGTGTCTATAAGCCGCTGAAAAATAACCAATCAAATCTGAGAAAATTACCTTCCCTAAGAAGGAATAATGATCTCAAGACATCAAATCAGAATATCAGTGATCGATAACTAATTTCACTTTGATCATCCTCTACAATATGATGGTTGATCAAACTTTTGAAAAATCCATCCAAAAAGAAGAACAAATTGTAAAAACCTCGCCCAAATTTCTATCATATACATGTTTGGCTCCAACACCAGTCCGCTAGCAAACAGTCTCTTTTGAATGTGCGGCGTGCCAACACCGTGCGGTGTAGTCGTTGGGGTATGCCTTGACCTGACTTCTTCTCAAACGCTGTGGACGCAGGAGAGCACCAACTTGGTCATAGAGTTCTTTTCTGCCTTTACGGATAAGGACTTACGCCTTTACGGATAAGGAATTGGGATGCCATCTCTTGCATCACCGAAGTCGATACTCAACGCTGTAGGTTGAGCAGAGCAATCACCGGAAGTAGAAGAAAACTGGTTTTGCTAAAGCGTGACTTTAGCTTACTGGGTTGCAAGGGCATTACCCTTGCTTCACCGGTTTTAACTAGGTTGAAGGTTTGCTCCGGAGAAACTTTGGATAACTGTATGCGATTAGTTGATTGAAGAGTTGTGTGTTGTTTACCCTTGAAACCTGGTATTTATACCTAGGGTTTCGGGTTGTTCCTGCCATAGAAGGATTATTGATTGAAAATTCCTAATTGGTCTTTGCTACTTGAATCCTACAAGGGCTCATTTTCCTCATGGATTAGGAATGGATGAAGATGTAACCCAAAACTACGTAGACTTCTATTTTTGGGCCGCATGTATCGCCCGCTGTACTCCAATCCTCTTAAAGGATATTGGCAAAAATACTTTTGGGATCAAACAATACAAATGGTCCTCGATTTACACCAAATTGAAAAACAAAATTCACTTATTAAGCCTACTAATCGCATAAAATAGATCCCTTGGAGCCTCCATATGGGCTTTTCCGCTATCCTTGTCGAAGAACAAAGCACTAAAGCTTAGTCACTCTCCACAATCAATACCAACAATACCGTAAGAAAAGAAGCCTCTCGTGATCACCACCTAACGCTGGAGTTAACGAGACATAAGGATTTACGCATCCACCCTTAAATTATCGCTTAATAAGTAGAGTCAGCCACCAAGTGAAATCAAATACTTGACATATCTCATTAGCATATGAGAAATTATTGTTCCTATTGGCTTTCTATTTGAGCCGCTTTGGTAATATATATTGAGAAAAACATCGTTGTTTAGTTTAATTTTGAGAGTTTCTATTGTGACCTCCAAATTTTCTATCAAGACCTCCCATGCTTTTTGCACCTCCATTTTTCTTTTTAAACAACAATTTTACTCATTAGACCTCCCTTAAATCACTAAAATAGCCTTATTCATATAATTTATATAGAAAATTAGAAAATTTGTAACATATAGAAATTTGATGTGAGTATACTCACCATAACTCCATTCATTAATTTTTCTTTATAAATATTCCTACTTCCTTGTTTTGGACGATCTTCCATTTTTGTTGAATCTCCATGACTGTTAATTTATGATGCAAAAGTATTAATTCCCTGCAAACACAGTTTAAGGTGTTCTTAATGCAAAATTCTTGATGTGTTCAAGGTATTTTTTTCTTATATGCATTGGGCGTGGAATCAAAATGCAAAATTTTTCATGTGGATAAATGTTAGTAATTTAGTATAGTTCTTGGGTTAATTGCATCCCTAACTAGTCAGTGTTTTATATAATGAGAACATTGAAGTTGAGTATTCTCTTTTTTTTTTTTGAGTAAAAGGCTGAATTTCATTAATGCTTAAGTGTCATGGGTACAATCGTGTTGCACTACATCAAGTATGCAATTTGGCACTATGGAGCCAAAACTCTTGTTGATCAGACTCAAAAAGCTATGCTAGCTAGTCTCACTACAACAAATCTGGGCATTAATGACCTAATCATAGTGACCAACTATAAGTTGGTCATTAATAGAATAGAATTAGTGACCGACATTATTCATTGGTCATAAAATAGTTGCCGCTTAGATTTTTCAACTCCTACCAATTATTATTTTGGTAAAGTGACCAAATGCTTAATTAATAACAGTGACTAGCCAAGTTTGGCCACTATAGGTTTTAATTAACACTTGCACTTAGTGACCAACTACTTCTTTAATGTATTTCAAGCTGTGCTTGGCGGTCTCCCCAAAATTATAAGCTGCTATTCCCAAATTTTCACAAAGCGGTCTCCCACTCCTATTTCGTGTTCTTCACCTGACTCAGATTCATCTTCTCCTCCACTCCTATTTCTGTTTTTCACCTTCCATCTTCTCCCTCCGCTAATATCCGGCCCATGCTCAAAGACGCAGGTACTCCTCCTCCTCCTCCTCCTTCCCTTGGTCTGAATTGTGTGAAATGGCTTCATTTGTGATTTCGGGTTGAGCTATTTAACTTTTGTTTTTTTGGCAATCAAATTGACTTTGGGGGTTTGAATAGAGAGGTTTTGTGAAGCAATTTGGTACTCAATTTAATTTTAGGGTTATGGTTGTTTGAGTTTTGATTTGATTTTGCTTATTTGTAATGATTAGGTTGTTGGGCTTTTCATATTTCTGGTTCAAGGTTCAGCTGGAGACGAGAAGAAGGATGGGTTTTTGTATTTCTGAGTTTGGTAAGAAGTTGCTAGTCATTCAACTTATTTTTGACTTGAATATATGATGGCGTGGAATTGAATGTCATATGAAATTTTGTTTTTCGAGGAGGATGTATATGGAGTGTGTTTTGTATGATATGATATAAGGAATGAACATCAAATGAAGATATAGAACAATACTCTTGTGTTTTTTTCTGGGTCACATCAACAATCCATTTCTGATTATAGTATTGTCTGCCTTAGTAGCATCAAAAATCCAATCTTCTGCCATCAATTAACCAAGTAGGATGGATGATTTTAAGATTTTCTTTTTGGCAGTTGTTGTTGTTGTTGTTCTCAAGTTTAAGAGATGTAGAAAAAGAAGAACAATGTTCTTCTCTATTTGCTTATCACTTAAATGGTCACGGAGACTGCCAGTTTGATTAGTTGATCAGCTTTTGCCCTATTTTGCAAACCTAAACAGATTTTTTATTTTATGGCAGCCACAGGTGTCATCTGCTAGTGTAAATCTTATGACTAAGGTGGCAATTGTCTGGCCTGTGTGAAGCCAAGCTCACACCAAACTAGCAAAAGCAGTTGGGAGAGACACTTGCAAAGCATTTGACTAATTGTGGTTTCAATTCTAACATTTGTGGTGCTAGCATTTCAAATTTCATTACCGTCAACTATTTACTTGCCATGCTAGTAGTAACGCATTCTTATTCTCGTTGGGTTTGGGGAATTTGAAATTGAATACATATGGATGCCAAGATTTTTGTAATTTTTATCTTTAAGCACAATAACAGTACTCTTGTTAGGAGCAGTAAGATTGAGTTCTTTTGATATTCTTATTTAATAGATGTCCCCAAACGGACCATCATTGATATTCTTGTTAGGAGCAGTAAGATTGAGTTCATTGATATTCTTGCTGTTCTAATGTGCTGTAAAATATGTCCCTGCACAAACAAGCCAATTTGTTTATTTGTTTGGATCGTCAAGATTGTTATTATTATCCTCTAATGTTTGGTTTTTGATATAAAATGTGTATATATAATGTAAAGGAGGAGCTGGAAAGTAAACCACATTATAGTTGATGATTGGTTAATAAATTAGTAGCATCTATATCAGGATAGCTCAGATTCTTGCTTTTTTTAACATAGTTTTTGTTTCTTGTTTCTTGGTACCCACATCAAAAGATAATAATATGGAAGTTCATTGGTGTTCAAAAAGTGAATGAAAAGGAATGGCTGGTTATATAATTGAAATGAATGATAGAATTAATATATGTTGAAGGAACGTACTAACAAAGTTTTGACTCTTGAAGCTATAAGACAAGTGAATGTGAATTGTTTAACAGCTTTTGGTATTTTGAGGTTCAAGAGCTGTAAACTACATTTGAGTAATAAGACACACTTTAGAATGCAGATTATAGCTTTTGTAAATTTGCATGCAATATGTCCTTCGTGGATGCATGTACAATACTTTTTTCCAAGTTTTCACTCAATTTACAGTACTTATTGGCTAGTATAATCAAAGCAAGATGATATCTAGGATTTACTGTGTAATAGAATCCATGCATATTCTATTCCACAATTATGTATTGTCATGATTTTATCATATGTATGTCGTCATACAAACCTTGGGTTTTAATTCTAACTTCCAAGTTCATTTTGATACTAGTTCATTAGCTTGTTTAATGCATAGGATAAATATATTTATTTTGTTGTATAAGGTAAGCATTAAAACAATTACTTCAAGAGATTTAGAGTCATGCTAGCTAATAGCTCTTTTTTTCATGACATTGTGTGTGTGTGTGTATATCATTATGGCTAATGGTAGACAAGGTCCAAGGTTTCTACATCAATTGCGGACAAAAGCACTGCCACAACATCAAATGCATCATCTACTCAAAAGATTTCAAAGCTTGCAAAGTCTTTAAGCAAGCCTACAACACCAACACAGCACGAAGCCCCATTGCACTCATTAGTAGACAAGATTATCACTTCCATTCCTACTCATGTTCCAAAACATCATCATTGTCCACCTCAAGTTCAATCATCACCACTTATGAATGCTAAGATCAACTTCATAAGCAAGGGTCAACTTCTATTAAACTAAGGATCAACTTCATTCAACAAGAGTCAAATTCAACTACAAATGCCACGTAACCTACTCAAGTTGCTTGTTCCCCACGTAGAGAGGTCACTAATACTAATAGTAAGTAATGAAACAAAAATGTACATAATATGATTAGTAAGCATACTATGAGAGCTGTAGGAACAAATTGTCAATTCTACACATCGTATGGGTCGCTTTGTTCGGAAAAAAATGTTCCATTGCAAATTAAGAAGTGGTCCGAGCTCTCAAGAGAAGATGTTGCTTTTGCTAATTCGGCCATGCCCGTGTAAGTATACCATTCCATTTTCTTCAGATATACTAGACTCCAAATTATGTACAACAATTTATAGTCTATTACATGAAATCTGCCTTGTTTGCTAATATGGTATCATATGATATTAGGAAAAATTCAAGTTGAGCAATGAGTCTCATGTGGATGAGGCAATTGAGAAACATATGATGAGATATTTTACCACTTCATGCTTATAATTTATGCGTAAGAAATTTCTGAAATATGACTCAATAGAGGAAGCTGTAGAAAATCTGAATGAAGATGTAGAAGAGGAAGATTGGAACTATTTGATCGCAAATCATGGTGCAAGATGGAAAGTGGTCAAGGTTAGAATTCTTTTTCAATGTTTATTTTTTCAAGCCAATTAGTTTTTTTTTTCCATCTACAGTTGTACTTGCTATAGATTGTGGAGTTTGTGATTTGATTTTTATACAGGAAACAAGTGAAAAAATAGGAAAACAGAGATAAGTTGGAGATAACACATTGTGCAAAGGACAAAGGCATTCACGCTGTAGAACTGAAAATGTAAGCTTCCAATTTCAGTTTTTTGTTAAGGCATGTTCAACTATGAAAGGTGTATATGACATATATTTTGGGTTGTGGTTAAACTAAAAATAGCGTAAATCCTGAGAATGGAGAGGAAATTGGTCGTGCATCGACCTTTCAAGTCTATTACCTATATAGCTTAAAAAGAAATCTGCATGGGTTGGTGATATGCAAAGAATGCTTTGTGAGTTGCTATATTTTTATCAGATTATTGCATTATTGTAAAATAACAGTACTTTACAAAATGGTTTATATATATACATGTCCACTCTTTTGTAGGAAGAGATGAAGAATCTACAAACGAGCCATACAAAATGAATGAAGAAACCGTGAAATAATGTCCAAGATGAGATCTATGATAAAGTTCTTTCAAAAATTGTTGGTCCACCTCGATCAGGCTTATATACGCAGGCTTAGAGCTGGGCCAAAAGTCTAAAAGATCTAAACTTGCAGCAAGTGATGCTCAACCGAGGGAGGCAAATCAAAGGGCAGATCAAGGTAAAGACGAAAGCAATGCAGCTTGCAGAGGAGTTGATGGTCGGAGGAGTTCATCGCAGCTGAGCAAAATGAGCGCTTAAAGACAGTCAAAGCTGGTGCAGCTCAGCAAAATGAAGAGTTAGAGGCAAAGAAGGCTAGAGCCACTCAACAAAATGAAGAGTTGGAGGTACTAAAAGCAAGACAAAATCAGATCGACACACTTTTACTTCTTAAATTGATGGCAGCTTATCCCAAAACTAAAGGTATGCATACATGAGTCACTTGGGCTGTTGTAATTATATTATATTATGGAAACATAATTATAATGTATGTAGTGAATACTAGGCCTTTTAGATGCAACTCTTACTACATTAGGATGGGTTATAACTTGCTATATATGTTTTGTTATATTGCAGATTTGGTCTAAGCTTCAAAAAGTAATGCGCATCTTGCAAACTCTCATTGAACTTCTAGAAAGACTTGAATGTATTTCTGTCTATTTTGAAATTGTTATCAAGGATGGATATTAACATCTCTATATTTTGGATTTGTGAATGTAGTATTTCAAGATGGAGATATTGTAAATCCGGTTTTAGAGTACATTTCACTTTCTTCTCGTAAGTTGACTATTATTGAATGCTACTTTTAGCAGGTTATTGCATGAAAAATGTACATCGCCTCCATTTTGAAAATGTAGCTTAATATCACTTACCGATCAAGTTTGTTGGTTATTGACATCAAACTTAACAACCTAGAATAATTGCCAATTTAGTTACCAAATTATCAGTGATCTAGTAATATGGTCACTAAAATTATTCAATTTAGTGACCATTGGTATCACAATTTGGTGATGAACATGTAGGTCACTAATGTTATTATCATTTGTGACCATATGATCACGTCACTAAAGACATTTTGAATTAGTGACCAAAAATTGTGGTCATTGAAGACATTTCTAATTAGTGACCAACTTACAAATTGTTGGTCACTAAATAGAATCAGTGAGGGACCTATATAGTGACTACTCAATTTGGTCACTAAATATGGTTAGTGACCAAATTTGCTAGTTTTAATGACCAATGTAGTGGTCACTAATACCCAGATTTGTTGTAGTGTCTATGTGCCACAGTATTACAACTTCTAGGTGCAGGCAGAATTTGCACTCCATGTATACTGGTCATAAGTTCATGTATGTCATCCAAAATAGCTCCAAACTCATTTAGGTCATGATCACTGCATGAAATCTCTTGCACTCGCTTTAAGACAATCACTCTCAATTGTAACATTTTGCATTGAAGTTGAGTATTCTCTTTAGTAAATACTACATAATCTATATTATTTTTAAATAAACTTTCAAGTACTTATGTCAGTCACATGTTTAGTATTTTGAATTTGAAAAGTGATCGCCGCATTAATTAGATGAAGAAATGAAAATAAGGTTTATGGTGTCATTTATAAATTAGGAGGTATAGAGAAATAATTTTTCATGTGATTTGTTGCCCATAATTATAATTTAATATTTGAATAAATAAGTAATTTGATAATTCAAAAAGAAGATAGGTCAAATGAGAAAATTTAGAGGTCTCAATAGAAAATTAAAACTCTTAGGCCCTATTTGGATGACAGGAAATCATGGTATAGAATGAGAATTAATTTCATTTTCCATTCAGATGTGCCATTTGATTGTAATTAGAAATTGGAATGGAAAAAAAATGAGATCCTGACTGGAAATTGACTCCTCATAAAGCCTGAATATAATGGGTGGTATTCTATTTCCATTTCTCACTGTCCAAAGACAAAATTACATTAATTATCCCTCTAAAAAATTTATATTCCCCACCAATATTCCTTATAAGTTGATGTCATATCTGTACTTTTAATTAGTAAAATGGCGTTATTGAAAATTATAATTTTATATTTCATTCTTATGACTTACCAAACACTACAATAGGAATGGAAAATTAATTCCAGAATTTAATGTTCAGTGATGTTCCAAACACCCACATGGAAATACCAAAACATATTTCATTCCATATAGGTCTGGAAAGGAAAATAAATCATTTTCCTATTTTAACATTCCTGCTAAACAAACGGGGCCTTAGATTTTTGTGCAGGGAAAGTACAAGATAAAATGATTTCAAGATTCATCACTCTCCCTCCACACACACACACACACACACACACACACACACACGCACCCAAAAAGAACACAAGCCTTAGTTCTTGGTAGTGTGTTAGGAGCATCTTCATGCATATTTTCCTATAAAATCTTTTATGGATTAAATTCAGTTTACTACCTCGAGGTTTCGTCCAACATCATGTTAGTCCCTCGTGGTTTCAATTTAATCGATCAGTAACACCCTAAACTCTCTAATTTGATCAGCTGTGTCCAATTTCACTTACTCCATCCAAATTGGACGTTAACTTCGATATGGCCCACTTTCGTGGCTAAAATGGTCATTTTAGGATTTTTTTAAAAAAAAATCCCTATGATGTCCTCTCTCTCTCACCCAAAAACAACTCCTCCAAACACTAGAATCCCAATCCTCAAACCCTTCTTCCTCTACCTCAATCCCACAATCCCAACATCTTCTTAATCAATTCTCATGCACTGCATTGCAAAAGGACTCATCTTTGGAGCTTAAAGCACCAACCCAGATAGCAAATAATCCGAATTTTTGTACCTAGGCAGCAAAGGAGTTTCACCGGGCGATAATCAAGTCTCCGGATAACAGAGACGAGGAGGATGAGGAGGAAGAAGAGTTGGATCCCTCGATGGATTGTTCGATGATCGATGAGCCCAAGAAGATTGTTGATATCAAGAAGCAGCTCGAAAGTGTCTTGATTAGGTCTATGGATTGATCTCTTATTTTCATATCCGGTTTTGTTCTTAATTCTGCTTTTGTATTGATGCTTGTTTGTGGTTGTTCATATTTTTCGTCTCGACAATTCTTTTGATTGAATTGCTTCAAAGCCTAGTTGACATGGATATATCATTCCAAAACCTCAAGGTAATTAGTGGCTTTCTTTGATCAAACATTTGAGATTGTTGAAATCAGATTCATTCATTTTGATTGTTTTGGGTGTTTAGGAGGCAAGTGAGTCAATTACTCAAGCAACATCAAAGCAGTGAGGTTGTTCGGACATTTGCCAAACAACTTTTCTGGTTTAAACTTCTTCCATTGCAATTGACTGATTAAATTCCGAAGTTCTTCATTGTAAATTCTATAATTCATTTTGGGGTTGGTTTTTTCAAGAAATGGAAAGGTACCGTGGATAAATGGGTGAAATTACTTGGAGAAGAGCTAACTAATTCAATCATGGGTATAATCACCATGATAATGCATTTAATTCTCTTCTTGCAAAAATAGTTAGTTGTTCAGAATCACTTTTTGTGAGCTTAATAATAACTTGGGTTGTTAAGTGAGTTGATGGAGAGGAGAATCAGAGGAGGAGGAAGAAGATGAATTTTTTTTGTTCTGGGGTATTTTGTTTTGAAATGACAATCTTAGCCCTGAAAGTGGGCTCCATTGTTAGGGTTAACGCCAAATTTGGACGGAGAGATCTAAATTGGACACCTGCTGATGAAATCAAAATGTTTAGGGTGTTACTGATCAAATTGAAACCACATGGACTAACATGATAGTGGACCTAAACCTCAGAGAGGTAAACTGAAATTAATCCTAAAGATATGCAGATTTAAAACTTAAAATTCATATATATATATATATATATATATATATATATATATATATATATATATATATTTTGCACCAACAGTTTCCCTATCATATTCTCAATAATTTATTATTCATGATTAAATTATTTTTTTAAAGGAAAGAAGATAAGCATTTTGTTGAACTTTAGATAACTTACAAAGCAATAGTTTCAGCTGCTAATGCAGCAAGCAAGAACTTAAGACGAAGAAAATAAAGAGTCTCTTGAGTTGCAAAGCACTAACATAAGTTGCAATAAAGTGAGCAACCTTGTTTGCACTTCAGTGAACATGCACAATCTTCAAATTAGAAAGACCGGCCCATAGCCGAACCTAAATCATCATAGGTATGACCTTGAATAGAAGTATTGATGCCCTCGGTGTTAGTTAATCGCCTCTCTGAACCAATTGAGCACTTGTTTCCAACAATGCAAGAACAAAACCTTGCTCCAATGCAAAACTAATTCCCATTTTGAACTCTAGCACCTCGATCAACATGCTGCTCAAGGCAAAGCAAACCCTATAGAGGCTTACTTTCACCAGCAAAAACAAACCCGAATTGTCCCTTACCACAAAACCAATGCCTCTACATTTTATAGTATGATTATAAGCCCTATCCACATTAAGCTTATACGATCCCAAAGGAGGAGCAGACTAACGCATTATCCTTCTTGGATGACTAATGACGCAATACATTAGCTTCTGAAATTCCCCCGTGTCTTATGAGATTGGGATGCCCCCACTAATATATGAGTTTGCTTGGAATTTCCATTGTAGAGGTTGCTTTGTTGACCACTTGTAGACTTCGTTGGTGGTGTACCTTAACAAGTTTGTCATTTTGGCCAGATGAGCTGCTAGAGGTTGAGGTAAACTTGACAATCTAAGGTTCAATAGGTATATTGGTTGTCGGTGATTGCAGATGTACTTTCTGTGGGGACTTGAGGGACTAGGCTGCGGGCCTTGTTGGAACCTCATGTGGTGTAATGACCAATGCAAACTGATTGGAATAGAACCGATCATTATCTCGAAGTTGTAATAGGGGCATGTGTATCATGATTAAGCTTTGGGACGCCGCTTGTGATTATAGCTTGATCAATGATGCATGAAATGCTGATGATCGCCTTGTCTTGCATCTCCAAAATTTTGACTCAAAGTAGCTTTGAGCTCTTGGAAGTTCATTGTCACTTGTGGTGCCATGTTGTATCTTGAGGCATACAAGTAACAAATATGATTAGTTATATCATCATAAATGGAGATGAAAAAGAGAATGGGTCCCATCGGGTGTGCCAAAAATTATGTGACCCCATTTGGTAACCTTCTTTTCCTTTGCACACAGTCGCATAAATTGTCACTTAACATAATTTCACTATTATTCATTAAAATAATAGAGTTTTAATTATTTTGGGGTTCACCAATATAAGACAGAATGTGTCTCTTAATTACAATATCTTGTTATAAGGAAATACCCTTTAATTCCAATTATGAAGAAACCAATTATAGGGATTTGTGTGTTTGTTAATTTTGCGGTTGCCCAAATATTTGAAGGGGTTGCCTACGCATTACCCTTGGTGAGGGATCAAGCCACTTTCGTAGTTTAAGAATTTCAATGGGTGAATGAATGACTCATTGGAGGGTATTTCTTTTTGAGTAGGACTAATGTTTGGATGAATTTGGTGTGAGTGAACCAATGATTCGATTTAGTGTTTGGGTTTGTTAATGCGAAGTCATTTTGGGAATGATTTGACTTTTCTGGTGTTTGGATCAATTTGACTGGTGGAGTCAGTGGATTCAGATTAGATGAATTTGACTGGTGAAGTCGGAGATTCTATTTGGACTTGCGATTGCATCTAGCGGGTCGCTAGATTGCTTACATACCCTTGAGGAGGGATCAAACCGTTGTAGTTAAGAGGAATTGAGTTTTCGATTTTCTACCGACTTTTATGTTTGTGGATGTATATATATTTCTTAGACCCGTCAAATGTATTTTTTTGGGTTATTATCACAAATGGTACCTGAACTTATCTTCTATTTTATCGATGATACCTGAACTTTAATTTTGATCACAACCAGTACCCGAACTTTTCGATTTCATTTTAAATGGTACCTAAGGCCACCTTCGGTCACTATTCCGCCAAAAAGCCAAATCTAAAAAAAAGAAAAAAGAAACAAGTTCAAGGCAAGTATATTACCAAAAATCATCACTATATATGATTGCAACCCTTGAAATCATCAAAAATCATCACTATGATTGCCTCCCATGCTGTTTTTTAGTCGGAATAGTGACGGAGGTGGCTCTAGGTACCATTTAAAATGAAATCGAAAAGTTCGGGTACTGGTTGTGATCAAAATTGAAGTTCAGGATACCATCGATAAGATTGAGGTATAGTTCAGGTACCATTTGTGATAATAATCCTTTTTTTTTTTAAACACTCAATTTGGTAGAGTGTCCACTAATTTAATTTTGGCATCTATCATGCTGAGTTTTGCTGTTGGGTCCTGACACTTGAAATAGGCTTCACACTGCTTTGTTTTGGCTCTGAAGTTGTCGACGGGTAATTTGGTGAAGTCCAAAACTTGCATTGAAAATGTCTTACTTGATGACATATATTTGATTTGGACCCCATCGAGATGAATATTTGAATATGTGCTCAAAGTTCGAAGTGGACCGGATCTTTGATGCAGGGACTTTGATATAAAAACCGGCTTGATCACAATAGCTTAATCTGGTCTTTGTAAAAATATATCCCCCAATTTTAATTTGCTTTTTGGCTTGCAAGCTTGGAATATTAGCACCACTACAGGCACAGACCATTCATCTTAATCTGTGACCCACATCTTTAATTGAACTTTCACTAATTAAACAACTGCAGTTCTTTATAATCAACACAAAAGACAATTCTTGCTTTGCCTTGACCGATTCGCTGGGCTATAATATTTCATTTGATCGGCTCCATTGACTATTTTCCTCTATCATTTTTTCTTGTCTTAGTTTCCATTTATTGACTATAGCTTCTACATTGGATTCAAGGAATATTTGTATGATGGTGATGACTGATGACCATCCATGATTTTGGCTATTCATGAACAACCTCTGTTATGTTGAAAGAGCGATGACAACGTCATCTTTTAGGGAATTTAGCATTGAAGCTCGGCTGTTCATGAACAACCAGATTTTACCAATGCATTGAATTTGCAACACCATTTGAGCACGAAACTCGGCTGTTCATGAACAACCGCTCTTGTTTCAGTGCTTCAGGCCGCTGAGCATGCAGCAATAATATTATTTCGACGAGCTTGGAAGGACTGTAACGGGTGTGGTCGTTCATGAACGACCTATTAGTGTTTTCAAACACCATAAGACATACAGCAAAGGTAACCATTCTCTTCTGGATTAATTGAAGGAACTTGCATTGCAGGAGGCAAGTTTCTTTTTCCTTATCGTGAGCATCATCTGGGAATTTCACATAAACAAAATAACCATGGATGCAGTCGTATACCTGCAGTTCTTTCTTCTTCTTCTTTCTTCGGTAGCGAGACCTGGAACTTTCTTCTCGTTGTTTCTTTGCCGCATACCCTCTTCGCTCTCTGTATTTCTTTTGTATTTCTCTGCTCTGTGCGTCTTCGCTCTCTGTATTTCTTTGCTTTGTTCGTCTCCTCCTCTGCCTTTTCGTTTGCAAGCCTACAAAACTTTTGTAGGCTTAATGATCAGATCGTTGTAAGGATTGGTTTAATTCAGATTTGAATCATTCCCTTATCACTATGCGGATGATCCTCTCATTCAAAAATAAGATGACCAACCACCATCCTTTACGTGAAACTTGGGGTGACTTCTTTGCTTCAACAAACAACCTCAAATCTGAAAACCTTTACCCATTTTTGAATGTGTAACACCATCTCCAGTGGATATGTCAAAATCCACATGGCAGCCCAACAGCTATAAATGACCTATGAAAATACACTCCAACCCATATGTCATTGCCACGTACGGTGGATGACATATTGAAACCAAACTGTCAAATTTGACAGACTTGTGGTCATCTGTCTTTTCTTTTTTATTGTTTCTATGTCCTTGTCTCTCTCTTCTTCCTACCTAGATCGACCAAAAGCAAAACTCTCTCTTCTTCTCCCTCTTTCCTTCTGGTCTCTCTCTTCCTAATTCCCACATCTCACAAAAACATCAAAATCCTAAATTAATCAAAAATAGGTAATTAAAGAGAGAAAGGAACAACCTCTACAACATCAAAATCCCAGATTTATCCCAGATCTTCTTTTTAAAATTGTTTTTCACTCCTCTCTGATTCTTTCCAGCAAAGATGATTAACCTCTTGGACGAGGATGTCCGTGAATTAAAAATCCAGATTTCCCTCGAGGAATCTCTCATGTGAAAATCATGATTGGAGACGAGAAAGAAGAAAATAGGACCCTCTAGCTTCTTTGTTTCATGTACTTCATATAAATCATAACAAGAAAACTCTCGCCAGGATTCTCGATCTTGAGCAATTCACGTGCACATAACCATTTACCAGCTGTTAACATATGATCTCGAGAGTGTATATATTACATCTTATATGCAATTCAAGCTTCATATCAAAATCCTTTTAGAACGGGTTAACAAATTTGGTAACTGAATAAATCAACACAATATGGGAAAAAATAACACAAAACTCTAAGCACTGAGAGAAACAAGACGCAAAGTGTATTCCTGAACCATAATCATTAATCAATACTTGAGATCACCAACCTGTATATATGATATGCCTTAATTAATTGAATTCATCAACTTGGACTTGTACGGTTGTACCAATAGCAAGGTTACGAAACAAGCTGTATATGCCAAAATTCGATCAATTCAAAACAGAAGAAGCAATCTCTGTTCGTAAGAAGAAGAAACAATAAGATAGTTGAAATCAGCTCCGTGTTGGTCTCCTTCATACATAAGCAAAATAGCAAATGCCTGTATAATCAAAACAATTAGAGAGAGAGAGAGAGAGACAGAAGAACCCACGATATGGTGGAGCCGTGGAGGACCAGAAATTGATGAAGAGAACGAATGTAAATTAGAGGAGTGAATCGAGCAAGCGCTCCATCACAATTAGATATGGTTGACTCGATCTTTATTTTCATTGAGGGTGTTTCAGGATTTCGCAAAGCAAGCGTTCCGTCGACGCAGATGAAAAAAAGCAAAGGGACGACCTGCTTTTAATATATGTGATTTTCTACCGCAATTTAAAAAATAAAATAAAACACAGGTATTAAAGTTTTAACAAACGGGCTGAAAAAAAAAAGGTATTAAAGTTTTACCAAATGGGCTGAAAGCCGAAAACAATAGAAATAAGCAGTAATTATATATATATAAAAGTAAATGAGAATGGTACTGTTCAATGAACAGTAATACAGTGACCTGCCCGCTTTTGCCCTGCATTCTCTTTGGCTTTTAACTGATTGCCAGACAGGTGTCGCGTCTTTATTGGCGCCCGAGGCTTTCCGCGATGGCTCTGTTTCCTTGCTCCACGAAGAGAGAACAATCAAAGAGAAATCAAGAGCGATCGAGGACTCGAGTCCAGTGTGTTTCTTTGCTTTGCCCAAGAGAGAGAGAGAGAGCATTTTATCCTTGGCCTCTCGGGCCGCTATTTCCTCTCGAATTCGCTGTGTCGTCCGCCTCTGCGATCTGGAGGTATGTAGTTGTTGGGGTGCTGGGTTCTGCATGTTATTGTTTTATTCATGTGCAATTCGATTTGGTACTTATTTGTTGGGTTTGTGTGAAAGATTGTTGGGTATACGCCTGATTTAGTGTTTTGGTGATGTGCATTCTTGGGTGTGTGGCTGATTTGGGCTTAAGAGAAGGAGGGTGATTTTGGAGGAAACGGGAGAGGAGTTTCTACATGGTGAAGGGTGGGTACCAGAAATTTCGACTCTGAAAGTTCGTGTTTTATTTGGTTCCTTTTTGCGTTAAGCTATTGATTTTGATTACGCATGTTGGGTCTCTGCAACCTTGCTTATATGAACGATTGTATTGATTTTGATTCTGCATGTTGGGTTTTTGCAACCTGCTTTTGCGAGCTAATCATTTACGGTATTCATTTGGACCAATGAGCAGGAATAAGGCTTGAAGCTTTACAAACATTGCGGGTTGATTAACTTCTGCCTATTAATTTAGTTTGAAAATTGATATTTGTTCATAATCTTCCTGGGTTTTATAGAGTGCAGGTTTGTTTTCATAGAGTTTGGGTTTCTATTTGATTAGATCTGATGAAGTCTTTTTTCTTTTGGGGTTTTGTTGTTTGTGGAGCAAAGAGGAGAGGAGCTCTTGCTTGCTTGAAAGAAAAGAAGTGGAAGGTATTTGATCTATTTTGTTGTTTTCCTTTTCTTTTCTTTTTTTTTGTTGCAATATTGTTTTGTAATTAGAAGGGAATCTGTGTGAAGGTATTGGGTTTTTTTCCATTAAGATGAAATGTTAAGATGCAGAGTTTATTTGCTGTTTGCTTTAATGCGTGAATTTAATTGGAAATGGCTGATACATGCAGAGACATTCATTTTTGTTTTTATGCAGAATTGATCAATTGTGTTTGCTTGATGTGTCTGCGGTTCAATCAATTGTGGTTGTGATTCCTGCAGCTTAGTGCTTCTAAGGTAGTTTACTATCAAATGTCCTGCTTTTTATTCTGATTTTTTGAAAATATCATTTAGTTAGTGATTGTGTTGTGGGACTGTCTGCATTTTTGATTGAAATGGTCTTGGCAGGCTGTGTAATTCTTTTGTACTTGACAGCCTATAGGAGACTTGATTGATTTTGTGTGCAAGTTCAGTTGGTGCAACAGTAACATTCAAGTACGTAGCTATCTTGCTCTGAAATTTGAATTTCATGTCAAAGTCATGTTACTTAATTTTCAGATTTGTTTCCTCTGCTTAGGTAAATTCATAGTTTAACATATAGCATTATTTGGTTTCTTGGTAAATAAGAAAGAATACAGAAAATAGCATGCAAATGTCTTACATCACCGAAGTTTCCTACCTTGAATGCTCTATTTTTTTTATATTACTTGATCAACAGCGATCTAATGTCGTTGATCATGGAATAGCTGAACACATTAAACAAGTAAATATTCAAAAATAACACAGCTAAGAAGGATATCCTCTGCTTCTATTTCTAATGTTGTATGGCATTTATATTTCAATGTTCTTAAGGCTCCCACATCTCCACATCTTATATTAATTATAATGTTTATCGGCAGTTGCTGAATATAAAGAAACAAAGAAGTAGGGAAAAAAAAACACATAAGAATAGAATAAATAAAAACTACATGTATATAGAAGCCATGTTTAAGCTGACATAAAGCATAGGACTCCTCATTAGCATGATGTAGCAGCAAAAGTCATGCTAAATATGCAAGCCGACATAGCATTTCTGTACTATATATCTTGACATTATTAGCCTTTTTATTTTAGCCGCGTTTATGTATATGGAAGATTAGGTGGCATTGGAGGTATTTTCAGTTGTGAAGCTGCTGCTACTAACATTCCGACCATCGTTCTCAGGTTGGTTGCCTATAATTGACATTCCAAAAGCAGGTGAAGTCATGAAAAATAGAAGTGGATAATGTGAGAGCCGATGGTCTTCATTTAAAAAGACTTCAATCATAGTTGGCCGGATGTAAAGAATTCTTATACAAAGAAAATGTTAGTGGTTTGTAATAAGTGGTTTTCTTTTGTTTTGCAGATATTGGGAACAGTGAACTATCAATGTTTGCAAGTATTTTGAATTCAGGTACTAATGTTTAAAATGATGTTGCTAATAAAATTTAAAGAGCTATCACAGTCTGCATTTAGTATATTTGATTTCTGTTTTGAAAAGTTATTTGCAGGATATATTATCCTTTTTGATTTCTGTTTATCCGTTTTCCTAAAGCTTGACGCATTATGTTATGTTTAAAAATGTTTCAGTCTTTTGTGTGAGCTGAAGTTGAATGGTGTGTTTGTACTGTTTGAAAACATGAAAATCAGTCTTTTGTATGAACTGAGGTTGGATAATGTGTTTGTATTGTCAAACTTTTCATTTAGTGAGAATGAGAATAGTAATCTAACATATAACTGCATGCACATAGCCTAAGGTCAGCTAATTAATACAGAAACCAACCAATAATAAGAAACCTTTTACTGTGTAAACATTTTGCACATATGTCTTGACCTTTATGTAGCTTTGTTCCATGCTTGAGATATTTCACATTCATAATCGACAAATACCTTAGTATACAATCATCTAATTCTTTTTTCAATTTGTTTCTCCATTTTACTTTTATTTGCTTCTATTTTTAACTTCAATTTAGATTCTGATACCTTCATGCCTAAATCTGTGATGAAATTATTTCTTCCAACCAGTATGGTAATCACATATAGTTCTTTAATGCATGTTTTGGGCGTTCCAACAATTGAAAGAGAGCTATAAAATGATTTCTTATGACATAATCTTTATGCACTAATAATCTCTTTGTATTTTCATCACTGATTACAAATTTAGGCTCTTTATTTTTGTGTCACTAATATATGATTTAAATGATCGATTAGATAAAATTGTTTGTACTTGATAGCCTAAAGTTTATTGGGAGTAGTTGCAGTCAATTTTTAGTTGTATATTATTGGTAGGGATGTTCAGAAGAAGGTTTACATTATATTTACATGTTGCTGCTGCTGTTTTAATGTTGAACTTTGATTGATTTGGTATGCAGGTTTCAAGCACTGCCTGTATTACTTTGCTGCAGCTCCCTGTTGTTGGTGCAACCGATTTAGTTGTTGTGAGATTAGTCTGCAGGTTTGTGGTTTTTCTTTTGGTCCATATTGTTGATCCCTTGCCATTGTTGGTCCATAAACATATGCTAATGGACATCAGCATCTCTTTTTGAGACAAATGAAGCGGCAGTTGTAACTAGGTTACCCCGTAAGTAGGACAATGTAATTTTGACAAGCTGTTTCAACAGCCATTGTAATCTATATTTGAATATTACCAGAACATCTATATTAATGTTTATGTTTGTAAACCAAGATCTATGTTAGTTCCAAACTGAATTCTCTATCCTTCAAGACCTGCAGATTCTGTTCCAAAACCAAAACAACGCTTTAGCGGGCACACATGCTAGTTGTCTTGAAACCTCAATACCAAACAGAGCCTTATTCTCCCACACCCTACAGACGCAGTTTTCTCTCCTTCCAAATTCCAAGCAAAGCAAATAGATCAAATCACCCAATCCTTCCATCATTAATTATTTGATTACATTTTTAAAAGATCTCTATGAAAACTTTATTAATTCTATTTAGACCTTATTTGGGCATTAGCCCACCCCCACTTTTAAAACTTTGGAATTAAAATTTGTTCACGAGGAAAAAAAAAAAAAGGGAAAATAAAATGAAGCTGCTAAAAAGAATGAGTGCGCGGTGTGTTTTGCAGTTTTCCAAGGACAAAGGAATCAAGTTATTAGAAAGGGTTATTATCACAAATGGTATCTGAACTTTTCCTCTATTTTATCGATGGTACCCTGAACTTCAATTTTGATCACAACCAGTACCGAACTTTTCGATTTCATTTTAAATGGTACCTAAGGCCACCTTTTGGTCACTATTCCGCCAAAACCCAAATCTAAAAAATAAAAAACAAAAACAAGTTCAAGGCAAGTCTATTACCAAAAAATCATCACTATATATGATCGCAACCCTTGAAATCATCAAAAATCATCACTATGATCGCCTCCCTTGCGTTTTTAGTCGGAATAGTGACCGGAGGTGCCTTTAGGTACCATTTAAAATGAAATCGAAAAGTTCGGGTACTGGTTGTGATCAAAATTGAAGTTCAGGTACCATCAATAAAATTGAGGTATAGTTCAGGTACCATTTGTGATAATAACCCTATTAGAAAATATTTACATACAAAAAGGGAATGGTGAACAACAAACTGTATAAAAATTGAGATATTGTTGAAGGAAGTCGACATCATGTGTGCCTCTTCAAATTAGGGTTTAGTCTTAGATTTTGTAATAGGAGAAGGTTCTAGGTTTTCTAGTTATGTTCGGATTCTATTACATTATGTGTACTCTGTAAATCTCTATATAAGGGCTCCTATTATCAATAATATACACAATTCTCTCTGCAATTCCAATTTTACTACAACAGACATATAAGCCGCACCGATTTGGTGAGCAATCTCTATATCTATCCTCTTTTTTTTGTTTTGTTTTTTGAAATCGCATAATCTTTATGTAATTTGGGAATTTATGTTCTTCTTTTGTTTGGTTTTGATGAAGCGGTGGACATGACATGATTTCCCTCAGTAAAAATATAATTAATTTCCCTTTCCCTGAAGGAGTAGGTTTACTAGCTATACTAGCTATAGGCCTATATATATGCAGCAAGCGTTCAGATTTAGGTTAACCTAACAATAAGTGGATTTTATTCCCAGCTTTAGTACTGCTAACAATTTTTGAGTTTAATTGCTAAATCTCCCACAGAATTCATGGCCTCTCGCAAAGGGGTGAAACGTGCACGATCTCCAGAACCAGCCTCTTTCACAGAATCAAAGAAACTCAGAAAGGCAATTAACAACCAAACCCAGGTCGCAATGGAAATCACTGAGAAATTGCTTCTGACCGAAGGCAAGGAACAGAACATGGTTTACTCGCCACTGTCCATTCACGTGGTTCTAAGCATGATCGCTGCTGGCACAAAGGGTCTGACAAAGGACCAGTTGCTCTCCTTCCTCAAGTCCAAGTCCATCAACGAGCTTAACGACCTCGCCTCCAATGTTGCTCCGCTGGTCTTTGCCGATGGATCCCCAAGAGGTGGGCCTTGCTTGTCATTCGCCAATGGCGTTTGGGTGGAACAGTCTTGCCCAGTCAAGCCTTCTTTCAAAGATGTAGTTGACACTGCTTACAAGGCGGCCTTGAAACTAGTAGATTTTAAGACTGGATTACGAACAGGTGCGATGCGAACTGAATTCATGGGCAGAGAAGGAGACCAAAGGCCTTATCAAAAATATTTTTCCTCCGGGGTCAGTTAACAGCAAAACAAGGCTACTCCTTGCAAATGCCTTATACTTCAAAGGAGCTTGGGAGAAGAAGCTCTCGGAAACAAGAACAGAAAAGTATGATTTCCATCTTCATAGTGGGAGCTCAGTTAAGGCAACATTTGTGACCAGTCGAGGAGGATCAGTTTGTAAGCGTCTTCAACAACTTCAAAGTCTTAAAGCTTCCTTATAAACAAGGTCAAGATTACAAGCGACGCTTTTCGATGTACGTGTTTCTTCCAAATGCAAGAGATGGGTTGCCAGCTTTGGTTAAGAAAGCTTGTACGAAGTCTGGGTTTATAGATCAATATATTCCCAAACATAGAGTTCATCTCGGTTTCTTTTTACTCCCAAAGTTTAAGATCTCTTCTAAATTTGACTGCACCACAATTCTGAAAACTCTAGGATTGAAGTTGCCTTTTGTTCCTGGAGGCGAGGACCCATTTATTAACACGATACTCCAAAAATCCTGCATTGAAGTTAATATAGACGGCACGGAAGCTGCTGCTGTTACTGTCGGTCAACTTGCTACTGTTGGAGCACGCAGGGGACCACCCAAACCTCCTCCGATTACGTTTTGTGGCAGATCATCCATTCCTTTTTCTTATCAGAGAAGAAGTAACTGGAACCGTATTATTCGTTGGGCATGTCCTCAATCCTAATGAAGAAAACTAACTTGTTATGTCCTTTCTTCAGTTGTCTTGAATGTATTATTTTGCTGTGTTAACTTTCCTCGCTTCTAAATCAATGAATATGTTGATATAATGTTTCCTTTGCTGCTGTTTTTGGTTGATTAATTTTTTGTCTTGATAGTTTCTCATATTTCTTCTGGATCTTTTATGTTTAACTTTTATGATCTTCTATAGGACCATATACATATAGAAGAGTAGTTACGTACTCAAATAGACTCATATCCTCCTATATTTCATTCATCAAACTGGCAGTCCCTCGTTTTTATACAGATAGCAAGGTTCTGATGTCTAAGGTTTATTCTGGTTGCATGTGCAGCCTTATTAAATTGCGTACCAAATTTTTGGGTTTCTTGGCGCTCCTCACTACTCTCTATCATTCACCACTCACCACCCCTTGAGTCCCACGCTCCAGTCTTATTTCTTTTTGAACTATGGCACTTGTTAAGTAGGCATTTTTAGATGGAATGACTGTTTTTCTACTAGGTGAATCGTCCTGTATAGTTTTACACTACTACACAAAGTGAATCAGACAACAGTCAAAAGCACATTTATGTCACGAATGAAAATGGAGATGTTGTAAATTAAAACCTGGCATGCCGTCTGATCTCCCCATCGAGACAACATTCTTTTGTTAATTGTCTCTCTGGTCATTCACACAACATTTGTACCTAAATATGTGTTGTCTAAATTTACCAAATTTGATTCATGACAGTGATGTCATTTAGCCGGGTATGAACTCGAGACAACAACTTACTTGCCGGGGTGTTGAGTGAAATTCACCAAGCACAACAATCTTTCCAAGCCAATGTTGTCTCCTAAATATCTTCAAGCGACAATAATATGCGAGACCTGATATGTGAAGTAAACATCAAACAAGCATTTTTGATTACGGATGTTGTGTCAAATGCATTACAAATATCAATTTGCTTTCGAAATGGTGTTGTCTTGAATGAACCTCGGACTACACTTTCGATTACCTAATGTTGTCTGCGCATCTTATCTAAGATAACAATTATATGGATTCAGGTGTTGTCTGAAATTCAATTAATATGACTATCTCTTGGATGCATGTGTTGTAAATCGGGATGAATTTCAGACCACACATTTTATTTTTCTTGTTGTCGAATTAACGTTATATAACAAGTTTGAGGATGCCAATGTTGTCTGAATGTTATTTAAGATAACATTGGCGTTGATGCATTTGTTGTCTTGAATGAACCTCGGACCACACTTTCTTTGGATGCCAATGTTATGCGAATAGTTTTAAGGTGACGGTTGCTAGATAATGTTGTCTGAATTTTCCTCGGACAATATGTGTTATGTCTTTTTGCTCTTTTGTGTTGTGTGATAGTTTGCATTACAACAATTACTAATCCTATACATGTTGGAATCGAATATGCACAATTGATATGGAAATAGGCTGATATGAAATTGAAGTTCCAATGTCATTTTACTACATTCTCATACATCATTCTCACAAATCTTACATTATCAATTCAAAATACTAGCATCAACTCATGTCCAACCAAATCTAAAGAACAAAGTCTCAAGTGAACTAAAAAAATGCTTACATATGTCTTTGACTAATACCCGATATAATCGACTCAAAACACACTCCCCTATTTCACATTTTTGGTACAAGATACTTTTCATTGCAAAAATATAACTCAAGGCCAGACCTTTCATTGCAGGGCCTTCTAAAAGAAAGAGAGAACAAGGTCCGTATGTACAGTAAAGGGTTGGGTGTCCACGGAAAGCTGCATAGCAATAGGGGAAAAAGATATATCAATAAGCCTTCAGCTTTATACCATTCAATTTAAAGAGCACCCGAGAATAAGCATTGAAGCAAGATTACAAATCACTGTCAAAAGCAAAGAGTACGGAGGTTAGTATCGGGCGTAATATCTACATGAATTAATTTAAAACTTATTTTATTCATTGTGACATCTTTACTGGAGTCATTCAAAAATATAATACAGAAATCAACACCATCAATTCTTGACCAAGGTGTGGCCCAATTTGAGAAAAGATGAACTGGGTTGTGTCTCTTATTTATTTTCTTTTGGCAATATTAATTTTAGAAATCACAAAAAGCTATAGTATTTTTGTTCATACATGCATGCATTTAAAACAATTATATATATATATAGAGAGAGAGAGAATACAGAACAACTAGCAAATTCTCCAAGTTAAGGCGATAAGCAGTTTAAGTATGATCACAGATCAACATGATGAGAAAATGTCAAGGAACACACCTTCATAAATGGTGCGATCACGACTAGGAAATGAGTCAATGAAACTCTCTTCGTAAGTAGTGACACCTCTAATTGAAGTGTGTGTTAGATCTGCAGCACTTAATTTGATTATTTGGTAAATCAAGTACATGATCATAGTATGAATATGCCTAAACATAGTGTTCCTGCATCTGCAAGTTGACAATTTTCACATTCAATCGGAATAGGCTATTTGATCTGCATTTTATTCGCAACAACATTAGGACCCAAACAACTGGTATATGCAAGATGCCAAGGTTCCATAAATTGACACTCCTCCATGATTATATATGCCTATCCCGTGAAACTTTACGTCACAAAGTAAAGCATAGAAATGTGTCTATCCCCATGAGTTGGAAAACTAGCATTAGCCAACTCTACTTTGTAAATATAGCCTAAATACTGAGAACATTGCAGTACATTGCGAGAATGTCATATATAACCTAAATACATCAGACAAATATCATTATCGTGGAATTCACCTTATTGTCATTCGATTGTACATTTGTAATTGTGTGTGAGCGAAGATTAGAGCAAAGAGAACCCAAGTAAGTTCTTAAGACTCCTAGGAAACCTTTGGCAGCTTCAACCTACACACAACAAATAAAGGCATTAATGAAAAGAAAGGCAATACTATTGTGGTGGTGCTACTCTTTGCTAAGTTTTCTTTCTTCTTTCTTTGGTGTTATTGCTTTGGTATATCTAGTGAGTTCTTCTCCATGGATATCTTTTCCACTCTGTAGATTTTATTTTTAATCAGTAATAATCTGCACCTTCAAAACCCAAAAAAAAGAAGAAAGAAAAAAAGGTAGTGTAATCTTTGACAAACTCATTAATTGGCCCGATTACTAGGACTATGCAAAAGTAAAACAGTCATTGTACATAAACATGAATATTGGATATTTGCAATTTCACCATTTCAAGTTTTCCCAAAATATGTTGACACCAGAATGATGCTCAACTATCACAAGACCAAGCTTGTCAGTAATGATGAAATATAGCAGACTTACTAATTAATCAGGACTCAAACATGGTTGAATTGCTTTGAACCAAACTATATCGCTTATGACATTAAAATTGATGTTCAAGATAGATATTTGTACTATGAATACCATGGAAAATTAGAACCAAAGTAGCTACTTAGTGGACCAGTGATGAAGTGCAAACCAATACTTGACCAAGCCGTGTATTAGCATTAAAAATGCTAAATACATTGCATAGCCAAAGAATCTCCCAACATCGCATAGAAACCTTGACCAAGGATGGTGACATTCACAAAAACTAATTTCCAATATAATTAGATGCAATATAATCCCAAATATTTAACCGCAATCACCTGAATCCATCTGTAGGTGCACTTTTACCATTACATCAAATATCCCTATTTCCACTAACATCCAATTTGCAAAAAAAAAAACCTGACCACTTAGAAAATTCTCTAATTTCATCTTCCTTTTACTTAAATCAAAAACAGAATGTGAAGCAAGACCCAGTTCCATTTTCTCTATAAAATCCAACCAAGTCGCGAAAACCAAAATCAGAAGAAGAAGATGAAGGCAGACAAGAGGAGAAGAACAGAGACAATTCACCTGAACACGAAGTGGAGTCTTTACCCCGGACTTCTGAACACCACCCAATTCATGTTCTGCAGAAAAGCTGAACAAATAAAAAATAAAAACCAGAGCGGCAAAAAGTTGCTCCATTAGCACTTGTATCAGCATACTCATCATATTCAGATTCAATTGCCAATAGTCAAGATCACGTAAATCCAACGGGGTACCAGAGATTGTCCATGCCTCACTGCGAAGCAAAAGATAAAAGGTCAAAACAGACAATCACTACTAAAAAATTGCTTTTGCGACGGCAAATTGAGCTTTTATGACCGGAAAAGTTAGCGTTGCAATAGGTGGCGTCCACAAAATCCATTTGCGACGGTAAATTTCCGCTGCAAAAGTATTTGCGACGGAAAACTGTTGCCGCCGCAGTTGTTAAACTATTTATGCACGGGTACTTTGCCGCCGCAAAAAGATATTTCAGTTTTAAAAAGTGAGGTGAATTGGTTGCGACGGATACTTTGCCGCCGCAAAAGAATATTTCATTTATAAAAAAAATGGTGTGAATTGCACACCAAAGCTAATACCATCTGCAGCAAATATCATATATTGAAAATATTATGAAACCCATCATCTATAACCAACCAACAATCACAACCTAAAACACAGGCTGAAGATTTCAAATCAAAACTAAAAAGTAGCCAAAGGAACAAAGCAAAGACAGAGAGACAACCATAGAATCAAACCTAAAACCATCAAATTCCATATAAAAGAAACAAAATTCAAATATACTTTTCTACCAATTATACACCAATGATTGATAAAGAAACTGATGAGGCATGTTCATTGGTTAAACTGGTACTAACTTTGGAAGTAAGTTGCCCTTTCGCATCTCTGCTCATCCTACATTTCTCATTGATGACATTTACAAAATCTTCCTAAATCTCAGCCTCCGCCATACTCTTTATCATCCTTGTTTCCCTTTGGAAAAAAAAAATTAATGCACAGAATATCCACTCACTCCATAATGCAAAATTTAGTAGAAAACTGAAATTGTTTAGATTATATATAAGTTTGTGAAAGAAAATGCGTTCTGCATACATATGGAGCAAGCATTCACTTAAAAAGAACTTCAAACAAACAAGTAAAAATAAAGGAAATTCTATTCATCACGCTCAATTCCCCATGTTATAATGTTTAGTAAATTCACCGGTACATTATTGTATTGAATTGGGTTTCAATAGACTTCGACAATGAACATGAGACGGTGGAACCCTATGCCTTGGTCAAGTACCTACTAAATGAATAAGCGTTAAGATATTAAGCAGAAATTACAAATTCCTTCTTTCTCGAATACCTAAGAATAAGAATATCGTTCCGGAGCCTTAAATCCAAGTGGTATTCTCTACCATAAGTTCAACTCCCCTACCCAGTGAAACCTTGGCTGAATCCTCCGGGCAACAAGGCCACTGGTCTTAGTCAAAACCGGTCCTATCCACCCCATTCTTAATCTGCTCTAAACAAAACCAGTTCAAAAGTCTACAAGGGACTAACCTTGCTGCGATCACGCCAACCAAGTCCAAATGGTCAAGATTGCTAACTAATCTTTCTTGCAGGGAACTCTGCAAAACAACTTTGTGTTTCAATTAAACTTACCAATTTCATCTATTGAGAAACAAAACATATGCAAATCTAATTTTAAATCCTTGCATGCGCTATGACTTTATTCTTTGCATATGATTTTCTCATGAGCACTCTCGACAAAGTTGTTTCATTCGTCTTCTAAAGGTCCACACACTCTGAAGAGTTGCTCACCGCTTGACTAAGCTGCTCCAACCTTAAGGACATCCGATTAACAAAAAGGTGAAAAGAAATACGTAACATAGCTAAACACTCCAGCGTGAAAACCAAGAACTTCAAGTTACATTTATTATTATATTATGGGCAAGATAGGGGTCTCAATGAGACCTAAGATTTGTGACCTCAAATTCTAGGTGTCATATATGACAATATAAATCTCTTCATGACAAAACAGAAAGCGTAGAGAAAATGCAATTCTATATAATCACGATTAAAAATCCATATATGTATACACACATCAATTCAACATTGAATTTCAAAACCACCAGCAAACTACTTGAAACCATCAAATTTTTATCGGAAGGAGAGAACGTTGGCGGGCTGTTGAAGATTCAAGATCGCTGTTGCTTGAGTCAAGTGTATCCCTTTCCCTTAACAGAAAAATAGCAAATTGGTCGCTGTATCTACCGAAAATCATCTTAAAACCAAAGAAATGACTTCAGAGCACATATTAAAAATGCAACCATGTACCTTACACCTATCATCGCTACAAACTCAATATGTTTTCCACCAGATTTAGTGTTGCCTGTCAACTTCGGTATTCCCACGAGATTCAAGTTGTGGTAGAACCTGAGAAAAGCGAGGGAATGAGTTAAGCTCATTCCAAAAGCGGACCAAGTCTCAATTCCTTGAGACGGGTGAATGCGATGTGGGGATGCCATTGCTAACCCACTGTTATATGTTCTAAGTCATGAGACCAAAATGGATTTTTTGATATGAGTCATGGTTCCCAACATAGAGAGCTCAAAAACCTCATCTTTATCAACTGGCAAGCACCCTAAAAACTCAACCCAAAATTTAATTCCTAATCCGATCCCAAAACCCAAACCTAGAACGATCCAAATTTCACCTAAACAGCGCATAATCAATGAAATTAGAGCAAAACCCATATCAAAAATTGGACAATAAGATAGAAAGTTGAGTACACAGGCCCAGCGCCGACGCCGGAGTTCTTGGCGAGAAAAGACATCGCGGTAATGCGGTGATCTTCTACTTAGCGCGTGGAACTCGGCGTGCTGGGTCTGCGAGGTCTTTGGACTTCTTGGAATCTTCTTTGAGACTGAGTAAAGCTAGGGTTTGAGCTCCATGATCGGGTTAGGCTCACGCCCGCCGACGGAGCGGTGCTTCGGCATTATGGTCGCAATCTCGCCGCTAGCCCAAAGCGATCTGTTCCACCACCACCATATCGTTATAGAGTGATTAACAGAGGAATTAAGAGAGGTGGTTGAGGTCGGGGTGGCCATACCGAAGAGAAGATCGAAAAAGAGCGTAGAGAGCTAGAGAGAGAGAGAGAGAGAAAGAAAGAGATCCTTGAGAAGGAGAGTGTGGCCGCATCGCCTAGATCTAGAAAAGTTTTTGTTTTTGTTTTTTTCTTAACAATTTATGCGACGACGGCGTGGCCAAACCGTTGCAATTGGTTTAAAATTATCACGGCGGCAATATTATATCCGTCAGAGAAACTTACAAAATATACTACGGAAAAACAACGTAGTACATGCCGTCATGAAAACTGACTTTTTGCGGCGGAAAAGTTCCGTCGTAAATTTCCGAAGGCGAATGCAATTCTTTTTAGTAGTGAATGTCTACACCATATTGGCCTAAAGATTGTAATACAAAGAGCACTATCATATATATACATCCTGCCATCTTTCCAAAATTTAATTCTGAAAACCAAAAGAAAAAAATCCCATAATGTAAATTGTGGGATTGTGAACCGAAGTTAAAAGGCCTATGTAAATTGTGAACTTGCCTGATGGGGCAGTATAACCAGGTTGGTAAGGCTGCATCAAAAGAATTTTTTCATTATAGAGAACACAAACTGTGCAAGTCATGACTGGAGAAGATTCAAATAAACCATTTGAAATCATCAAAGTTACCAGAAAATGGTCACATGCTAGAATAAATTACATAGATGATAGTTAATTGATATGAAAAAATATATTCTCATGATACATCAATCGCAATAAAAAGAAGTGGGAAAGCATGACAATGATAGCTTCTAAATAAACGAAGCTGCTTTACTTATATGAATATAAGGAATTTCCAAAATTACTAATCCCTAACTTAGAAATGGAATCAAACAGATTTTATAAAAGATCATGAAAATGACACTTGCATATGCAAAGGAATGAAAGCATTCTAGCGAATTACCTGACGACAGATTTCACAAATGATATCTCCCTTCTCATTGCACCACCTATGGACACATTTTCTATGAGCATTCTGGAATTGTAGAAGAAACAGTTAGAGGCTTGGATAAAAGATTTATATCAAACGATTGATTTGTAATACAACAAGGCGAGTGCAATTGTTCAGTAAATATAGGACAAAAAGCATAATATCCAAAGTAGATAGCGAAAAACAAAAGGAGAAATAAAATCAGGAAGAAAAGTACATGAGCTAAGATCCTTCCAAAGCATAACCAAAACATAAAGAAAAAGGAAATAAACAGCACATTTCAGATAGTACCTCAAGCCCACAAAACTGATTCCAGAATAAAAGATGACACTAACTACCAGGGAGAAAAGAATATGTGAACTAACAACAACCAAACTAAAATGCTCAAGAACAACCTACTTCAAGAATTTATCTCTTGAAAGTCTGAGTTCTTGACCGATTATTGTAAACTAATTCCAAATTTAAAGTCAAAGCACTAGTACAAAATCGAAAATAGACAACGTTACCTAGATAACGGTTTTAATAAAAACGTTGTGGTTTTTTTACAACGGTATAGTCAAAACCGTTATCTATAGATATTAAAAAGTGTTGGCCCCTTGGTTTGAAGTTTTCCCATTTAACTTATACAACGGTGTGGTCGAAATCAAGTATCTATAAATAGTAACAAAGTGTTGGTCCCTTGGTTAGAAATTTGTAAATTTAACTTATACAACAGTCACGGTCAAAACTGTTATCGATCTACAAAAATTAAAAGTGTTGGTCCATTGGTTAGAAATTTGTAAATTTAACTTTACAACATTATGGTCAAAATCAAGTTATCAATTGTAAATACTGAAATTGTTGATTCACGATTAAAAATTTGTTTTTTTTTGAATAATAAAAATTTGTTTAATTATTCAAAAGATTTTATTCTAATTCATCAAATTTGGGAAGTTTCTCACAAGATCCCAGAAAGATCGATATAAAAAATAAAAATAAAAAGATCCCAAGCTGCATGCGTATAATTACGCTGTGATGGTCGGGCTTTTGATCCACCAAAGAAAAGAAAACATAAGCTAGGCCTCCATACACTAAAAAGAAAAGATAATTATGCTTTAGGCGCCGATAGCAAACAATTACACAAGTTAAGAGGTGTAAAAGGAACAACTTTCCAGAGCCAATGATCGAGATGGTCGCGCGAAATTGGCCGAAGCTAAAAACCAAAGAAGAGGCTTTGCAGTAGAAGGATGAGATTAAGAATCAATTGGGCGACTTCATTCAGAGAAGGATGGTGTAGGGGCTGAGATTGGGAATTCAACGCATATGCTCATGTTTGGGATTGTTAAGATTTCAGGTAAAGTTAGTAATTTTAAGAATTTTGGCGCCTTGGAATTGGAGAGGTGAATACATGGGAGGTTGTCGGCGGTGGCTTATGGGGTTATAAAGACGCATTTAATGAGATTGTGGAAGTTAGATAAATTGAGGCCACCGCAAGTCTAGGAACGGAACTAGGAGCAGATGGATCAAAGGAGCTATGAGATTTCGCAGTTGGATGTCACCATTCCTTATCTAACGCGGCGAGGAATTTCCATGGAAGGTCAGCCACCGCCTCGCAAGACCTCCGCCATTGAGGTAAGAATTTTTGCTTTCTCAGTTTTTTTGGTCAATTGCTTTCTGATGAAATGGGAGGCAATACTTATATATATAAACTTGTTTGTGATAGAAGATATATACGCTGAAAATTTCCCTCCACATCAGCTTTAGTTCCCTCCCTTTTTTCCGTTCCTTTGTTTCTAAACACGCATCAAACACACTACCTTTATGCTCCTCTTGTCCGTCAGGTTAAGAAGAAAAAATTCCTCTCGTCAAAACTCTGAATAAAAAAGTTCTCCCGAGTAATTGTGTTTCAATTGAAGGCTAATCTGGGATTGGGTATGTATGTTTAGAGTTCGTGATTCAATTTTGTTGCTTTGATGACTGCATTTTTTTTTTTCTTTTGTCTTTTTCTTAAGTTTTGCTTTTGATTGTTTGCTTAGCCGTCTGGACATATGAACTGTTGCAATTGCTTTTGGATTTCTTATTGTCCTTGTGTTCTTTGGTTTGTGTGCTTTTAAGATCCTATATTGGCATGCTTGAGGTTTGCACTTCATAAATTTCATATCGAAGTAAGATTTGGGCCTAGTCTACTAGGGACTCTTCATTCGATAATTGCTTGGTTGGGATTGGTGGATGTGGGACTGTAATTGTTCTCTTGTTATGTCTATTTTGTTGTTGGGGCGGTTTTTGATATATGCTACTGTTCAAGTTCTATGATAGAATTGGAAATCAGTCTTCTATTTCCTGAAGTAATTGTCATTGATTTTGACTGTCCTGTAGCATTTTGAAGTGTTTGGATGCTGCTACTATTTTGGCAGTAATGTTAAGCAAAAGTAGAACCTAGAATTATTTGTAGCTTGTTAATGGTTCAGCTCTGCCCATCGAGTTTGTAGTTAATAATTATCTGCTTTCTTGCTTTGGATTGTATGAGTTCCAAGGTAAAAAAAAGGGGTGTGTGTAACTATGTATTATGAGTACCGTAACATCAGATCTTGGCTCATTGGGTGTCCTTATCACTTGTCAATTATGCCTTATGCTTTAGTTGTCAATATTTGTTGTTGGTTGCAAGTAAAGAATTTTCTTACATTGCTTGACATAATGTTACATGAGCATTTATCTATGCATGCTATTAATCTTGCAAAGAGGGTTGTTAGGTACTAGGATGACAAACAGGAGGTCATGACCCTTGATTAGTTATAAAGATTACTTTATGGATGTGATTGACAGGAATAAAGACTACTTGGAACAGCTTATGCATTTCTGTGCTTTGTCTTTGATGCTCATGGAGACCCTCGTGTAATTATTCTTGTTACTCATGACTCATCTTTAAACTTTTAAACACAGAAATCACCAAGACACCAAAACTAAAAGAGGAGTTGATAACTTGATATTTTAAACTCAGTAGGTTTCTATTCTTGCAATGATAAACTTAATTTTCAGGTAATTGACTTTCCTCATAAGTCATATGTATGATACTTATTAGACCAAATTTCAGATAATATATATCTCTGTGTGTGTGTGTGTGTGTGGTAGAATTTCTTTTTATGCATAATTTATTTTTGTCCATAACTACAGCCTTATCTTGCTATTATCGCCATGAGGATTGTTGAAATGCCACCATGATATGCATTGTCATTGCTTGGAAGAATATTGTCGGTCATAGTGTATAGATGAATATTTTCTGGCCATGATAAAGTTATATCAGTTCATAAAGAATGAACTTTATTGGTTCTTGGAATTCTGTAGAGATTGATTGTCCCTTGCTTGAGGCAGGTCTTAGTATGTGTAGTAAGTTTAACTTGGGTTTTGGACTACTAAGCTGAAACGAGTGCTTGAGACATTAAGTTTGGCCTTGAGTGCGGGTGGTATCATGTTAGCTATCATGGGAGCTTTTGTCCATGTCTTGATATCCTAATGTAGTTTATTCTTTTGTGGGCTTTACGATTTGATGATGCCAATGGGTTAGTTTAGGATTCTGGAATCACTTATTTGACTATATATGTATCAAACAAGTTAGTAGCAGTGGCTTAATTGTGAAGCAAAAACAAGGAAAAGAGAAGTTGATTGACATCTATTCAATATTTGTTTCTGAAATTCTCTTTTGGTAGGGTTTTCCATATCCTAATACATGTCCTTGTTCTTAAGATCATATATCAATTTCAAGTCCTCTACTTTCACTGAGATAAGTTGCTTAGGCTATATTAGATCTTGGGTTTAATCTTTCTTTTTTCAACCATTTTGCATTGATGATTGAATTAATACTCGAGGTTACAGTTGAGAGCTAATAATCAAGCGAAATGTGATAGATTGAGGGAACAAAACTGAACTTCGAAACTTTGAATTTATTCAAGAACTTATGTCGCTTTTGAATTGTCTATGGATTGTATTTTCATTCTTGGTGCATTCTTCTTTATGTTGAAAAGAAGGACCTCTTGATCACCATCTGTGCATTATTTCAGTGGTTTATTGCATTACTTAATTTAGTTGTTGTAACCTCTCGCTTCAGTAGAATGGAATAGCAATCCATGTGGTTGAAGTAACGTGTTTATTCAAGTCTTATAAGTGGTCTTTGAAGTGAATCGCTTTTACATATCGTGTTTTCTTATTCCTTGAATTTAGAAGAGAAAAAAATGCCCTGCTTCTGGTGCATATGAGGAACAATCATTCATTTTTTTTTAACTCTTATTTGACCATTTTGGAATATGTGTAGATTTTGGAATTTCGGTTTCTTGACATCATATTCTCTTGTTTTAGATTATCGGTAATAACCTATGTCTATCTCACTGAATTCAAAAGTACACATTGTTTATCTCTAGAGTACTAGGCTTATGAATTGAAATTAGAATCATGATTCTTCGTAGCTTCATCATATGGACAGCATGAAATAGTACCATCTCATTCATCGGGTAGCATGTCCATCGTATTTGAGCAAAAACGATCTTGCCGGAGTAGTAACTGCTAATGACATCAAGTTTCAATGACATTAGTAGGTCTGGGTTTACGTAGAGCTTTTAGCAATATAGGTAGCTGTGTAGTTGAAATTTCCTTTGTTCATTGCATTAGGCTGCGATCACCCTTTCCCTTAAGCTTGTTGTTTGAAGAGACAGTAATTATTGATAGTTGATTTTTCATGCGAAAAAATAACATGTCTCTTTAAAACTTTTGCAAGTCTGCTCTTTGGCATGCACACCCCTTCACTTACCTACCATTTCCATTTATTCTTTTTGAGTTAGAAGATTTTGCTAAAATTTAGGCAGTAGTTGCTTTTGTTATCAAAGAATTCTCATAAGGGTAGGGAAATTATATGGCTAATTGTAGTTGCCACTGCTATACATAGTAGAAGCTTATGTAATTTTCTACTTGGCTTCAATGAAAAAATTTGAGTTTGTATAATTTCCCTGATGTTGGTATTAGGAAAGGTGATTCATAATCTATTTTTGATTGTTCTGTTAATATAGTTGGGTAAGGAACGAGGTAATTGAGACATTTTCAACCTCGATGTTGGGTTTTGTTAAAGATATTGTATCAAAGTGGTGCCAAATGCTCGTAGATGTGCTTTGTTTGCGTATATTATGTAAAATCAAGGAAGTTGAACCTTTTTTTAAATTGAATTAGCACTCATGTCAATATAGTATATGCAAAGTATGTTCATTTGATAAAATGCTGAAGGACTGGAAAAAATTAAAATAAAATAAATAATGCGTGATCATTTAACCCGATTTAAGTGGCTAAAATGGTTTTGCACTTGGTTAATCAGTTGAATTTTAGAGTTTCCCACATCCTTAGAGAAGGGAATGCGGTGACATCGCCTTGCTCGTCATGGCTCCTCAAGTAATGGTTCTGAATGGTGGAGTTCTTTTGCCTCCCTTCGTTTCAGAACAGTATGGTCGAGACTTGGCATCTCTGGTGTCCTACAGGTTCAGGTAATGGGTTATGGTTGGATTGCTTCATTAGGTTGCCATTGTTTCCTTTTCAGCTAGCTTTCTTTCGGTTTTGGTCCTCCTTCTTGTTCTTGTTAAGGCCTTTCTCGGTTTTCTTACTTTAGTCATGTTAACTTCCTTTTTTCTCAATTGATTATCGTTGTCGACGATCCTTTTCCTCTTAGTTACGTCTTTGAATCATTCCCATTGCATCTCGCAATATGTTGGTGTTATATTTTCATCATACTCTATAAATTAATCTGGCCCTACTTTCCCGTTGAGAAACTATTCCTGCAGCTATTTCTTTTGGAGTTTGATCCTAGTGACTAATGAAGTTGCAAAAGTATTACCTCCTTACGCATAAATATATTTGTTGTAAAGATTACTGGAAAGATTATTGGACCTTATTACTTGACATTTTAGGGATGACAGGCTACAATTGAGCTAGTCCATTCATCCTTCATGGAAAGCTAGCTGAATTAAACATCTCCAAATTCTCTAAAGAAATTGTATGCGTATTCACCATTACATGTAGAGATGTACATCAAGCACCCAATTGCAATTGTAATTGGTTAAGCTTGTTTGAATCTTGTGAATGCCGAAACCTAGTCTAGTATGGGATTTGAGAGCTCGGCCACCTAGGTTTCTTGGTTTTATTAAGTGGTCTCGGCGATGGCGCCTTACAATGGTGAGAAGTCCCGTTCCTTGGTGGTCGTGGGTTTGATTGTTGGCTCATCGATGGGATCTTGATCAAGAGAGGGTATATGTAGTCCATGTTGGGCTTCCCTTGTTGACAACCAATCTTCTATGTGATGGTTTTGATTAGTGGTGAACCGGGTGATGGTCTCGTCTAGTGGTAATGGGTAGAATCCAAAAAAAAAAAAAAAAATTCTTTCTCGTATCAAGTTTCTCTACGAAATTGAATTAATGAAGCACCAATAAAAGAGAATAGTATCAAATACTAAGCCTCAAGAAAAATATGATCCGAGGTAAGCCTTAGTAAGTTTCAAACTTATTAAGGCCGTCTTTTCTAGTAATACAAGGGTTTTTTTTTTTTTTGAAATGTTAGTTGTCCTGAGTTGTAATAGAGTTAGTCTTACCCGATATCTACAGAGATGTTTCAATCATTGTATGATTCAGCTTACTTTGTAAGACGCAAATTCTTTTTGAAAGGGGTTTGGAACCCGGCCTATATTAGCCGAGGCTCACCCCCACGCCGGTTCCATTTATTGAAGTAATACTTTTGCAACGGGGACATAAAACCTGAACCCCGTGCTACATTAGAAAGATTACAAACATCCTCATAGAGAACATCAGAATAATAACAGGAGTTTCATCTAACCATACATGAAATGTAATTAAAACTAGCAAGGTGCGCTAACACATTGGCTACACCGTTTGCTTCCGCGGAAGATGTGACGAACCTCAATTGAGTGAAAAGATGTCAAATATGACTTACAATCATCGATAATACGCCCAATTTCAGATCTATCTTCCACATCACTTATTTGTAGAGCGATAATAACAAGGGAGCAATCGCTCTCAACATCAATAACGGTCATGTCACGATGGATGCGCCAATAAGAGCCCAGCCCTACATAGCTTCAGCCTCCATATGTAAAGCAGATGAAGCATGTGGGAAATACCGAGCCAGAGCTGCCAAACACATACCATTTTTCATCACGTGATTATCACAACTCCCACTCCACCATCACCGTGAATCAGCCCGGTAACTCCCATCCACATTCACTTTCGACGCCCACTAGGAGGGTTCTGCCATTTGGTCTTTTCCTTCTACCTTTCGCATTTCCATGCACATGAAATTGCTGATATTCCTCAAGAAATTTACTAGCCCAATCGCGGCAGCATTAGAGGCACGTAAGAAACTCTCGTTCCACAAGACATTATTTCTTTCGGACCATATGACCCAGAGTGCCATGAAAAAAGCACAACGTTGATTACCATCCAATTTTTCAATGACGCTCAACACCCAATCCTCCACACATGAAGCAGCCACATTCTTGGCCAAAAGGCCCAATTTGAGTACACACCCAAAAGCATGTAGTAACATCACAATCTCTCGAACAGGTGTAATCCATCTTCTAATGCATGATTACAGAAAAAGACAATTACTATCAAGAAGACTAACCTTATGGGAGAGAGCTCTTCTTGTAGGTAAAATGCCTCTGAGTAGTCTCCAAATAAACACACGCACTTTGGGTGGGATGTTGGCCCCCAAATTATCTTCCCAGTAAGTGGCGTTAATTCCATAAGACCCATTTTGAGCTAGAGGTCTCTGGGCCAGATCTACCATCATCAAGGCGGGCCACATGGTATCCACTTCTCACTTCATAGTTTCCTCTCTTGTCATAGTGCCAAACAAAGCTGTCATCTGCTCCTCTAAGGCTTAGAGGGATACTTGCAATTATGCCAACTTCCATTGGTGTAAATAAAGCTTCCAAAAAGTGGAACATTCCACTCATAATCGTTCTCCACCATTAAGTCACATACTCTCAATTCTTCATAGCCCAACGCTGGAGAGGAAAATGGTTTGAAATGTATAGGTAGTGGAACCTTACGGATCCCGCCATGCGTAAATATGAGCTCCTATGCCAACCCTATATCTCACCCCTCTACGTAAAAAGATTTTTTGCCATGCATGATACCGCTACCATGCATACGAGGCCCCCTTTTAGTCACTTCAGCATCCAGAAGTCACAATGCGGGAAATAGCTTAGCTTTTATATAACTTAGCTATCAAAGAATCCTATGGATCGAAGAATCCTCCAACCTGCTTCCGCAGCAAAGCTTGGTTGAAATGAACCATGTTTCAAATCCTAGACCGCCTTCGCTTTTGGGAACACACAATCTCTCCCAAGCCAACCAATGGATTTTTTTCTCATCAATCTTGTCTCCCCACCAAAACCTAGCCATAAGACGGTGCATCTCGTAACAAAGATGTTTGGGGAGTTCAAAACAGCTCATTACATAGGTCGGAATGGATTGCACCACGCCTTCAACATAACTTCCTTGCCAGCGGCTCAAGGTCTTTCTTTTCTCTCCATCCCCGTGGTTCTTTTCCTGGACCCAAGTCAGTAAGGGAAGCTAAAAGCCTCGATCTTGGAATAGCTCAACTTTCGATTGGGTAACCCCGGTATTTGTCGTGTTTATCAACCCGTACCACTTCCAAAGGCTGCAGACAAAGATCGTCTTGTTTGTCCCGTTTCACATTTTTGCTGAAAGACACACTACTCTTTTGATAATTGATGAGCTGGCGGAAGCTCTTTCATAGGACTCAAAAATCTCCTTAAGCACATAACATTCCTCTAGTTAGGACTTGAAAAGATAAAAGAATCATCAGCAAAGAAGAGATGAGATATTGTAGGCAAATTTGAGAGCATATTTGAACCCCATGCAAAGAGCTAGACTCCTCGGCTCGAAGAATCATTACGGATAATGCTTCCTTTACATAACTTGAGGAATAGGTATGGGGATATGGAATCCTTATGCGGAGTCCCTCAGAGGGAACAATATGGCCTCTTGGATCACCATTTACAACAAAGGAATAAGATACCGTCGAACACATGTCGCATAACCTGTGCAATCCAAGTGGATTTGAACCCTAGCTGCTTTTAAGACCTGCTCCAAAAACACCCATTCTACTCGGTCATAGGCCTTGCTCATATCGAGCTTGAGAGCCCCATATAGCCAGGCATATGTCTGATTCTCAAGGCTTTTTGAGGAAAGTGTGAGATCTCAAAAGCAAGAAGAGAATTATCTGAAATTAATCGTCCCCGCACAAACGCACTCGATAAGGTGAAATAAGACCTTGCAATAAGCGGCTTCAACATTGTTAGAGAGAACCTTCGAACCCAACTTATAAAGAACATTACACAAGCGATGGGGACGAAGTTGGTTCATGTATTCAACTTCCTTCACTTCTCGATAAGGGTGACATTTGTATGGTTAACCTTCCTCATCAGCTCATCCAATTCAAGAAACACCTTATAGCCCTCAGATTACATCCCTCCCAACTACATGCCAAAACGCTGATAAAACATGGTGCAAATCCATCGTGGCTGGGTGCCTTTCGGTGCATTTGCTTGAGAGCTCGATACACCTCTTCACTTGTTATGATACCTGAAAGCATCTCGTTCAACTCATCAAGAATATAAGGAGGCAGATAAGAAGCTACCTCGGCATGTTCTCAGGCCGGTGAAGTCGTGAACAAGGAGGCGAAAATATGACAAAGACAATCTCCTCAATCTCGCCATCCTCCGTACCAAGTCCCCTGAATCATTGAATAGCCCTTTTCAACCTGTTTTTTTTCCGTGCAATTTACTAGCCCTTTGGTGGAAAAAGCGAAAGTATTCAAATCACCCTCCGTTAACCGAGAAAACCTTCGCTCTTTGATTCCGTAAATCTTGTTCAAGCTTTAATAGTTCATCCGGCTTCTTTTCAAGAGCAACCCTTGTTTCATCCGGAGGGGAAGAAAAAGAAGAATCATAGAAAGTAGTCAACTGATCTCTAATCTCACTAATACTCTTACCCAAAGATCCAAACTTCACGCCGGCTCCACTCTTGTAACACCGCACGGCGGGTTTCATTAATTTTCCCACAAACCCTAGAAACGGCATCATTCCCTCGGACCAACTCCAGCCCCTCTCAACAACTCTAGAGCATTCTTCATCTTGGAGCCAAAGTTCTTCGAATCGGAACCTCTTCTTTTCGCTTTTCCTTCTCGCGTGGTCGGCATTCCCTAACTTCCAACAAAATTGGAAGATGGTCAGATTTATTAGGGGATTGGTGAATCACCCTAGAAACCGGGAACAAATCAGACCACCCATTAGTAACAAGAACACGCATCAGTAGCCGACCTTAATCCATTCTCCACTACGCTTCCCTCTCCAAGTAAAACTTCGGACCCGTAAAGGATAATTCCTTGAGAGAAAAAATCTCAACAAAATCCTGAAGCCATCCATTTGTCGTTCACATCTAGCTGGACCACCTTCTTTCTCACTATTGAACATAATCTCATTAAAATCTCCACCAATAACCCAAGGCAAATTACACTGCGAACCCAAGAGTTTTAAGTAGCGCCCAATGCGATGGCGGTCTTCCACTTTGGGGTGGCCGTGAAATCCTGTGAAATCTCCATCGCTTAGGGTCAGAAGCCTTGCCAACATGGACATCAATATGATTATCAGAATAAGCTCAGTGAAAGAAGCAGGAACATCATCATTCCAAAGAATACACAACCCTCTCGTGATCTACTCACACCTTTCCCATTCTTTTTCCTCGTTTAAATTTACAAGGAACCGCAAACGCGTTCGCCAACCAAGTTGAACCGAACCTCAACCATTTCAGCTACAGTACACTTTGTCTCCGACATAAGAAAATTAAATTGGGATGAATTAGGGACACAAAGCCCTTTAAGTCCTCTAAGCTGTCCAAGGGGTTCCCAATCCCTTGGCGGTTCCAACATAGCAGATTCATTTCTCGTGATGGGTCAATTCCGGACCCATCACGGAGGAACGCTGTACGAGTAATGCGTCCAGGACTCGTGAGGTAATTTCCGACTTGGAGAGCTAGGGTGTTTCCGCACCAGGAAACCCTTCTTTACTAGACTTCTTAGAACTCTTGGAACATTCTAGGAATCTTCTCATTAGGCCTCTCATCATTGACGGAGCCAGGTTGGCCCTCTACTCTGACCCCCCACTTGGTCTAATCTCATTTTGGGCTTCCAGTATGGTCATCCACCATGGAACAAGTCTGCCCATCCTTCAAGAACCTTTGCATGGATTGAGAATTACCTGACCCCACTTCCTTTGACTTTCCAGTTGCAACCTTACTCCCCTTCCTAATCAACTCCTTGATTGTAGGATCCGCCAACTTTGACTTCTTTTTAACTAAATCCTGATCCACAATCAAAGGAGGATTATCCCCAACTGGGGACTTAAATGATGATTGCGCAATTACCGAGCTCGACATTATTGCCTCCCCTAAAGAAGAACATTCCATAATAGGGAACCTCCGTGAGCCCTCCGCCGTCGTCGTCCCCGCCCCATCTCTAGCTTCCTCCGTTGTTGGTTTGGCTCACCGGTGCTCCCTCCCTCTGTACTCTCTACCACTATCTCCATGTCATTCTCATCTCGAGGTGCCGGTTGGCCGGAGTCCTCCCTCCCACTCCTCCCGGGTCCTAGTCAGCCCGATCATAGGAAAATCCGGTGCAGCCATAGACCATCCAGTATGTTTAGCCGGATGGAGGCCAAATCTTGTACCACCACCGCCACACCCTGCCTGCATCTCCGCCTCCTCTCGTTCTTCCTAGCCAGCCAGGCCTCCTTTCTTTCTGCATTAAGGAGTACGTCATGCACGTCGGTTCTGGAACCTCCCCGACAACCGGCGAGGGCAGCTAAACCCAGTATGAGAGAGTAATCCACAGAACAGACAGGAAATGTGGTAATCTTTCGTATTCCAACTCAAAAGCTTGTTTCCTGACCATGCTGCCCCCGGGATACAAAACCCCTTTGGTCAAAGGTTTCTCGACATCAATTCCGACTCGAACACGGAGGAATCTGCCCAAACAACTGCCGGTTCTATCTTTCCATGTTCGAACATAGCCACCCACTGCTTCACCAATTCCTTGTCCAGTAACATCGTCCATGTAGAGTGGTGGAATCCCTCGAATCCTGATCCAGAAGTATTGAGTTTGCAGAAAAACCCTAAGAGGATCCACCGTACCATCAGTCACCGCCACCGCGAATAGAGCCCGCTCATAGGACCACGGTGCTCTTGTAACTACCCAATGCAGATCAGACGCATAAGTGAAAGAAAACAGAAGTCTGCGACTCCCTCTAGTTGACAGACTACCAATCTGGAACGATCTGAAGGGGACGAATCCGGAATCCAAAGACTACGCAAGGTGCTGATCAATGAATCCATTCGGTACTGCTTATCAGTTAATAATTCACCCACAAGAAAAAACGTTTTGGCTGCTGCTTCTGCCGCTTCTGAGGGGAGAACTACCTCCACCGCCTCCTCCTCCCTAAGCGCAAGCTTCCGACCAAAACCTCCAATCATCTCCTCCATCATGCAAAGTTTTTGTGTAATAAGATCCCACCCTTTTGTAACTATGGGGGAACCAGGACATTCAGATAAACAAACCGCCGTCCACAAGGACACGAGCGCCCCACTCCGACGAGGCTAAAACCCTAACTCTCCGTCGCCTTAGCTAGAGAGAGAAGAGAACGTAGTATCATGCAATCTTTTAGTGGGAGATATTTTATTCCAATAAAAGTACAACTCATTCTCTCATAATTGGAGTCCAAGTAGGCCAATTTACAACCCTAATGCTTCAGCCTCCATTTTATGTCAAGACGCAAATTCTTTTGTTATCAATAAAAGTACAACTCATCCTCCATTTTATGTCAAGACGCAAATTCTTTGTTATCAATAAAAGTACAACTCATTCTCTCATAATTGGAGTCCAAGTAGGCCAATTTACAACCCGTTCCAATTTTTCGAATAAAAAAAAACCAAGCTCTTCTTATATTCCGATCTTTGTGTTCAAAAATCAGAAAAACCTCACCACCATCAACAATGGCAGCAACCCACTCCCTCCTCGGCCGTTCACAGGGCCCTCCATCCAAATTCTTCCGGCCACCGTCTGCCGGTTCCCTTTCTCGTTCTCTTTCTCACTTTCGTCATTTGTATGTATTTCTCTCTTTTTGTCCTCTCTCTGATCTGCGTTACCAGAGCCCAAACTCCGATCCTAACACTTTCAACGCCGATGACCATATCAATCCGATCCCGTGGAGTTCAATGAATCCAGACCCAGAAAGCCAGGTATGGCCCTCTCTACCTCTCCCTAATTTCTTAATGTTAAATTCATATTAGGCTCAGAACTGAACCAAGATTGTGACGGTTTTGATAGTTTTACTGTTCTTGCGTTGGCTTGTTCACAATTATCTGCCTCTACTTTTCGTTGTATTAGAGAATATTGATCATGTGCAGATAGTTAACGGATTTACCATAGTTTAATAGTGATTTCTAGGTCAGTCACAAAATTGTGTTCGTGATATATAGATACAGATTATGTAGTGTTCTAAATAAGTGAAACTTGATTGATCTGATAGTGTGAAATTTGATTGATCTGATAGTGTGATACTCAGAGTGATCCACGAATTTCAATTTCAAGAAGTGTTTTCAAGCTTGGTATAGATTATGTTCAAATAGGCAGTTGACAATTTGCATTCTAAATTTCAGAGTTCAAACATACATCAGCAACCAGACCGAGGTGGCTTTTACTATCATGAAGCAGCTGTTTTGGAGTACTGAAGCCAAGAACAAAAATATGAATTGTACTCGCCGCTATCCATCCACATGGTTCTCAACCTTTTAGCGGCCGGGTCAAACGGCCCTACACAGGACCAGTTGCTCACCTTCCTCAGGTCCAAGTCCACCCAAGAGCTCAACTATCTAGCCTCCACTCTCATGCCTCTGTTCTTCGCGAAAGAATCACCCAGATGGTGGGCCTAGCTTGTCATTCACCAATGGCGCTTGGGTAGACAAGTCTCTTCCCGTCAAGCCTTCTTTTCAAACGGATAGTGGACACTGCTTACAGGGCTGCCTTAAAAGCAAGTCGATTTCAAGGGCAAGTCGGATGAAGTTAGAATGGAAGTGAATTCATGGGCCGAGACGGAGACTAATGGTCGCATCAAAGATATTCTTGCTTCTGGCTCAGTTGACAGCCTAACGAGACTCATTCTCGCAAATGCATTATACTTCAAAGGAGATTGGAAGGACAGATTTGATGCATTAGGAACAAAAGAGTATGATTTTCACCTTCTCAATGGGAACTCAGTTAAGGCTCCTTTTATGACAGAGTGGGATAACAAGTTGGGGAAGGCGGTATATAAGTGTTTTTGACAGTTTCAAAGTTTTGAAACTCCCTTACAAACAAGGTGAAGATCGTGAGAAGTGTTTCTCCATGTATGTGTTTCTTCCGAATGAAAGAGATGGGTTGCCAGCTTTAGTTGAGAGATTTTCTTCCGAGTCTGGGTTCTTAGATCGGCATCTTCCCGCAAAACAGTTGAAGTTGGTGCCTTTAAAATGCCGAAGTTCACGTATTCTTGTAGATTTGAAGCTTCCAAAGTTCTGAAAACTTTAGGGTTGGAGTTGCCTTTTTGTTCCTGGAGGTTTTACAGAGATGGTGGACTCACCTATGAGTGATAGCCTATATGTTTTCCCACATACAACATGGATCATTCATTGATGTTAATGAGGACGGTACAGAAGCTGCTGCTGTTACGGTTGCTGTTCAAAACGGGTTCAACTTGGAGTCAGGAGAAGAGGATAGACTTTTGTGGCAGATCATCCCTTCCTTTTTTCTTATCAGAGAAGAAACCACTGGATCGGTGCTGTTCATTGGGCAAGTCACTCAATCCAATTGAAGACTGACTTATTATGTGTTAGAATTTGAGCCTTTTACTTTGTATTTGAACAAAATATAATCAAACCACAACTTTTGGATGATTTGATTAATTTGTAGTAGCAAATGAACTTGAAGAGAACTCGGCAAACGCTGTACTTGAGTTTCACAACGTGTTCACTACTTTACAACAACTATCTTATCCCTTATATCAGAAGCACCCAATTGCAATCGTAATTAGTTAAGTTTGATCGAATGCCTGTATGCCAAAACCTAGTCCAGTATGGGATTTGAGCGCTCGGCCAACTAGGTTTCTTGAGTTTATTCGTGGACTCAGCGATGGCCGCCTACAGCGAGAATTCTCACCTCCTGTTCCTTGGTGGTCAGGGTTTGATTATTGGCTCTTCGATGCGATCTTGATCAAGAGAAGGTATATGCGGTCCATGTTGGGGCTTCCTTGTTGACAACCAATCTCCTATATGGTGGTTTTGATTAGTGATGAACTGTGATGGTCTCGTCTGAGTGGTAATGGGTAGAATCCAAAAAAAAAAAAACTTATCAGGTCTTGGATCAAGGTTCTCTACCGAAACTGAATTAATGAAGCACCAATGACGGATAATAGTATCAAATACCTAAGCCTGAATAGGTTTCTCTAAGCATTTATTCAGCATTATGTGGTGTAACTTTCAAATTTATTAAGATCTTTTTCAGTGACGCGAACGTTAATTTTTGAGTCAAATTGATCAGTAAAAATCATGATAGCCTTCGTTCACTCTTTTTTCACGTTGTGTGCCTTTTTACTTTTCAAATTACCAATCTTCTCTCATTTTCCTCTCACCACAAAACCCACTAAAAAAATCCATCTCCACAGCTCGTAGCAAGTTCACATACGGTAGATATTAACTTCAGTTCACCCCACCTCAAAGGGTGTTTCTAAATGTATATATCCAGCAATGTTCTTAACGCACACAGCAAATTTATTTGTTTTAAAATATATATATATATATATATATATATATATATATATATATATATATATATATATATATATATATATATATATATATATATATATATATATATATATTTATAGCTAAACCACCAAATTTCCCAAAACTAACCCTATCTTGCACCCAGTACCTAAAAGAAACACAACAATGAAATCTTCCCCAGTGTTAGGTCGTGTGTCCTTTGATCACAACCCTTGGACCTCTCCTTTCATGTCCGCTTTGATGGAATTTGTGGGATATATGCTAATCTGTAGAGAATGGAGGAATTCCTGCAATTGGAATAGAAGAGTTTGATTACATAAGGACTGGGACAGTTGTCTCCAACGAACTAGTAGCGATGAGCTTTGCCAAAGCATGGGAAACTGAAAATCATCTGGATCACTGGATGTGTTATGTGGGGTTTCACCCTTCCTCAATATGGATTGTGGTTGTGTGAATAATCATCAAGGAAATAACAAAAAGGTAAGGACATTTGTCGACAATTCGGAGGTAATAAGAACTCTTCCTCTATCTTGAAAGAGAACAATTAATGACACAAAGCATGGAATGGTATGGAAAGATGGAATAAAAGGGTTCTCTTCCCCTTCTTTTCTTCCAATAAAAGCCAGAACAATAATCATGAACTCTGTCTGTTCATCGATCTCTTTGTCCCTCTCACTATCTTACTTTCAAGTTTCAACACCGTCAAACCACCTTACCTCCCAAATCTAGTCATATACGAAACTCCTTTTCAAAAATGGATATAGTCGGGGATATGACACATTAAGTCTAAACCTCCTCTCGAACTCCAATCTAGTCAAGCTTGATCATATTTGGATTTCTAATCAAATCCAATTGGTTGTACTTGTACCAAACACAGCCACAGTACCTACGCTTTTAAAGTTTCATCGTTGTCTTTTTTTGTTGGGTACAAGATAAGAGCAGTTTGGGAAATTAATTAATTGGTTTTAATTAGATTTTTTTTTTTGAAGCGGTTATTTAGATATATTTAAAAACAAATAAATTTTCTTGGTCTACTAAGAAGTTTCCTGGGTACATTTAGAAACACCCCCACCTCAATCTAGCTCTCTATTTTTTCATTTTCTTCTATATATTATGGTAGACATTAACAGACAAGTTTTCATTTATGCAGATTAAAATTAAAATATTGTTTAAGGCCGGCCCAAACTCTAATTACTTGTCCGAGTTGTAATAGGGTTAGTCTTACCTGATATCCGCACTTGCGGAGTTAAACTCGACATTACTTGTCCGAGGAGATATTTCAAATCCATTGTATGATTCAGTTACCTTGTAAGACTCCAAATTCTTTTGCTTGTAATCCTATATAAAGAGGCTTCTATTATCAATGAAAGTACAACTCATTCTCTCATACTTTCCGATATAATTGGAGTCCAAGTAGACAAATTTACAACCCGTTCCAATTTTGAATAAAAAAAAACCAAGCTCTTCTTATATTCCGATCTTTGTGTTCGTAAATCCGGACCTAAAACCCCAAACAGAAAAACCTCACCACCATCAACAATGGCAGCAACTCCACTCCCTCCTCGGCCGTTCACAGGCCCTCCTCCGTCCAAATTCTTCCGGCCACCGTCTACGGTTTCCTTTCTCGTTCTCTTTCTCACTTTAAATGCGTTGTATGTATTTCTCTCTTTTGTCCTCTCTCACGACCTGCGTTACGGAGCCCAAACTCGATCCTAACACTTACATTTGAGTATAGAATTGCTAGCATGTATGGCAAGAAAAAGATAATTAGACTTCGATCTCTCGACTCAAAACTTACATTTGGTATATGCATACATAAATGTGGCAATGCGTGCATTTTGGGAGAGCTAGTTTCTCTCCGGCATCAAGGAAAAAGCAAAAATAGATATAACTTTTCTTCAAGATAAAAAGAACCTAGCATAAGGCGCCGCTCTCCCTCGTGGGCCCGCCTTGAGGGCGACCATGTGAGGCAGCCGTCACCGTGCCACCGGTTCCCGGGGCCTCGATTTGTCTATTTATTGAAACAATGACACTAAAGAGAAACATTAGCCCGATGGTTATGGGGAGCTTTTTTATTGTTTTTCCACCCAACCAAGGTTGAAACCCAACTTCAGTTGCTTTGGGCTAGAATATTTTTTACATTGAACTTTTCTTCATCTTTATAATCTATTCAAAATTAAGCTAGCTTAGAGTTTTCTTTTTAGTCCAAATATACTACTTATTTAATTAATAGAATAAAGAAATACACATTAACTTTGTTTTTCTTCTTCTTTGTTTTTCCAAATACACAATAGAATAAACCAATATGAATAAAAGTATTACTAGTTACCCAAAAAGTTACTTTCAAAGACCTTTAATGTCTATTTATACGAGATCATATTAAGCCTCAGGCCATACAAATCCTCAGGACCGGCCCTGCTCTCCCTACACCCTAGTCTCCTTCACTTGGTTCCCAGTTGCGTGCAGTCTTTCACGACTTCAACTCGGTCATCAATGGTGATTGGCTTCAATGCTCCCAGTGACGGCCTTAGGCGGTAAGTGGAAGCTTGCGGTAGCCTCTAGTTGCCGCAGATATCCCAAATCGGGTTACATTGGTGTGATCTTCCACCAACGGTTTTACATGAGATCTGGCGGTACCGGAATTATTGACTTAGTCGTTGAGCAATGGTTCTTTGTGTTTGGACCCAAAATGAACATTTTGGCACGACAAAAGGCGTGTCTTGGAGAAATTGAGCCAATGTCAGTGGCTCAAGCTATATATTGTCGACAAGCTCGAAATATATATTTAGAGGCTAAATAAAGCCTACTATGGAAGTATGACAAGTCAACTTTAGCATATTTTCCTACTTGGCTAGGAAAAACCGGAGCTAGACAAGGAAGGAGGGGTGGCAGACTAACCAAATGAAATCGAAATGTGCTGAAACTTTCCAGATCCATTCTAGACAGCCCAAGGATCATTTCTTATGAAGAGTGCAAGAACTTTTTTTTTTGAGTGGAAGGCCTTCAAACAATCAGCCCAATTTTATACAGAAGCAAAACTGGAAAACTGGACCTGTAAGAGGTCCAGCAGCATTTTCGGCCCAACCACATGGAATAAAAATCTGAAATTTTACCAGGGGTGATCTACACTCATAGTGGAACATTTTTTATGAAGAAGTCGAAAGCTCATTCTGAAGTCTTGTTGGAGAAATAATTGAAGGAATAAAGGGGCAGAAACTGACCTAAAACTAGCTCAATATTCACATGTTCATGTTTCCTACCCACATGAAGAAAGCTAGATGCTTTTCTTCTTTTCCTTGGATATATTTTTCAAGACAATCTCTTTAATAGATCATCATCACTTCCATGTTGTTGCACCTTCATGCCTTGCTTTCATTTCATCATTTCTCTATCTTTTCCATATTTTACAAATCACTTTCATATTCCACTTTCATTATTTTTCTTCCACTCATCATTTCACTCTTCTTTTTCTTCCCTATATAAACACCTTCTCTTCTCATTCTAAATCACACATTCACATTCAACAACAACATCTCTAAGATGATCTAAGTTCTCTCTAGAGCAAACCTCTCTAAGAGCAACTCCTCTCCCTCTCTTTCTCTTTCTCTTAGCGGTGATCACACTCCTAGTCCTAGTCTTCTCGAAGCCGACTTTCAGTGCCACCAAACCCTCTGTCCAGCGTGCTTGGTCCCTAGTCTCCTCGGGGAGCGGCGGTAGTGCAGCGACCACAGCGATTCTGAGAACCAGCCAAGCAAGGGTAGCAGCCCTAGCAGCCCAGCCAAGCTAAAGTCACGCTTTAGCAAGATCTCAACATTTCCGGTGATGTTCTCGCTTCTGCTCGATCTACAACATTGAGTATCGATTGTGATTTTCAAGAAGAAACTCAAAGAAAAAGTCCTCACCACGAGGCACAAAAGAATCCCGGCGCAGGTTGGTGCTCTCCTGCGTCCACAATTGCTTGAAAGAAGTCAGGTCAAGGGACACCCCGACGACCGCACGGCAGTCTTTGGCACGCCCGCGCCAAGAAAAGAGGCATTGACCAGCTGCGGCAAAATTGGAGCCAAACATTTTGGCACGCCCTAAAGGGGACATCTTGTGAGCTGTAAATCACACCACTATTAAGAAGTTGAGGTTAGTAAGGGGTTGTGAATCATAGCGGAATAGGTGAAGTCTCTTTTGTTAATATTGACCTAAACTCCTTATTGGTGCCTAGTTCAGGTCCCTTAAGGTTAAGGGCGGTTTTATTAACACTTGTTGAACTGTCTTCACACTTATGATCTTTCTCATCTTAGTAAGAATAGCCTATGTGAATTGGTGTCTAGAAAGGGGACAACGTTCATAACGAGGTTATTGAATCAAGTGTGTACATAAATGGGCCTCAACCACTATGTGGGAGTAGTTCATGCCAAAATGGATTACGCGCCTCTTTTGTTCGCCCTCCCCCACTGGCCATTTGGTAAGGTTGCCCAAAGGATTTGAAAGAAAGTTTGTGTCTAGGCGACTATACTTGGGCGCCGCGTCTAAACCTTGATTCACGCGTGTCTTATTGAATTGGCTACTTTCAATTGGACTTCCGAAGCCATTGGGAAGTCAGCGCAAACCCACTTATCAAAAGGTTTACGTTAAGCGCCCGAAACATAAGACCTCGATTCATGAGACCGCTTTCGCGTGCGGTATGCGTGGTCTTTTAGAAGAATTAGTAATTCAAAGATTTTTCTCTCCACACGCCATCAACGAGAGATGACGGCCGAGCGAGGAGAAGGTCAGCTGACCCACTCTTGAGGCGAGGCGGTTCTCACCGCCCGGCCTAATGAGGCGGAAAAGCGTCGATACCACCCGGGGTGGTGAGGGGCGAGGTGAGAGCGGATGTTTTTGTACCCATCCCTATCCCGAGAAAACACCGGCTGGAAGCGCAACTTAACATCATGCGAAAAACAATAGTACATTACGGGCAAAAGGCGGCTAAAAGATTCGAGGCGGCGGCGGATGTCCAACAATCTAATAACGAAAGTCCAATTTGGAGATGGAGCGCAATGCGGAGCTGTTGCAAGGGCATATAGACCACACGCGTCACGACAAGCCGGGGAGCAACATGAACAGCTCGTGACCTTGATAAATGCCCAAAGGCTGCGCCAGACTAAGGTGGATTCTCACGTAAGTGGCGGCTATTAGCGATGAGGGATCCAATACCGCGATCCAAGTTGCCATGCAAAAGCTGAGATGGATCGGGCAAGAGATGTCCCTGAATAAGGTGTTAGGGGACCCCAATGCTATTCTAGGGTCCTCGGCCAGCCCTCTGAGGGTTAGGCAAGTACATACCACCAAATGCTCGAGAAAAAGCAAAGCGGCGGCCGATACGGCCACATCCGTTCTTGCTGTATCGGTCGAGAGGTAAAGAAACTACCGTGGCAACGGGAAGAACAACGCCGCTGGCGTCATCGCCACGCAAGGAACCAAGACTTTGAAAATCAATGAAGGGGCCTCTGTTGGTCATAGCTTTGTTTCCCCAATATGGCAGTGACGGAGTTGAATACGTGCACCACGATCCACCTCCAGCAAGCCATTATGGTATCGGCCGGGTTGAAAGTCAGCGAAGGTCACCCACGACCACAAAGGGTCAGCCCGGCGGTGGGTTTTAAATCGCATGACGTCAACCCAACACAAAATGACCCATGGAGGCGGCATATCTTTGGTTAATCGGGCTTCACGAGCGCCACCGTACTGACCGGCGATTGATGATCTGATGGTTCACCCACCTCCTCTGATCCAAGATATATAAGGAGAGAGGAGGTAGAAGCAATGATCGGGGAGCGCGAACGGAGGCCTAACACGGAGGAGGCCTACCGAGGGGCCCTTCCCACGCATATTACACGCAGACACCTTATCCTAGGGGATATAAGAACATTACGTTCTCTACTTTCGGGAGAGGAAGTCGAAAATGCCGGCCCCATTTGGTTGGGTTTCGATGCGGTGTGGCCAATACCGGAGCGATGACAATCACGAAGTGTAACATCTTCGCTACTTCTTTATCGAGGTCCGCCTTCACTGGTTCACTAAGCCGCAACCGGGATCGGTTGCAAGTTGGCCCGATGGAGAAGCTGTTCAAGGAAACCGCCGGGACTATCGAGCGGGAAGTAGATCTGGCTTCACTCACTCGGATGGCTCGTGACCAAGCTGAATCGGTATCATGTACCTTGGCGGCTTTGAGATCCGGAGAAAGGAAAGTTGAGCGTGATTCTACCGGAGAAAGAACTGGTAAAGTTGGCAATCAAAGGCTTAGAGCCCCGCCAGCGCAAAAGCAACATGGAAGCATGTTCAACTCTATGGGGAACTGATCCGCGAAGTAGGGAGCTTTGAGCATCTCCTCGAGGAAATGGGCGCCATGAGAAACTCATCCAAAGGAACATACATGCACAGGAAGCATAGAAGCTGTGGCTGCGCTCAGCCATCAATCAAGTTCCTATGATCCTTACTATAGGAGCGAGGAATCCTACCGCAGAGGTGACGAGTCTGAAGAAGACGAGATAGGCTGCATTTGGAACTCACAGGAAAAAGGCTTCAACGTTAAAGCAAGCTGAAGCTGTGCAAAGAGCGGTGAAGCTCAAGTCGGTGGTTTTCACCAAACCGAGTTTGCAAGTTATACTTACGACGCGAACAAAGCGCATGAAATCTTGGATGAAATGATCGCGCGAAGGATGGTGAAAACCGACTTCGGCCCATTTCCCAAACCCGAAGCGGCTAAGGGGAAGAAATCGCAAACTCCATAATATGTGGAATCATAATACGTACCATTGTGTTAAAATTTGAAGGATCGAGATCCAAATCTGGTTAAATAGCGGTAGTTTGCAAGTAGAGGCACCGAAAGCAGCGGCGGCGTTGGTGGACCTAGATCCCTTCCCGGATCTGCGGCATCAACATGGTGGGCGTGGCATGGGGTGAAAAGATCAGCCAGAATCAAAGTCCGGACAATGCGGCTAAGGATTTGAAAAGGGTTGGAGACAAAGTCATGAAGCGGGAATCCAAGACTTCGTTTACCCATCGTCCTATGCTCTCGGTGCAAGGAAGAATGTGACACTCAAGCCCTAGATGAGGAAACATCCCGGGTATCCGCTTTGGATCTCTGCGCCAATACGGTTAGTATCATCCTCTAGAAACTTCCAACCATGCAGCCCAAGAGTATACGATGGTTGAAACTCTTTCTCCAAGGGACTCAAACTTATTCAAAAAGTTGAAGACCGCGAGGGAAGAAGAGCAAGTAGATAAGCGGCAAGGGGTTTTAACGGACCTTACATTAGCCCGGTGTCGGCGTCCTCCATCAAAGAAGGGAGATGGTATACACGAGAAGAAGGGCAAGGCGGTGGAGATGAGCTCTTCAAGGAAGAGAAAACTCAGTGAAGGTTTGGAGAAGCAAAGCGAACCTTGGAAGCACTAGATCAAGGACTGATCAAACCATCGCAATTACTAAAATCTCGAGGAAGAGTATCGAGAGACAAGTGGAGGCACCGGCCTCCAAGAGATTCGCTTTCCCCGCTGAAGTTGAAACAAGCAGCCCAAAGTATCGCGTGAAGAGCGAAAGCCACGGGCCCCAAGAGCGGCCTCGGGAGAAGTCCACAGTTCCTTAAAGGCAAGAACCGCCGCCAGGCTTCGTAAAGTCAATGTTTGGCGGAGAATATCTCACGAAGGAAGAAATAGCGAGCCTTCAATCTTTGACAATTTGGGGGCAAAGACAATCGGTCCGCGAATCGCGGCAAAGTGGAGGCCTAAGAAAGTTCAAAGTTTGGTGGTCGCTCTCCCGGAGGAAGTGCCAGCGGCGAAACAAATTTCGAGTCGTTGAACGAGGTTCCCATGAGTACGTGAGCACGTGAACAAGCCAAGCGGTAATCCCCATGAGAGGAATCATTGGTTGCTTTCATGGCTAAACAGTTCAACACGAAATCTCGGCCGGATGAACCCAAGCTCAATCTTGATGATGACATGGGCCGAGACAGAAATGGTGGATACCTCTTGCAATATGGTTTATGTGCTCCACGCTAAATATGCTTTACGGTCGGCTGCTTGAGGAATGTTTAGAAGCCGTAGCGATTGGAGAACGGCGATTCTGCAGATCACTTGACCCGCAACAACGCAGGTGAAAAGCGGTGTTCCTTGAGGCGAAGATGCTAACAACAAGGGTTTGTTCATGAGCTTCACAAGACCCACACCCGCCATGGTGCAACACATGCGACCTTTGTATATCACGCAGAGAAATGAATGGGACTAAGGTCAATAAGATAATGGTTGATCTGCGCGGTACGTGAATGTCATTACTACGAGAACCATGCATCTACTAGGGATCAAGAAAGAGAAGATCCAATCCACTTCCCTTACGCTAAAGAACTTCGAGGGGCTGTGACCAAAACATTGGGTTTGATTTTCCTACGAGTCAAGGTGGGTCCAGTGAGAAGGGGTTTCACGCTTTCTTTATTCTGATTGCTATGCGGCATATAAGCGCAATTATGGGCCGCGGCCCGGATCCACAGGAGTTATTGTGTCCCATCCACCCTTCATCGAGGAGCTGATCATATGGGGCCAGTCGCGGACAAGGCGAGAAATTGTTAAAGCGGACCAGCGCCCTTTTTGGTGTCCGCCAACTACTTGGGCGCAAGGTATTACCTAGAACCAATCTCTCCTTTACAAGTCGTTGGTATTGATGATAAGGGCCGCCTACGGGGGGTGACGACCTCTGAATTGGCACAATGGGGGCTCGCGGTCGCAAAAAGCGACCTCGAAGGCACGGATATGCGGTGCCATCTCCAAGTGCTGATTAATGGATCCGCGAACTCATGGAGGGAAGAGGTGGAGGCCGTCCATTCCTTGTATGAGAGGCTATCCTCATACTTGTTGGAAAAAAGAGGCCTATGATCGAAGTCAGCGACTTTAGAAATTGTTAATGAAGAGTTCCGCGGACCAAGAAGAGGAGGAAGAAGAGATTCAGCTTGCTCCAAATGCATTGGATGACACACCTCCGAAGGTTAGGGACCCTACTTGAAAAGGTCAACTGGGAACAAGCTGATGAGCCTATAGAAGTGGCTATCGGCACTTACTTAGAGCCTAGCGAGAAACAGAGGCTCGTCGAATTATTCTTTGGAATTCAAGGATCGCTTGGAGGAAAAATCACGAGGACATGCGGGCCTATCACCCGGACTTGGTATGCCACCAACTACCAACGCTGCTGATAAGAGGCACGTGAAGCAAGAGTCATGAAGAATGAACTTCGGAGACCCAAGTTACAGTCAAAGAGGAAGTGAAAAAGATGTACAAGTCGGGCATTATTAGGGTAGCTAAGTACAATAAGTGGCTGTCCAATATAGTGCCTGCTCGCAAAGAAGAATGGCAAGATGAGGATCTGCGTAGATTCTGAGAGATCTTAATTTGGCTACACCTAAAGGCGTCTACCCCATGCACATTTGCGGACATGTTGGTAGATGCTTGATTCGCGAGGCATGAACTGTTGTCTTTCATGGATGGTACAGTAGGGATATCACCAGATTCGGTCATGGAAGAAGATAGACACAAGACCGCATTCCGCCTCGGGTTTATGAGGAGTTTTTGAATATGTGGTCATGCCTTTTGGGTGAAGAATGCGGGAGCAACATATGAGAGAGCCATGAACTTGATCTTCCACGACATACTTGGAAAGATCTTAGAGGTTTACATTGATGGCGTCGTCGTGAAGTCTAAGAAAAGTGGAGATCACTTCACGGATCTCGAGAAAAGTTTTCGAGCGCATGCAGCTACACAAGCTCAAGATGAATCCCGCCAAGTGCGTTTTTGGAGTTCAGGCGGGGAGATTTCACGGGATTCATTGTCCATCAAAAGAGGCATTGAGGTCCACGAGGATAAAGCAAACGCGGTCATCAATGCATCTCCCCGCGAACGAAGAAAGAGTTACGGCGACTCTGGGTAGGATCAACTTTGCGGCGATTCATTTCTAACTCTTGAGGCAAAATCCATCCGTTTTCACCCTTTGTTGAAGTTGCAAGGACAGAATGAGTTTGTGTGGGAACCTAAACATCAAGAGGCTTTTCGACAAAATCAAGGCCTATCTGGTGAGCCCGCCGATTGCTTGTTCCTCCTAGAGCCGGGATTTCCATTAAAGTTGTATGTTTCAGCGGTGAGGCTTCTATTGGCAGCCTCCTCGCTCGAGGATGATGCAAATGGTGTTGAACATGCCATCTTTTACCTCGATAGGACACTCACAGATTGCGAAACAAGGTACACTCCAATGGAAAAGCTGTGTCTTACATTATACTTCTCGGCATGCAAGTTGCGGCATTACATGTTGTCCTTTACTACTTGCATCATTGCTCAAACCGATCTAGTCAAGTATATGCTATCGCGACCTATCACGAGAGGCCGTATTGGCAAGTGGGTGCTCGCCTTATCGAGAATTCTCACTACGGTATGTCCCACGAGAAGCGATAAAGGGGCAAGCCATCGCGGACTTTACGGCACATCACCCTATCTTTGGATGTCCTCAGCGGTTAGAGATTTAGAGGTCGCCGCCACAACTTTAGATCGCCCGTGATTTGGCGTGCGTGCAGAGTAAGCTATGCTGCATCAAGGCACGGTCTCACTCCGGCCACGGTTGTTATATTTTGGCGGTCAAGAACAGATACGCTTAAGCGAGAGGGTTGTCTTGGAAAACCCGGCCGGCGATCGATTTTCCTACTCTTTCCAGGTTGGAGTTCGGTGTACCAATAACCAAGCGAGTATGAGGCCCTCATTATAGGCCTAGAAGTACTCTTTGGAAATGGGAATGGAGATGTACAAATACTTGGCGATTCTCTCTTGGTTATCAATCGGTTGTGTAACGAGTTGGATGCAATAGCTTCACGCGTTGGTTCCTTATTGGAACAGGGGCATTAGACCTGTTGGACGGTTTGATAACATACATCTTGAGCACATTCCTCATGGCGAAATTTTGCAGTGAACGAGTTGGCCCAGGTGGCAGCGAGGGGTAACATTGAGATATGGCGTCGCGGGAGAGAATCCTTAAAGTCGGCGTCGCGACGCTTCCTTCATGGATGGCGAGAAGAGATCCTCCAGATCATACCTCGGTCAGCGACCTTGGAATCCATTGGCGTGGATTGGCGCATCCCTTTGATCAATTATCTCAAGCATCACGGTCAGGCCACGCGGATAGAAGGATTCGCTATCTTGCCCTCAACTACTTCCTCGGAGGTGATGAACCCAGCGGGGCGAGGAGAAGATAGCATGGATTTCGGATGTGTTTATGGCCCGCGGCGAAACAACTCATGCGCGAAGTTCATTACGGCATTTGTAAAGCCCATAGCGAGGTCCAAAGATGCGATGGTTGCTTTCGGGGCGACACGGATATTTTTGGCCCAAAGATTTTTTGAAGGATTGTATCGCGTTAAGCTAAAGGTTGTTTGGACCGCCAAGCTCATGGGCGGTCGGCATGTTCCTAATATTCCAATGCGACCCATTATACTGACCTTGGCCGCAAGAGGATGGTATTTGGATTTAATTGGGATGATTCACCCACATTCATCACTTCAACACAAGTTCATCATCGTCGCGTGACCGATTTCTTTACAAAGTGGGTTGAAGCGTAACCTTTGAAGGAAGCATCACGGTGGCGCGTTCGCGACAATTCCTATTGAGAAACATCATCTGCAGATTTGGGATCCCGAAGTTTTTGTTTGGACCGGGGCGGCTTTCATGGGTGGTGAAGTTGATAAACCGGCAAGAGAATGGGGAATACAGTTCATCCATTCCAGTCCATATTATGCTTTCGATCCTAACGGTCAAGCGAGGCCGGCAACAAGATCATTATCAATTTCTTTGAAGAAAATGTTGGAAGTTAATCCACGGCGGTGGCATGAGACACTTTATGAAACTCTTTGGGCCTACCGCACCTCTAAAGCGGAATCCCACCGCGACAACACCTTATGCTTTGATGTTTGGCCATGATGCAGTTACGCGTTGGAAGTCAACGTCCAATCATTACGAGTTCAAGAGCAACATCATCTCATTGGAAGACTACGTTCAGGCTATGTGGCGGGAACATGAAGACCTTAGCCAAAAGCGCTTGGAGGCTTTAGATAATTTGGTCATGGAAAAGCAGCGAGTCGCCGCGCCCTACTATGACAAGCGGGGCGCTTGAGGGGAAGGAGTTACTGTGAAGGAGAGTTGGTTTTGGAAAGCAGTTCTCGCTTGGCGAAAAATTAGATGGTCGCGGCAAATGGACTCCAAGATGGGAAGGCCCGTACATCATCTATAAAATCTTAGAGAAAGGAGCTTTTCATCTCAAGGACCTGGATGGAGATGTCCATCATAACCCTATCAATGGGAGATACTTGAAGAAATACTTTCCTAATGTAAGGACTTCGGAGGAGTCGTAGGCAGTTTTATTCGCATAAGACATGGGGACAATTCTAGTGTTCCTACACTTTCGTAAAAGCCCATTCATGAAGGCCTGTTTTGAGGCCCATAATCATTTCTTCACTATGCCTACAACCTGCCCAAGTTTTGCCAGATCCATGGGGGCAATAAAGTTGGCAAAAGGGAAGCGCCGGCTCATGACAAAGGCAATTCAATAGTGGCATTCAAGCTTTATGGCCTATTTAGAGGCCTATATGGAAAGCTTGATCAAGCCAATACAAGTGGCTTTGGAGCAACAACATTATAAGAGGAGTGCTGATTCAAGACCTCTTTAGTCAAGGCGAGGACCTTTGACTTCGAGGTCCTGGGGGCAATGTTTGGACCCAAAATGAACATTTTGGCACGACAAGGCGTGTCTTGGAGAGATTGAGCCAATGTCAGTGGCTCAAGCTATATATTGTCGACAAGCTCGAAATATATATTTAGAGGCTAAATAAAGCCTACTATGGAAGTATGACAAGTCAACTTTAGCATATTTTCCTACTTGGCTAGAAAAACCGAGCTAGACAAGGAAGGAGGGTGGCAGACTTACCAAATGAAATCGAAATGTGCTGAAACTTTCCAGATCCATTCTAGACAGCCCAAGGATCATTTCTTATGAAGAGTGCAAGAGTTTTTTTGAGTGGAAGGCCTTCAAACAATCAGCCCAATTTTCTACAGAAGCAAAACTGGAAAACTGGACCTGTAAGAGGTCCAGCAGCATTTTCGGCCCAACCACATGGAATAAAAATCTGAAATTTTACCAGGGTGATCTACACTCATAGTGGAACATTTTTTATGAAGAAGTCGAAGCTCATTCTGAAGTCTTGTTGGAGAAATAATTGAAGGAATAAAGGGGCAGAAACTGACCTAAAACCAGCTCAATATTCACATGTTCATGTTTCCTACCCACATGAAGAAAGCTAGATGCTTTTCTTCTTTTCCTTGGATATATTTTTCAAGACAATCTCTTTAATAGATCATCATCACTTCCATGTTGTTGCACCTTCATGCCTTGCTTTCATTTCATCATTTCTCTATCTTTTCCATATTTTACAAATCACTTTCATATTCCACTTTCATTATTTTTCTTCCACTCATCATTTCACTCTTCTTTTCTTCCCTATATAAACACCTTCTCTTCTCATTCTAAATCACACATTCACAACACAACAACAACATCTCTAAGATGATCTAAGTTCTCTCTAGAGCAAACCTCTCTAAGAGCAACTCCTCTCCCTCTCTTTCTCTTTCTCTTAGCGGTGATCACACTCCTAGTCCTAGTCTTCTCGAGGAAGCCGACTTCGGTGCCACCAAACCCTCTGTCCCAGCGTGCTTGGTCCTAGTCTCCTCGGGGGAGCGGCGGTAGTGCAGCGACCACAGCGATTCTGAGAACCAGGCCAAGCAAGGGAGTAGCAGCCCTATAGCCAGCCAAGCTAAAGTCGCGCTTTAGCAAGATCTCAACATTTCGGTGATAATCTCGCTCACGCTTTCGATCTACAACATTGAGTATCGATTGTGTTAACAAGAAGAAACTTCAGCAAAGTCCTCACCTGCAGTAGAAAAGAATCCACGACGCAGGTTGGTGCTCTCCTCGTCTACAATAAACGCTGATAGAAGTCGAGTCAAGGGACACCCCAAGGACTGTACTTGGCGGCCGCACCCGGCGATGTCTTTGGCACACCCAGCGCCAAGAAAGGAAGCGTTGACCATTGACGGTTTGCGGTAAAATTGCATTGGCCAAACGCACTTTGTTTAGGGTCCGCGTGGATACATGCTTGCGGACTTCATTGATGCATTGATGGTTCTTGTCGGGAAGGGCGAGGGTTTAAAACACTGGTATTTCAATAGTTTTGCATGGTTTCTTTGGCCGAGGTCACCTCCTAAAAGTCTTGAGTGTAGGTGTCAATGAGTGGAACTCTTAGCGGCCGGAGAATTAAACTCTTCCCTTACCTTGGCTAGTGGGTTTTGGCGATATCCCAAATCATAGATTAAACAGCCTTGACAATGTCCAATCGGGATTCATTTTGTTTTAGTGAAAAAAGGAATAGTAGTTGCTATCCTAAAGCACTTTAGAAATAAAGATACCATCTATTTACTTAGAAAACCCAAAGCCCCGAATCAAGCTTGAGATCACCATTTTCGGTCTCTATAAATAGTGTAGTATATCCACATCCCCATCCAATCCGCACGTGTGAAATATTTTTTCCCTTTTATGCGTATTTTGGTTTAGGAGTTTGTCTCTACTTTCGTATAAGATAATACCGATGGCTCTACGGCGGCAAAAGGCTGAAGGTCCTAGTGATAGCGGTATCAATCTTGGAACTAACTTATTCATGTGTTGGTATTTGGCAATATGAGAGGCGCGTTGAGATCATAACGCCAATGATCGGGCCAGCGACGAACAGCAGCGCCAGATCATTATGTTGCTTTTACAAACAACTCTAGTGAGTGATGCGGCTAACAATCAAAGTCCACTGAACCCTCCACTTACCCAAAGCTTTATTGTTTTTTGGTAAGTTCTTAGTTTCCTATATTAAATATAGGATGAGTTTCTAATGAAGAACCTTATATTAAGGATCAAGTGATGACTTTTAAATGAGCGGTTGGATGAGTGTTTTTAAACTTTTAATTGATATATTAAAAATTTTAACATGCATGTCATCCAACCATTGATTCAAAATTCTTCACTTGGTTCTTAATATAAGATCCTAAGCTCTCCTATATAAATATAATCAAAGCGATTACATTAGTGTGGCGTTGTATCTACGTTTTAATGCGTATATTTATTGTTCCTCAAATTGTTACTTTTATTAACATTTTATGACTTTTGCTTGTTTGCATTGTTATATATAGATGCCAAGCTATAGCTAGCGGCTGATTGGAAGAATATTTAGTGATGTAAATGTCAAAATGACATGAAATTATGGCCTTTCAAGGTTAGGTGGAGTAGGGGACAAACCCATGATTATGATCAATTATAAGAATGAAAAAAAAAATAGGTTTTGCAGCTGAGGAGATATCCGCAATAGTTCTCAATAAGATCTCGTGAACTAGCAGAGGCCTACATTGTATATCGGCCAGTTAAAATTGTAGTTATCATGGTTCCAGTACCGTACTTTAATGATTTACAGCGTCGGGCCGCCAAAAGATCGCGGTGTAATTAGGGAATGAATGTTATCAAGACTTTTTTGTATTGGGATCTCCATATTTGCTCATTTTGACCTCTCATCTCTTTACACCTCCTATTTGCTTTTTAAAAGTAAACTTTGCTGAGTAAACCTCTTTCAAATACCTAGCTTAACCTTAGTCATAAAAGGAAATGTTTTCAAGCATTAAGGATGAGTTATCTTTGCTCCCCATAACTATTTATTGACCAAAAGAAACTTGACATTGTCAAAAAAGAAAAAAAACTGAGATAATTATTGAAAAAGATAGTGTAACTAATTAACAAAAATTATTAGATATCTTTTCAAGCCTAATATTTCATACTTAATTATGGATTTCCAAAGCTTAGTTTTTATGGTCTATATGGTTCTTTGGAGTTTTAGATAGGTTGCAAAATTAGATTTGTTCTTTCTATTTTTTAATTTAGTTTTGTCTTATATGCTGCTTCACAAACTTATTTGGTTAGTTTACACGAGGGGCTCTATGTCCCTTGTTTCATGATCTTGTTACATTGATGAGAAAGGCACATCCGCCCTTGAATTTTGAATAACCAATTCAAAGCGAAACATGAATAAACAATTAATACAAATAACGTTCTGAATTTTTTCTCGAAACAAACACACCACTCTCACACTCAACACAAAAACTCAAAGAACCTCGAAAGTTAATTATTACAATTCACTCTTACAAAGTAAAATTGTAAAGCTCTAAATGAGCATAACAAAACTCTACAATATAATGTTGTAATTCACATAACACTACTCTAAGCTGCCCGATCACCGCCCCGGGTTCTCCCTCACCGGGGTTATCCGCTACACCGTTTGAATAGTGTACCGGATTGCAACAACACAAAACCCCGTAAGCTTTTACAGCCCGTATGAGTAAAAAGAAAGAACTGCTGATTTATTAAATTTCAGTTCAAGTAAAATTCAACAACAGATACGTCTCAAAGAGACATCAAACCACTCATGTAAAACCACAAGGAATACATTTTCACAATCCCCAAATCACAATACACCACACCGTCCCGCAAAACCCAACCCACATAACACCACTTTGGTCCATCCCAACAAAGACGTTAGGAGCTCTAACCACATCGCTACCAAATCACCTTGGCCTAGGTGCAAGTAATGCGACATACTTCCGGTTAATAATAAACCGCCGCGCTTTGGACATCCCCGCCCTCAAGACCATATACTTCGGTTAATAATAAACCGCCGCTGCTTTGGACATCCCCGCCCTCAAAGACACAACTCGTTAATAATAAACCGCCGCACCTTGGACATCCCCGCCCTCAAGACACACAAACACTCCGGTTATCCTTAATCATTTAACTCGGACACCTCATCCTCGTAACCCTACATTCTCTAACTCTATACATCCTCCAATGTAAATCATGAATATTAACAAGAACTCATCAATCATGTTCATCACATATAAATATGGTAAGTCACATGTCAATTCATAATAATTTAATCATCCCAATTCCACACTCTTCAATGTCACACCATTCACATATAATCACGTAAATATATATATACGTAATTATCCGCCAGTGGATAATCACTAATACCAACTATATAGTTCACATGCAATAAAACCGAGAAATTCATTTGTATAGTAAAAATCATTTTACTTACCCATGGACCGTAGTTGATCAAGTCCATATGATTTTAAAACAAATATTTATTTCATAAATATTTTCACGCATAATTACGACAAAAATAAGGTAATTAAATTTATTCGGTTCGTAATATGAACCACGTGAGGTTTACTCACCTCTAAATTCCGCCAAGGCCTTCTTAACAGCTCAAAATACAATTTCACCTAATCGTCCCGGCCAAATCCAACCGCCGATCACCTAATCAAACATGACCTTAACTTAGCCAATAACTCAAAGACAAAATCAAACGACAATCCAACGGCCGGATCGAAATTAAATGATGATCCAACGGCCGGATCGAAATCAAATGATGATCCAACGGTCGGATCCTCACAGATCGCCTTTTAGGATCATCCTCCAAAATCATTACGAAGATCCAACGGTCGGATCTTCCTGAATCGCCCTTACTAACATCTCCGCTAATTTATACTTAAAATCCAACGGACGGATTCTCACGTAATCGCCTCCCTAATCAATCGCTTAGCAATTATACGAAGATCCAACGGTCGGATCTTCGCCCATGACCACACAAAGCCTCTGGGGCAGCCATACGCATCATCATATCAAAATTATAGGTTCATCCGACGGTCCTAATTCCACAGATCATAAATCTAACGATCAAATCGACGAAATCTCAAAATTCATAACTAATTCATACGATAACCTAAAAATGCGATAATAATGCTAAAATGATCGTGATCGAAAACATAGAATCATAAAATGGACAGAAACTAAATTTTTGACCTCCGGAGGTGGCCGGAAAGGGCCGCCGGAGTTAGGGGACAGAGCCACCACCACCACCACAATTGGTATCGGGCTGTGCTTGTCCCCTTCGTTTTCTCATTCTGACACTTTTCATAACTAGCACAAGACCAAAAATGACAGGAAGGGATCGAAATGTACCAAAAATCGGTCCGGTGGCCTAATTTTTCCGTAAAACCGGCGAAGCTCCAAAATCGACGCGGAAAAACTACAACCTCACGCCTCGATCCCTTCCTCGAGAATTGTTCAGAACTTCCTTATGAACTCAACAAGCCAAGAATCACAAGAAACGCATCGTGTATAGCTCGAGATATCTTGATCCGAAGGTTGGTTGTTCGATCCGCGACATCGTCGAGCTCCTACTTTAACGCGGAAAAACGTTCGATCCAGCCTTCCATCCTTCTTGGTGCTTGTATAGGAAGATGAGGCGCAGCTCAATGAGCCAAGAATCAAGTGAAATGGTGCTCAGAGTCGAGATATCGAAGTTTGGAACGTAAAACGAAGCTAAACCGACTCGGTCCGCCGCTGCCGCCGCCGGGCCGTGCCGCCAAGCAAGGTTACCTCCGGTAGCGCAAGGTCCGAGGCGTAAGCCGCGGAAGGTGGTCTGCGAGGTTGTTTGGTGGTCTCGTGGTGGGCCGGTGCAAAAGACGATGAACAAAGCTCGCTTTTGTTTCTTCACGCGAGAGGAAACGAGAGAGAGAACGAGAGAAATAGAGAGGAAAGGAATTAAGTTTCTCATTGCCTACGATCGAGTGCGGGCAACAATTCATAGTGCTCTAATCGACAATCATCATGAAAGGTAAAAGAATGAAATGATCATGTTCCTTGCTTTTGATTAATTATAAAACATCCGGTTATTACAATCTACCCCTTTTAAAGGAATTTCGTCCCAAATTCAAGCACCCAATTCCACAAAGAGTCGTGGATACTTCACTCTCATGTCGACTCTAACTCCCATGATGCATCACCCTCGCCATGATGACTCCACAAAGCACCTTCACAAGATTAACCTCCTTCCTACGTAAGCTTCTTCGTGAGACCTATCTAAGATAATTAACAATGTTCAACCACAAAGGTTACATCCAGTGTTTACCTCAATCGCATTCATGATCAATTACATGGGACTCATCTCTCGACGCATTTCCCGAAAGCATAGACACATGAAAGACATTGTGTACACTGCACATGCTAATGTAAGGCAAGACGATATGCCACTTTCCCAACCCTTTCTAGAATCTCAAAGGGTCCAACATACCTTGGTGCGAAGTTTTCCCTTCTTGCCAAATCTCACTACGCCTTTCATAGGTGAGACCTTCAAGAATACGTAATCACCCGCCTCGAACTCAACCGGTCTCCTCCTTCAAGTCCGCATAACTCTTCTGGCTCTACTTTGTGCTATTTGGATCCTATCCCTAATAGTAGTGATCTTCTCTCAGAGTCTCCAAAGACAAGTGCGTGACCAAAGAGTCCCTTCTCCCCTACTTCTGTCCCAACAGATAGGAGTTCTACATGGCCTACCATAAAGAGCCTCATACGGGGCCATGCCGATGGCGGGCGTGATAACCGCTGTTGTAGGCAAACTCTATCAATGGTAGATGATCCGCCCAACTTCCCTTAAAGTCCATCACACAAGCTCTAAGCATATCCTCCATCACCGATTCACTCTCTCAGCTTGCCCATCCGTCTGCGGGATGAAATGCGGTGCTCATAGCTAAAGCCGTGCCCAATGCCTTATGGAATCTACGCCAAAATTCTCAAGTGAAACGAGCATCCCGATCGAAACAATTGTAATGTGCACACCATGCAAAATTTTACTATCTCATTCACATACAACTTACACAACGCGATCCCCCTCGAAAAGTTTTTGCCACAGAAGGAAGTGTGCGGACTTCGGCCAATCGGTCCACAATCACCCAAATTGAGTCATAACCTTGCCTCGACCTAGGCAATCCAGTCACAAAGTCCATGGTGATATCTTCCCATTTCCACACAGAATTGGTAATGGTTGTAGCATCCCCAGGCCTCCTCGATGTTCTGCTTCACTCACTGACATGTAAGACACTTCACACATGTTCCGCCACATCCCTCTTCATTCCATACCACCAAAATTGTCTTCGTGAGGTCCATATACATTTTAGTACCACCGGATGTATCGTGGTATCGAGATCTATGAGCTTCCCGCATGACCTCCTCCTTGAGGTTATCAACACTTGGAACATACAATCTTCCTCGAAATCTCAACCCCCATCTGCTTCTAGTAGCCCACTCAGAAGGGGCCTCCACATTAGGATTAGCGGTCCATCTACGCGCAATCCTCGCCTGGGCAAATTCATCAAGTGTTTGCCCCTCAATGATCCCGGAAATCAAGGTAGACTGTAAGGTCATACTACCGAGAAAGATTTCATGTCCACCTCTTGTGGGCATAAGGTCAAATTCGATGCAGCTTCCAACATGAGCCACTCTCGTACTCATGTTTATGCCATGATTACTCTGGGCTTCCTACTCAAAGCATCCGCCACTACGCTTGGCCTTCCAGATGATACTCCAAAGTGAAATCATAGTCTTTGATGAGCTCCATCCATCTCCTCTCGCCTCATGTTCAACTCCTTTTGGGAGAATAGATATTTCGTGACTCTTATGATCGTAAAAGAGTTCTAACTTCTCACCATACAAATAGTGTCTCCAAATCTTCAAGGCAAACACCATCAAGTAGCCTAGCTCTAGATCATGAGTGGGGTAATTCCGCCATGAACCTTCAGCTTGTCTAGAGCCATAAGCAACAACACCACCATTCTCGCATCAACACACACCCCAAACCCTCGATGAGATGCATCATCAGAAATAACTAAACCACCACCGCTAGTAGGAATAGTCAACACTGCCGTGTAGTCAACCCTCGGTCTTCCGCTGGAAAGCCTTCTCACATTCATCCGGCCCATAAGAATCGAAAGGCCCTTCCTTGTCAATTTGGTCAAAGCCAAGCAATACCGTAAAACCCCTCAATGAATCGCCTGTAATACCCCTCGCCAATCCAAGGAAGCTACGGATTTCCGTGAATCTGGTAGGGCTTACTCCAACTCATCACCGCTTCCACCTTCAAGGATCTACCAAACTCCATCCTTCAAACTACATGACCAAGGAACTTGACTTCCTTTCCCGCCAAAAGTCGCGACTTCTCAAACTTGGCAAACAATTTCTTCTCTCTCGGCTCACGTAGTACAATCCAAGAATGCTCCTCATAAGCTCATTAGGACGACCTTGAATAAATCAAGATGTCGCCCACGAACACTACAACAAATTGATCCAAATAAGGACTGAACGCACGGTTCATTAAGTCCATGAATGCCGCCGGGTGCATTAGTTAGGCCAAAAAGGCATGACAAGGAACTCAAAATGTCCATACCGGTCCTAAACGCCAAGCTGAATATCCTCATCCTTCACCCTTAATCGGGTGATATCCAGATCTCAAATCAATCTTTGAGAACACAAGAGCCTCTCTAAGCCGATCAACAAGTCATCAATCCTAGGTAAAGGGTACCTGTTCTTGATGGTCACCTTGTTCACCAATTGCCGATAATCCACACATAATCAAGTGAATTATCCTTCTTCTTCACAAACAAAGACCGGTGCACCCCAAGGAGATACACTAGCCTCAGATGAACCCTCGAGCCAAGAATCCATCAATCTCAACTTTCAACTCCCCGAAGTTCACCGGGAGCCATCCGATAGGGTGCTTTCGATACAGGAGCGTGACTGGTATCACATCAATGGAGTAAGTCCATTACCCTTTTGGAGGCAACCCTCGTATCTCCTTAAACATTATCAAAGATATTCTCAAACTACAGAATCCCCTCGTAATCTCGTGAAATACTACTCCCTCGACTCAATATGAGCCAAAATCCCCGCCTCATGGCAACGTCGGACCTCGCATAAATCCGTAATGAAACACCTGGGTTGTCCAGAATACCTAAGGACACAATCATCCTAAAGCAATCAATCAATGCATGGTTCGGGCTCAACCAATCCATACCCAAAATCACATCATATGTGTGGATCCGGAATCACAATCAATGATGCAGAGAGAACTCTCTACCACCTATCCCAATAGGGCAATCATCACAAAACATATCCAAATTTCTCAAGAGACACACCCAGAGGTGATGTAACACATAATGATCTAGTAAAGAGGCATGACAATCAATCCCAACACATCCACTAATCAACTAGATATGAAAGAGTGGGAGGCTCCCGTATCAAACAATACTCTAGCAAGATAGTTATAAATGAGATAAGGTACCTTCCACCCCGCTGCCTCTCTCACCACCATTGCAAAGACTCTAGCCGGTGCACTCTGGAGGTAAGAGCCTTTGCCGGGATTACTCCCTGGCCTCCTCCAACATGGGGTCGAAAGTACAGCCCTTGGCAAAGTGTCCACTGGCCTCAAGAATCTAAAGCATCCCTTAGCCTCGGGTTTAGTGCAAGCCCTAGAGAGATGACCCAACTCATCGCAGCTTATAATATCTCACAGCGCCGCACTGCAACTTGTCTCTGGCATGTGTACGCCTCAATAGGAGGAAGAGGAGCTGCCGCTACTCTAGCCGGGCCTGATGGTGGAACCGAAGTCTTTTGTCTCTTCCAGATCCACCCCTAAAGTCTCTCGGATCCACCGCTACCCGCCACCGCCTTTCCCTTTTCCCCTCAAAATCCTCTCACCAAGCTTCCTTCTCCTTATGAATCAAGTTCTCACTGCTCAATGATCGAGCCTTTTGCTAGAATTTCCTTCATGACCTTCGGCCCAAAATGGCCACATCACGCTCAATGGAAGTATTCAACCCCCTGAAACTTCTTGGCCAAATCCTCAAAGATCCATTGATTTCACAAACCTATATAGCCTAGAGAACTCGCCTCATACTGGCCACCGCCATCTTCCCTTGTGTTAGTGAGAGGAACTCCTGCTCCAATTCTTTTCTCTCACCAAGCCGGAAAAGTACTTCTCTCTAATAGTCTCACAAAACCATCCCAAGTCGTGGTGGTCACATCAATGGTCTTTTGCATACAATTCCACCACACCCTAGCCTCACCCTTTAGCATGAAAGTTGGCTAACTTCCTCTTTTCGATCTCATTACAGGTCCATCATCTCAAAATAATTCTCCATATCCTCGACCCATTGATCACCCACCATGTAATCCATGCTTCCATGAAACTTGGCTGCTCCTGCATGATTAATGTCTCTAGCCAATCTCAACAGCATCACTGTGGTCACCATTTCACCCATGGGCTGAGTAGGTTGTACAATCGATAGAAGCACTCTACATCATCATCATAAAGCTCCTCTATGGGACTAACCCTGCCTCTATCACCAGTTCTACCTTCTCTTACACCCCCACCACGACGCCTAGGCCCACCCTCTAATTTCCATTACCTAGGAAGCATAGTATGTTTGGTTAATACATGTATAACACTCAACATAGTATAAGTCAATACTAGTCAGTCCATATTAACCAAGTCGATACTACAAGAAAAGTATTCACGCTCCTAAGACTACTTAGCTGCCTAAACGACTCCTAACACTCACACATACCCAATGACTTAGCCAATACCAAGAGCACACGATGGGGATCCACAGCAGACGCCATCACTCTGGAAAAGTATTGACACATCACCAAATATGCACCTTTTACGCTCGATACCAAATCAAGTTAATGCCTCAATTTTGAATAACCAATTCAAAACCTAAACATGAATAAACAATTAATACAAATAACGCTCTGAATTTTTTCTCGTAAAACAAACACACCACTCGCCACTCAACACAAAAACTCGAGAACCTCGAAGTTAATTATTACAATTCACTCTTACAAAGTAAAATTGTAAAGCTCTAAATGAGCATAACAAAAACTCACAATATAATGTTGTAATTCACATAACACTACTCTAAGCTGCCCGATCACCGTCCCCGGTTCTCCCCGACCTGCAGGTTATCCGCTACACCGTTGAATAGTGTACCGGGATTGCAACAACACAAAACCCTGTAAGCTTTTGATGTACTCAGTATGAGTAAAGGAAGAAAGAATCAAGTTGATTTATTAAATTTCAGTTCAAGTAAAATTCAACAAGATTACGCCTCAGAAAGAGACATCAAACCACTCATGTAAAACCACAAGGAATACATTTTCACAATCCCCAAATCACAATACACCACACCGGTCCCGCAAAAACCCAACCCACATAACAACACCACTTTGGTCCATCCCAACAAAGACGCTAGAGCTCTAACCACATCGCTACCGGTCACCTTGGCCTAGGGTGCAAGTAATGCCACATACTTCTCTAACACTATAAACCGCCGCGCTTTGGACATCCCCTGGCCCCCTCAAGACCATATACTTCCGGTTAATAATAAACCGCCGCTGCTTTGGACATCCCCGGCCCTCAAGACACAACTTCGTTAATAATAAACCTGGCCGCACCTTGGACATCCCCGCCTCAAGACACAAACACTCCTGCTATCCTTAATCATTTAACTTCGACACCTCATCCTCGTAACCCTACATTCTCTAACTCTATACATCCTCCAATGTAAATCATGAATATTAACAAGAACTCATCAATCATGTTCATCACATATAAATATGGTAAGTCACATGTCAATTCATAATAATTTAATCATCCCAATTCCACACTCTTCAATGTCACACCATTCACATATATAATCACGTGAATATATATATACGTAATTATCCGCCGTGGATAATTCTCACTAATACCAACTATAGTTCACATGCAATAAAACCGAGAAATTCATTTGTATAGTAAAAATCATTTTACTTACCCATGGACCGTGAGTTGATCAAGTCCATATGATTTTAAAACAAATATTTATTTCATAAATATTTTCACGCTAATTACGACAAAATAAGGTAATTAAATTTATTCGGTTCGTAATATGAACCACGGAGGTTTACTCACCTCTAAATTCTCACAAGGCCTTCTTAATGTACCAAAATACAATTTCACCTAATCGTCCGGCCAAATCCAACCGCCGATCACCTAATCAAACATGACCTTAACTTAGCCAATAACTCAAAGACAAAATCAAACGACAATCCAACGGTCGGATCGAAATTAAATGATGATCCAACTGGCCGGATCGAAATCAAATGATGATCCAACGGCCCGGATCCTCACAGACGCCTTTTAGGATCATCCTCCAAAAATCATTACGAAGATCCAACGGTCGGATCTTCCTGAATCGCCCTTACTAACATCTCCGCTAATTTATACGAAAATCCAACGGACGGATTCTCACCTTAATCGCCTCCCTAATCATCGCTTAGCAATTATACTAAGATCCAACGGTCGGATCTTCGCCCATGACCACACAAAAGCCTCTGGGGCAGTCATACGATCATCATATCAAAATTATAGGTTCATCCGACGGTCCTAATTCCACAGATCATAAATCTAACGCATCGAAATCGATCGAAATCTCAAAAATTCATAACTAATTCATACGATAACCTAAAAATGCGTATAATACGTAAATGATCGTGATCGAAACATAGAATCATAAAATGGACAGAAACTAAATTTTTGACCTCCGGAGGTGGCCGGAAAGGGCCGCCGGAGTTAGGGGACAGAGCCACCACCACCTCACCACAATTGGTATCGGGGCTGTGCTTGTCCCCTTCTGCTTTCTCATTCTGGACACTTTTCATAACTAGCACAAGACCAAAATGACAGGAAGGGATCGAAATGTACCAAAAATCAGCTCGGTGGGCCTAATTTTTCCGTAAACCGGCGAAGCTCCAAAATCGACGCGTGAAAACTACAACCTCACGCCGATCCCTTCTCGAGAATTGTTCAGAACTTCCTTATGAACTCAACAAGCCAAGAATCACAAGAAACGCATCGCGGTATAGCTCGAGATATCTTGATCCGAAGCGTTGGTTGTTCGATCCTCGGGACGTCGAGCCGAATTTAACGTGGAAAACGCTCGATCCAGTTCCCGATCCTTCTTGGTGCTTGTATAGGAAGATGAGGCGCAGCTCAATGAGCCAAGAATCAAGTGAAATGGTGCTCAGAGCTCGAGATATCGAAGCTTGGAACTAAAACGAAGCTAAACCGACTCTAGGTCGCCGCCGCTTGCCGGTATTGCCGGCCGCTGCAAGCAAGGTTACCTCCTGGGTAGCTGCGCAAGGTCGCAGGCGGCCGTGGAAGGTGGTCCGAGGTTGTTTGGTGGTCTGTGGTGGGCGGTGCGCAAAGACGCATGAACAAAGCTCGCTTTTGTTTCTTCTCGATCGCGGACGAGAGGAAACGAGAGAGAGAACGAGAGAAATAGAGAGGAAAGGAATTAAGTTTCCTCGCGTCTACGATCGAGTGTCGGCAACAATTCATAGTGCTCTAATCGACAATCATCATGAAAGGTAAAGAATGAAATGATCATGTTCCTTGCTTTTGATTAATTATAAAAAATCCGTTATTACAAAGACCTTTGTCTATTTTTTCTCCCTTGAATAGATGCATCATAGTTTTATTTTTCTATATAATTTACCAAGTAATTTTGAATGCATGTTCTCTTGATTTTTTTTTTCTTGAAAAGCTTTTTTTCTTTTCAAAGCTTTTATAAACAAAGAAAAATGAGAAGTATGGAATGAGAACTAAAATGGAAACGTAATAATAAAAAATACTATAGATGTGTTTCTATTATTGTAAATCTCTGCAAAAAGGAAAAAAATATAATTTTCCTTATTAATTTGTTGTCCGTAATAGTCTTTTTATATAAGGATACATATGTCATTTAATAATTAAAAATAAAAGGGAGGGTCTAGTGAGAGTAAAATTAAGAGGTCCCAATAGAATTTATCAATGAGCCAACAGCTGCCGCCATTGCCTTCGGTCTTGATAGAAAAAGGCATCAATATTAGTGGAAAGAACGTTCTTATTTTTATCTTGGTGGTGGTACTTTCGATGTTTGCCTTCTACAAATTGAAGAAGAAGGAATTTTTGAGGTGAAAGCTACAGTTGGAGATACTCATCTTGGGGTGAAGATTTTGATAATAGAATGGTGAACTATTTTGTACAGGAGTTCCGAAAGAAGTATGAAAAAGACATTAGTAATAACCCCTAAAGCGCTAAGAAGATTGAGAACATCTTGTGAGATAGCAAAGAGAACTCTTTTTTCCACTATGCAAAACCACCATTGAGATAGATTCTTTATTTGACGGTATTGACTTTCACTATACAATAACAAGAGCAAAAATTTGAAGAGATCAACTTGGATCTATTTGCAAAATGTATGGAGCCTATGAAGCAATGTTTAAGAGATGCTAAAATGGATAAGAGCATTGTTCATGATGTTGTTCTTGTTGGTGGATCTACAGGAATTCCCAAGGTACAATAGCTATTGCAAGACTTGTTTGATGGCAAGAAGCTTTGCAAAAGATCAATCCTAATAAAGCAGTTGCCTATGGTGACTCTATACAAGCTGTAATTTTGAGTGGTGAGGGAAATATCGAGAACGTTCAAGACTTGCTCTTGTTGGATGTCACTCCCTTTTCCCCTTGGTGCAAGAGCGTTTTAATGGAGAAATGAAGGTTGTCCTCCCAAGAAACACTACCATCCCCACCAAGAAAGAAATAGTTGTCACAAATGTCCACGCTGGACAAGTATGGATGAAGTTTAAAGTGTATGAGGGTGAAAGCGCAGTAGCTAAAGGTAACACATTGTTGGGTATTTTTGAGCTCAACGGCATCCGTCCTGCTCCAAGGGCAACATCTCAGGTCACCCTTTGCTTTGAGATAGATGCCAACGGAATTATGGTTGTCTCTGCTGAGGAAAAGTCAACGCGGAATAAGAGCAAGATTACAATCACCAATAATAACAACAAAAGCAAAGTTTTCCGAGGAAGAAAATTGAGAATATGATCATGGAGGCAGAGAAATACAAGTTCGAGGACAAAGAGAATAAGACAATGGAGGCTAAGCTTGCATTGAAAGATTATGCATCCAACATGATGGACACAGTTTCTAACATCCCAAATCTGAACGAAGCAGACAAGACACAATTATTGTAGATGCAGTTGGAAAACGGTCACTCGATGGCTCGATGAGAATGAGAACCAACTTGTTGAATGTGAAGATCATGAAAATGAGATGAGAAAAACTTGAAAACCTCTGCAATCCGATGTGGCCTAAGATGAACTAGGTGCTGGCCGCAGTAGAAATGGATAAGAAATGAGCTATTTATTTTTTACTCGATTAGATCTCAATCATTATCTTTTTTTTTTTTTAACATGCTGAAGTCTTAATCATTACTTATCTATTTATGCAGCTCGAATGCCTAACTGTAGAGTTTGGATTTGATTTTTATCTTCGACCTGAGTGACTTTTAATGGATTTGGTCTCAAAATATTTTCGAAGGCAAACATATTTATTTGTATGAGATAGAATTTTAGGAGAGGAAGAAGTCAATGAGTCAAATTGATTCTCTGTTCAGCAAAATACCTAGTCCTTATTATTGTGGACATGCACTTAGAAAAATAGTTGAGTTATTCCACATTCACAGGAAATGAATTGTAACATGTTGAGTTTTACATTGTGAGCTCGTGTGTTATCTGTCCACAACTTTTGGTCTAAAGTCATCCTAAACTAAGATTTACATTTTGCACGTGTCATCTATCCACAATTATTTTATCTAATAATGTCCTATATGACATAAAATTGTAGCATGAACTTGTTTCTGAATCTGAAGTGAACTCATGGGCTGAGAAGGGCGACCATTAAAAAGATATTCTTGCTTCTGGCTCAGTTGACAGCCTAACGAGACTCATTCTCGCAAAATGCATTATACTTCAAAGGAGATTGGAAGGACAGCTTTGATGCATTAGGAACAAAAGAGTATGATTTCCACCTCTCAATGGGAACTCAATTAAGACCTCCTTTCATGACAAAGTGGATAACAAGTTGGGGAAGGCGGTATACAAGTGTTTTTGACAGTTTCAAAGTCATGAAAGTCCCTAATAAACAAGGTCAAGATCGTGAAAAGTGTTTCTCCATGTATGTGTTTCTTCCAAATGAAAGAGATGGATTGCCAGCTTTAGTGAGAGATTTTCTTCTGGAGTCTGGGTTCTTAGATCGCCATCTTCCCCACGAAACTGTTAAAGTTGGTGCCTTTTTAATGCCAAAGTTTAAGTTTTGTTTTAGATTTGAAGCTTCCAATGAAAACTTCAGGATTGAAGTTGCTTTTTGTTCCTGGAGGTTTGACAAAGATGGTAGACTGCCTATATATGGGTGATGACCTATCTGTTTCCCACATACAACATGAGATCATTCATTGATGTTAACAAGGACGGTACAGAAGCTGCTGCTGTTACGGTTGCTCATTAAAGGGGTTTCGCTTGGAGTCAGGAGAAGAGGATAGACTTAGTGGCAGATCATCCCTTCCTTTTCTTATCAGAGAAGAAACAACTGGATTAGTGCTGTTCATTGGACATATCCTCAATCCGATTGCAGACTCATAAATGAAATCTTCTAGACCTTTTATGCCAATTAGGTTGTTATTATACTGGACAGATTCAACAGAATGCATGTCTAAACCTTTGAGATCTTATGGTGTCAAAATACTGTTATATTGTAAAGCATTACAAAAGTACCATTTTGTTATTTCTCCAGCTCTAGGTCTCTTGTTTCTTTGAAGTAAGCCATCCTGGTTAATTGATAATGTCTTTAATCCTTTTTCTCTGTTTTTTAATGGATTTGATTTTATATTAGGTTTTTAATTTTATAATTTTATTGTTTATAGTAGAACCAAGGTTGGCGAAATATATTCCAGTTATGCAGTTATGTTGATCAATAATTTACTTTGTTCGATCATGAGTATTTCCCTTTAATTTAGGACTTATCCAAACAATAGTGCTGCAGTTTCCTAGCTCCCACATTGGGTGGCCATTACTGCTTCACCTAACTAGGTAGGTCCAAATAACAATTCCGGCCAGCAGCTAGCTAGGGTCTTTCTTGAGGAATTGATTTGCAGTATTTTATTTAGTTTAGTTTCTTTCAGTACCTCTTGGCCAGAAGATGCTTCTTATAATTTGTTGTTTTGGTTGAGTGTCAAGTACCTCCCAGATTATTTTTGTGATGGTCAATTTGGGACATGAGCTATATGTCATAAAAGAATCTTAAAGGTAAGTTTTTCGATAAAGAATCTTAAAGGTAAGTTGATAACAAGATCTCATGATTGTCATCTAAACCCAATATTTGGATCTCAGACCAAATCTGCCCATCAAAAAGTGGGATCCTAACTCTGTCAGAATTGAATGCTCAATCTTGGCATGACATCGCTTTTTTTTTGACTTTTGTCAAGCGTAACCTGTGCTTCCTTGCAGTTCAAGATAAAACCCTTCTAGCAAGATGTGAATTTCTTCTCCAATCGCATTTGCAAAGACAATGTTTAGCCCTTTGGCCGAGCCGGTTGAACCCATATAGTTGAAGATGGAGAGTTGGAGACCCTTAATTGAGAGAGTGCTCCTCCACTTTCTTGCTAACAATTCTTAGGTTCACCCCCAAGGTGAATGAGCAAATTCACTCTCTTGCATTAACGATAATAACTTTATAATTTTCTAATCCAACCATTCATGTTGTATAACGTAATATAAAGATTAGCTTACCGGTAAAAATCAATCAAATTGAAGACCTTTTAGTTATTCATTTCTATGAAATACATGGACGGTTCATCATCATAGTAGTAGTAAGTGTTGTTAGAACTATCCATTTGTTTGATTCAATTAGATAATTAAACGATTTCTCGATTGATTGATTTTTTACATAGATGATCTTTAAAGGATAATTTAAGATATGGACAGTTGGATTTCATAAATTTATTAAGCAAAAAATATGTTAACCCACAACGGGTGAATATGCTCATTCACCCTAAGGGTGAACCTAAGAATTGTTCATTTCTTGATAATTTTGAGAAACCTCTCTTATCCCGAGCTGAATGGAGGTTGCCTTCCCTTGTGCTTGACATGAGAAGGGTAATGACATTTTCAATGATGAGAAGTTTCATGATTTTCGCTTAAATAGAAGAAAAAACAAAAAGAGGAAAAAAGTAAATTCTCCCTCAAGTTACTATGTGTGTCATGCGATTCAAATTCTTTCACCACAAAACTAATTAAGCGTGATATCACCATCTTATTAAAATATGACACGCTGTGTAGAAATTAACTATGATTATCATTATCTTTAAAGAAAAAACCATGGTTATCATTATCTTTAAAGAAAAACCATGGGTATCATTAATTGCTTGGTTCTCCTTACCATTCATTCCCCATTATCACATCTTTTCTGTTTTTTTGCTAGTTTACTATAAGAATTAAAGAATAAAGAATATGGAAGAAATGAAAGCAGAGGGTTTGAAACATGTCTCAGTCTCGCTCTGGCAAATTTAATCCCTTACTCTCTTCAACCATCTCTAAGGCTGCTCACAGCCCCAAACCTATCCTTATCTCTTAAACACCACAACCCCTGCCCAAATTCTCCACCGTCGCAAACACATATCGATCTTCACCACCATCCTTGTCGGAGAATAGCTCTTGGAATCAGCTATCGACTACCTTGACGCCGCCAGCGACCTCACCAAATCAATAATAAGCACACTGATAGGACAGGGAAGCCGAAACTCTAAGGAGACCATCCTTGACTTTATCAACCGCGCAATTGCCGACATACCCATTTTTCAGCTTCAAACTCAAAGAACTCGATGAATCTAACTGTGACTTCAACGAGATTGGATTTAATGATTTGGGTTATTTGGGGTTTGGAAATATTGGGCAGATGATTGATGCTTTGAGATCCTTGCTACAGATTTTGCTCACTTGGGCCATTTTGCCATCTCTCTCTCCAGAGAGTTCTCTCACTTGCGTATCTCTTATTAAAAAAAAACACAGAAGAAGAAGAAGAACAACAGAGCTAAGGAAGAAGAAGAAGATGACGAGTGATGGAGATAAGAGGGAGTAAAATATCTTCTCAAAAAAAGAAGAGGGAAGTAAAATAAAAAATATTTGTTAAATTATTTTTCTTTTTAATATTAATTAATTATAGTTAGTCATAGTTATAAATTTATACTGCCTTTTACACATAGCGGAATAATGGTGGTATTACCGCCAAGTGTTGGTGATGAGCAAATTTGGTTCATTCCTGTGACATGCACCTAACTAATAAGACGTCAACTTTGAAGCTAAACCTGTTATTGATTGCCACTTAAGATTTTTTCAGAAAAATTTTCAAACCTTTCTTTGTTGGTAATCTTTCTTTTCTTATTTACCAAAAAAAAATTGTAAAAAATTAAATAAAATAAAAGATAAGCAAACAAAAGAGGTCATAACAAAGTTTCTCAAAAAGTTGGATATGTAGGATAGGAAGTTCAAGGAATAAAAAGAACTAGAAGCAGTAAAAGGTAATATATTTGGCAGCCTACCATTTTACTTTTTCGTGCGGTCATTTCCTCCCTTGAATCCCACGCTTCCCAGTTCTGCAGTTCCTGCTCAATCTTGGAGGCTTGTTTTGCTGCTGATCGCCAAAAGGTAACTATTTAGCTAGCACCCTTCTCTGTTTTTTGCTCTTATTCAGAATTTAACGGGGTAATATATTTAATACTTTGTTGGGTAGCTAATTCTTCTGTGCTATGAATTTTTTGGTATGGAGTTTATGGTTTGGAGAGCAAAATCCCAAGAAGGATTATATAATCTTTTGGGGTTTTGTTCTTTCATGGTAGGTATTTGGTTTAATAATTGTGTGTGTTTTAGTAACAAGTTTATGTTTTGGGAAGTACGAACTGAAATCAGGAATTAGTTTCTTCTGGAGTTGTGGGCTTTTTTTTTTATGGAGACACTGTTAGCAATCTGTGGTCCTTATCTACTATGAATATCAGTGCTCAGATAAGATACAAACTTACTTGCACAAACTTTTTGGAAAACCGAGCCTGTTAGCCTGATTGAATTAAAATCTGAAAACCATAGAATAAGCTACCAGGGCTTGGAGCTTCTGCAGTATTGAGCCATTGATGTAACAAGTGAACTCAATTAGTTGTGAATTTTCACAACATCCTGCCATTTTGGCAAGTAATTGATTAAACAACCTTTCTTCATGGCACTTGTAGGATAAGGGCGGTAAACAGGTCTGATATATAGTTTTATGTAAAATAGTCGAAGTCATGTCCTGGGAGTTGTGTGTGCCTTCGTAGTTGGTCACTATTTTGGTGCTGGAGGGAATAACACGATCTCTTTCTTCTTTACTCAATCAAATGTTCTAATCATGCTGGATCTCAATTCAGGTTCTCGTCTTGTTTGTAAGGTTCTAGTAAATATAAAAGATTTTTGTTCTCATGTAGAAAGATTGATGGAACTATTTAATTTTGTAACTTTCGGCAGCTATGTGTTTAGATGTAAATTTTGCGATCGTGTCTGCGAAGTTGAACTTTCATAATCCCAAGAAACCCAACTAACAAGCCGCCTCTTGCAATCCAGGAACAAAACAAAATGGTTCTATTTCAGAAGATGAAATCACGAGGCTTTACAGAATTCCGAAGAACGGTGTTGGAAATGCTGAAAGATCGGGGATTACTTAGTTACAGAAGCTGAGATCAACATGACAAAAGAACAATTCAAGAGCACATATGGAGAGAAATATGAAAAGGGAAGATCTTGACATCAATAAAGAAAAGCGGAGTAACAGCTCTGGATCAGGTAATTGACTAACACTTCTCTCTTTTTTGTTCTAGCGGCAGTTTTAATTGAATTGGCCACTAATTGTTGGTTCGTCTGTACTCAGATATATGTCTTCTTCCTAATGAGGCAAAGGTTGGGGTAAATACAATGAGGGACTACACCAAGCGCATGCAATCGCAGAATGTGTTCAGAGCAATCTTGGTGTCTCAAACAAAGCTGACTCCTTTTGCAAAATAGATGTATAAGTGAGATGTCTACAAGGTTCCGCAAGTGCATGGAGGTTTTCCAGGTGAATTTCATTTGCTTACATTGTTGGAAGGATTAGTCATTTTGAAATCTCATGAATTTGATGACAGTCCACTAATTCTTCCATTACAAAACTAGTAGGTATTAAAATTTCAGTGTTCTTACTTGGGGAAGGCTTAATTCATGAGGTGTACAGATAGAGAAAAGGTCCTTTCTAAGGATCAAGATTTATGTCAAAGCATTTGTCAATCTGATCAATAGGCATTACTAATGTTAGATTACTGAGAGGAGGAAATCCACAATTCCAACTTGAAACCAGATCTCTCCTAGGTTCTAATATGTTCCCTGAAACTATGTCTCTCTCTTGTGGAGTTGAATTGCAGTATTTGATTTACTATTTCGGGGGTACATCTTCAACTTCAGCTTAAGGGGATGGAAAGATATATCTTGCTTTTTATTTGCCTTTCTTTTGTTTGATACAAAGCATCAGTTATTCTAATGCATTGTTCACAGACTAAGATGACATTACTGTCGTCTAAAAATTTAGTCTATTGGATTCAGGAGGAAGAACTGTTGGTGAATATTAAAGAGCATGTTCTAGTTCCTGCGCATCAGGTGCTTACAAATGAGGAAAAGAAGAGTTTGCTGCAGAGGTATACCGTGAAAGAAACACAGGTTGGTGCTGAATAGTGTTATTCTTAAATTACACATGCCATGATCTGTCATTAGATAGATGCACACTAAGCAATGTGCTACAACTCTGTTTTTGTTTATCCTTTGGTTGAGTAATTCAACTCGGGAGTCCTGCAATCGTGCTTAATGTGTCTTTGTACCCTCAACTGTGCTTTTCCCTTTCTCAAGAATTGGGATAAGATTCTTGTTTATGTTTTCATGAATCCTACTTTTCATTTTATGCCAAATCAAATTGATCTCAGACTAGCCCTTTTTTCCTTTTTTTTATTTTTGGGATGGTGGGAGTTCAGCTTCCTCGGATGCAGGTGGTTGATCCAGTTGCAAGGTATTACGGGCTTTCACGTGGACAAGTTGTGAAGATAATCAGGCCAAGTGAGACTGCCGGAAGATACGTCACCTACCGTTATGTTGTGTAATGCTTTTGTTGCGGGTTGAAATTTGAATTGCAAGTGTTATGTATAAATGGGGCTCATATCTAAGTCTTGGTAGATTGGGAATTTAGGGACCTTTTATGATGTTTGAACTCATCTTTGTGATCCTCAGTAGTGCGTTTGGTTCTGAACTCCAGTAGATGTTGTAGCCTTCTAGGTATGGTTAAGTGAAGCTGATTCAGTGACTTCATCAGTTTTTCCCTTTCAGCCCTTTTTGCTTTCTTTTTCCAATAATGATTTGAATTCATCTTTGATTGGACTCAGCAAGAGATGTCTTGATTTAGTTCTATTTTATTTTGGTGACTAACTACGGAAAATTTGAAGATTCTTTTATGTTGTACATGAAAAGATTGAAGGCCAACCATGAGATTATAAATAGAATTAAAAATTATAAATAGAATTAAAAAAATAAAAAATAAAAAATAAAAAACCATGAGAATTCTATTTCTTCTTCCCTGTTTGCTGGAGTACTCCTCCGATATTTTTCCTAAAATTTTCAAACCTCATTCACTTTTACAAAAACACTCCCATGACTCCGCCATCTCTGGTTTGAGTCACCTTTGAGTCATTCTATGGCTGAGACGCTGAGTCATTCCTATGGGTGGCTGAGCCACCATCCAACGCGGGGAACACGCTACCAACCAATTACTTTGCAGTCATATTTGCCTTTTATTTGTTCAAATTTGGGCATAAAGTGGTGTCAAGTGAGGTTTGATCAGAGGTAAACACGATTTGAATATATTTTTCAAATAACAAAAAGGTCTTTGATCAGAGGTAAACACGATTTCAATAAATGGATGTGTAAAAGTCTAAAAGTATATTCATAAAGGGAAAGACTCTGATTTGAACCTTGAAGGACTTGTTTCATCTCGCCTTACCATTTTGAGTCCATCTTATGGCTAATAAAAAGAAGTTTGATACGCTTCAATGACAAAAATAACCACGCAGGAAAGAGGCCCGAGACGCAATGTTGAGATAATGCTACAATGGGTTAGTATGGACTCTAAATTGATCCCCTATAACATAAATTATAGTCCGTACCTAGATTATACAATTTTTTATTTAGAAATTGTTAGAACGTTTTTGCAAGCAATATCACTTGTACTGAAATAGTAACTAACTTATGGTTATAGTGCAATGTAATAATTTTACAGTTTTTATATTAACCTTTTAATTTTTCCTTTTGTGTTGGATGGTGTTCTATATTAGGCCAACTCATTCTAGGGAGCTGGGTGGCTGAGCCACCGTCCAACGCGGAGAACACGCTACGCACCATAATTGCCTTATTAGGTATAAAGTGGTGTCATGAGGTGAATAGGCCCACGATTTGAATAGATTTTTTCTATAACAAAAAGCATATTATTTTCTTTTGATCATAGATTCATAGGTAAACACGATTTGAATAAAATGGATGTGTAAAAGTATATTCATAAAGGGAAAGATTTTGGTTTGAAGTATGAACTAACTTTTTCGCCTACCAAACCATTAAATTTTTAATTTTAAAAGTTCACACTATTCATTTAATCTTTACGTTTTAATAAGCATAAGTTTGATACGCCTATCAACGACAAAAATTCCGGCCACGAAGAAGAGGCCGAGATGCAATGCCAAGCGTATAGTGCAATTGGTTACTATGGACTCAAATTGATCCCCACAACATAAAATATAGTTAGGTACTCTAGATTATACAATTTTTATTTTCAAACTTTTTAGTTTAGATATTGCTTGAACGCCTTTTTTCTTTTTGCAAGTAATATCACTTGTTAACTCCAACTCAAAATTAGCACCTATAGGGATCATTGAATCAATAGCAATAAGTCATGTTTGAAGGGGCCTCTATCTTACGGTTATACTACAATGAAATAATCTTACAATTTTATATTAACCTTATAATTTTTCCTTCCGTGGTTGGATGATTTTCTATATTACCAATTCCCCTTAACTTTCTTTTAGGATCATCTTTTCTGGGCCGAGTATTCACAAATTTAATCAAAAGAAGCCACTTAAGCCACCATAAGAAAACATCCTATCTCAAATACCCACACCGCATATTAGAACACAAAAATTAACCCAATTTCTGCTCTTCAATTTTCTATAACCAAAAAATTCTGCTCTTCATTGGGAGTGAAATAATCCGAGCATCCGCTGTAGAAAAACTGAAATTGAGAGGAATTTGCTGTGTCTTCTCATTGATAATAGGGCCTCTTTGTATATAGAGGAGATTACAAATGCATAGAATCTCAATTATACAAGGAAAGGAATTCTACATTGATTAGGATTCTAGATCCTTCTAATTAAATCCTATTACCACTAGGTCAAGTAACCTAGAGTTTGGGTCAAACACATAAAAGAGAGATTTTCCTTAAACACTCCCCCTTGTGTTGCCCAAACGCTGTGCTTCTCCTGCTCTCGCTAAAAACCTTGCCGACGAAAATAAAACCTGGGGACAAAAAATAACCCTCGGCCCCGAGGGAAAAGAGCACAACACACCCTTCACGCTTTCGAAAGACCATACATGTAGACATCTCCCTCGATGTCTGCAGATTCTCCCCGATGACTACGGTGGCCATGGGAGTTCGATAACTTCCGTAAAACGATGCTACCAACATGTTTCTCGAAAAGTGGAATTTAGGCAATGACTTAGTGAGCAAGTTCACACACCGCCCCTCGATCTAACCTAGTTCATTTTGATCTTGAGGAGAGTCCTGCTGTTGCCGAAAACATTGCTTGGTGTTGTCGCTTTGATTTAGCCTTACTTCATTTGTTCAAAACAAGTTGCATTATCCTAAATGCTCAGAGGGCTCATCTATGGTAGACTTCAAAACCACAATTGTTCGAATACGCGTAATTATGGATCCAATCTATATACATTCACGAATCTCTCGCAGGAATATTAATAGTCTCGCATGGTCCAAGATATAGCGACTAGGGTCTATTCTCAGACCTCCAAGATATCAGCCTTTACCCATGGTGAACACTTAACCGCTTTGGGAATGACCTTTGTAATGGGTCGAGAGATACCCAAAGATCGAAAAAACCTTCCCAAAATGCTTAACTTCGCTTTTGGGATGGGGAGGGACGCAGCCGGTGTTGGCGGCGTTTCCCGTGTGTGATGGGTCCTAATCCATCATCTCTCAGAGGGATAGAACAAGCCCATATCAATCGGGACATCCTCAAGTATCGAAGATATCTTTTACACCAATCCAATGGCGCCGCTGGCGGCTAGAGCTATATCTTAGCTAACAAGTTCACAATATATGAGATGTCCTGGCTTGTGCATGGAGCTAAGTACAATAAAGTGCATATTGTACTTAACTAGGGCATTTCTCGCTTTACACTAGCGCATCTTCGCCATCATCCTTTTGAACTTAAGAGGATCCTTTCTGTGATCAAGACTACGTAGACGCATCATGGGGTGCTTGAAGATTTGACCTTGTCAAAATGCCTAAGCATCTATCAACCACGCATGCTCAAGTTCCAAACCGGTGACATAATCGTGTTCTCCCAAAATCCTTCATCTCAAACTCTGGATTTCTAGTGCCTTCAGTAGGTTTCCCCTTTAACTCTTTAAGGGTTTCTAATGAAGATCATGTCCAACATGAACCGCGATAGAATCCTAAACTTGTTATGGAAACGCTGCGGGCATATCCCTTCCCAATCAAGTAGTCACTTTGAGTGAGCCGCTTTCAACCTCTTTGTAACGCCACCCGCGGGTCTAGAGTCACTTGACTTGGGTAAAATGAAGTTCACCATGAACCTTCATGTATATTCCGTATCTAGATCCCCATAGAGATACGAGTGACCACATTTGTAAGCTTCCTCTGCATGTTCGGGCTTATTCAAAAACTACCAAACTCGACAAGGTAGTGGAGTGCAATGACATCCATTACGAGAGAATATGTCTCATCGTAGTTCCATTCCGTATGCTTTTGTGAGAAGCCTTATGCCATAAGGCGAGATTGCCATCTCTTTCTCATCACGCTTTCTAACGTAAGACCCATTAGTCAATAGGTTTTATGTTAGGAGGTGCTGGCATCACTAGCTCAGAAAACCTTCCTCTTCAAGTTAGAGAATCCATCTTAACCTCGGATCGCATCTTTCCATTTGGGCCAAATCTCTCTCACGCTGGCATTCATTCATCAATCCGAGCGCGGTTCATATCATCGACTCAACAAACTCATGCGCTTATCTTAAATGCGCTGACTACATCATCAATTATGATGGAGTTTCTATCCCACATCTCATGTACACTAGTGTAAGTTTCATAGAGCTCTATATTCTCGTGAATAGGGTTCTAACGCTGAGGCGCCCCCAACCATAACTACATAACCCTAAGATACTCATGAGACGGATTTTTGAGTCTTGATGATCAAAGGATCGCTGGAATGTGCCAAAGTATCCTTCAACCCACTCGCCTCCCATGCATCCTAGCCGGGCCATGGCCCGTAACGCCGCAGTGCCACTCTATGGCGCTGGCCCATGCCTACCTCTCGGGTAGGGTGGTGCTACGCCCCTCTCGTAGGGGACGCCCATCCTGCGTGCATGTTTGCAAAAGATATTTGTGTGATCTCGCCACTATACCGTGGATCGAGATGAGACATAGTGGGATGCATTCACGCATACATTCCCGCTGCCCCGCTGAACATTCTGCGGTTCAGATCTCTCCCCTAACGACGGGAAGACTGTCTCATCAAAGTGACATCCGCAAATCTAGCGGTAGTGAGATCAGCTCTAGCAAGGGCATTAAGTGGCTGATTTATCATTGAGTCTCCCAAATCCAACCGAAGTTGCTCATTCGGTCTGTAAGGACCCATTATAGAGCGTACCGCGGCGCGCGAATTGGCACATACAAATGGCTCACTCAAATGCGCGTAAGTACAAAAATACTTGTACCCAAATTACCAGCCGCAGAACGCAGAGACATTGAGTGGCTGCGGTGAGGTCGTAGCGCTGAATTAGCATAGCCGCATGCGATATTGCATCACCCCAGCGATATATTGGTGCGCGCGATTACCAATGTCCTGACTACTCATCGCGAGTCGCTTTCACAGACCATTTGGGTGTGCTCTCATGGGAATATGATGTCCAACATCACCCCAAATGCAATAACTATCAAAGTCTTCGGATGTAAACTCACTAGCATAGTTCCAAATCCAATTGATCAATAGGATGATTCGTGGGAAAGTGAGCCCGTTGTCATATGATGTGTGCTAGGAGTGTTTCATAAGCAAAGGCATTACAAGTGGACAATGGCACAACACGTGACTAAATTGTGCGTTTGCATATCAACCAACATCATGAGATATTTAAACGTCCGCAAGTTGGTGGAATCAGTCCACGTAATCCCTACGGATTCTATGTAAGAACATAATGAGTATTTTCATATCCTTTGCATAGGACGGTCTCAGCCCCTAATTTTCCTAAGGAAGTGGCTTTGTAAAATGAGCTGAGAGGCCTTAGAAGCAAACCAAGGAGGGTTTTGGTTGGGCTCGAGCGCTCAAACGCGATATATTGAAGCAAAGTTTGTGACTACATCACCCATCATGGTGTCATGACCATGGGAAGTGGCAAGTATCCATGGCGCTTATAACCATAGGATTGACATCCATGGCGCCATGGCTATGGGTAGCGCTATATATGGCGCTTGTCATGAGGGACTCAAGGCGCTATATGGAGCTCGAAGACAAATGGGTAGCCATGTGATGTCGCGAATTGTTGCGGCCTTGCTAAGTCCGTGAATCAATTTTGATTCTTACTTCATTTCGCCGAGGGTGTCCATGTGAAGTCTTTAGTAGACGGATCACCATATCATGACCTGTGGTGACTTATCCCGTCGGCTAAGACAAAGCCAATATGTGTCTAAATCCAAGAGATCTTCTCTCATAACTTTATTGGATTTAATAGCTCTAATAGTGACATAGAGTCCACTAGAGAGACACATAAACTTCTCTAAGATGCGCCATCGCTCGCGAATCATTAGAGTATTGCAAAGGAACTCATTTCTGCTTTCTCTACATGCTGCGATGGAATCATAAGCTATCCATAGGTGCGAAGCTACCCTAGGAGTGTAGAGAGTTTCTGCGGACATTAATCAATAAGATGCCATTTGGCAAAGAGAACTTGGGCTATTCCATGTCCTTGAATTAATACTCGATGGCCCAAATGCCATCGTGAGTCACAAAGTAACATGCTCATGAATTAAATGGAGTCATAATGAAAAGAACTCAAAATTTTATTCATAAGCCAACGGAGTACATCAGCTGTCTCTTAACCATTAGAGAATCTAATCCAAATGCTTAGCTAATGCAAAACAATGGTAGTCGCCTAACTTCTTTTCGGTAATTCCAACGCAAATGTGACCAGTGAGTAGGGGAGATGTCATGTGGAGCAAAAGCTCTCGCAATTACCACTCTTATCTCAAAACCTTCCTAGACATCACATTTACATTGAGTAGTGCCTACTTTGAAGAAAGACTAAAACCATAGGCATCTACTACAAAAATAATATGGCAATTGCCTACATCTCTTGGAAAATAAAAGACTTAAAATGTAATTGGCGCATCTATTGATCCTGCAAAATGTATTCAGTAGTCTTCAACCCTTCACTCTAGATCATCTTCTTTGATCTTCTTGTTCTACATAGTGAGCTTCTCTTGCTTCACAATATGTTTTGTAGGCGTGACAATTTCTTCACGAAGCTCTTACAAATGTGTGCCCAATGATCGGAGACACTCTACATTGAGAAAATACATCTCTTTGCTCAAACTCCATTGATTGAGGCGCCATGAAAGCTGCCATTTAGATGGCTCTTAGTGTTGGTGGCGCCACCAACATGGGCCAGGCGCTTGCCTCCCTCTCTTTCCACGCTTACCTCTTCGGTTCTGGTTCGCCATTTTGGCGCTTACCTTCCCAAGTAGAGCGATTATATGGACCGTAACGTCCCAAAAGTATCCCTAAGATTAGGTTTCGGCTTCTTGGCGCCTTCTCTCTTTTTGGGGCACTACTATAATTAGATTCCTAATATGCTTTGTTCCTTACTCTGATCTCGAATTATAGTTCTTCACAAGGATGTTGTCATGCTTTTCAAATACATTCATAGCTCTAATGAGCTTCATGAAACCTTATGGATTCGCCTTGCATTAACATCGATTCATAGTTCTTAGCAACCTATCAATGCAGAGACGGGAAAGTGGAGAGAGTCTTCTCAATCAACATCGCGATGTGTGATCTCTTTACCACGTAATTCCATTAAGAATTTAATGGAAGTACTTCCGAAGTTGTAGTCAAGAATTGACTTGAAATCACAGAGGTGGAGGCTATGCCATCTCACTTCTAGGTCGTGAAGCAGTGGAGTCACGGACGCTGCCAAATCTATCTTTCGAAAGTGAGACCCACAAAATGCCTTCTCCGGGTCTTCATTCATACACTCAGATGCCGGAGCCGTAATCATCCATATGACGAAGTCATTAGGATGATGGCTTTCGCCTTTATTTGCCTCTAAGGCTGCTTCAATTTGCTTCCAGAAGCTTCGAGCTTGCTCAACAGCTAGCACGCCCCGCTAGGCTCGAGAATCATATCCGTGATTCCATCGCCTTGAGATGCCGGGCGACATCATTTAACCCACCCGTGATATCCGTGAGCCAGCTTGTTCCCTAAATGGAGCAAAGTCCAATTTGTTCAGTTACTCATCCCCGAAAGAGAACAAGAAATTAGGGTTAGTTTCAAAGGCTAAATAGGCTACCACTTTAAAACATATAAAATTTCGAGCGGTTTAATCGCCTAAGAAATTAGAATTTCCGAAATTTAGTCGCCCCAAGAAATTGATTCCAAAGAGGGATCGATTAGATCGAAACAATGATGCAAGTGGTCGCATCATAAATTCTCTACAAACTCTAAGTTTGGAGGACTCTACAAGCTCCAAGCTTGGAGTGAGCAATTAACCCCCACAGTTCGCTTAATCTGGCCTCCCTTATGAAGAAGAAAGGGGGGGGGTAGAAGAGGGAGTTGCAAGTCCCGAGAAAAGAAGAAAAAGAATGAAAACTTCAAAAAATGTGAACTTTTAGAAAAGTTTACCTCTTAGGATTGCAGAACACATATGGTCATTGTCGATTGGAGACGAAGCCACCCTAGTGCAAGTAAGCGTACTTTGTAGGATTGCGCTGCGGGTAGCGGCGACGCTGAGGTCGCGGAATCGCTGGAGTCGGCGGTGGCAGGTCAGCGCAAGTGTCGCGGGTCGTGGGTCGCCAGATCGCGGGCTGTCGCGGTTGTCTGCTAATGTGGACTATGTCGCAGGTGTGTGTTGAGAATGCAGTGGGCCGCAGGATGCCGCAGCAGGATTTCACGCAGGTCGCCGCAGGGATGCCGCGATGCCGCGAGGATGCCGCGGGATTGCAGGTCGCCGCGCAGGATGCCGCTGGCGCTACGCAAGCGATGCTTCGCGGGATGTCGCGAGGTCTTGGTGAGTCGCGGCCGCTAGGGGCGTGCGAAGGCTAGAGGCGTATGCAAGTAGGTTTGGCAAGCGCCGCATAGGGGCCGAGGCTAACCTCGTAGGGTTAGCCGAGTCAAGCGACGGGGCCGCGGGGGAATGTAGTAGGCCAGTAAGGCTAACCAGATGGAGCTTGATCAATTTCAGGGTTTTGGTTTCTAAAGCCAGGAGTTAGGGCTCGTGGCCGATAACGCGTGTTGTAGAAAACCGAAATCGGTATGGGGTAATTTCGCATGTCTTCTCATTGATAATAGGGGCCTCTTTATATAGAGTGATTACAATGTATAGAATCTCAATCATACAAGGAAAAGAATTTACATTGATTAGGATTCTAGATCCTTCTAATTAAATCCTATTACCACTAGGTCAAGTAACCTAGAGTTTGGACCAAACACATAAAAGAGAGAGATTTCCTTAAACAGATACTTAATTTTCCTTTTGATTATTATAAATAGTGTGATTTGACCTGAGTCGCACTAACCAGCACGAGTGATGATAGAGTCCATCACGTGACCTCCTAAAACTCACTTCACAGATTCACTTTTGCTCCTAAAACTCACTCAGTCACAGTCTCTGCACCTCCAACAGTACAAGACTGCAACACTTCCTATCAACTTCCGTTGTCGTTTCCAAACTCCATTTCTTCTATGTAAGCCTGCCTACCTAGCTGACTCAATTTCAACACCACTGAAATAATGGGTTGCTTTCACTCCAAAACCGCCCACCTCCACTCCCCTGACGACCCCTCCTCCTCTCCCTGAAGCCTGTGAAACCCGACCCGGGTACCACTCTTTATCTTGTTTCCTTGTAATTTTCTATTTTCCCCGCATTGGGTTCTTGATTTGGGTTTGAGGGTTTTTGTTTTTTGATTTTGAAGCTGATGGGGATCAAGCTGAGGTTGGGGACCAAGTGCCGGCGTTCAAAGAGTACAGTCTGAACGAGCTGCGGAAGGCGACCAAATGGGTTCAGCTCTGAATTTATAGTTTCTGAGAGCGGGCGAAAAAGCCCCAAAATGTAGTTTTACAAAGGAAGCTTGAAAGCAATCGCCTTGTTGCTGTAAAACGCTTCTCCAAGCAGTCTTGGCCGGACGCCCAGCAGTTTGTGGTCATATTCTTTACTCTTTTTTTTATTTGCGAGGAAATTATGAAAAGGAAATAGGAACCAAAAAGAAAATTTTTGAAAAGGGAAAAGTAGTTATAGGAACTAAAAAGGAGAGTTTTAATTTTTAGCTCCAATAAAGATAGAAATGATTAATACTTTTGTACAGAGAACGTTCAATGTTTCTATTCCTTTTTGGGTTTTCGTTTGATCTGGTAATGATGGAGGAAATGAGCAAGAATTAAAAGCAAAGTCCTGGGTGTTGGATTTTTGAGCAGTTTCTGTAGCACATTTGATTTTTCGTTTATTTTTCTTATCGGAAAACAACGAATGTGGGTTTATGGTAATATTGGATAGTTTGGCATTGAGTCTGATGTTGATGCCTATGATTGGGCAGGCTGGAGGCTGCGGGAGTGGGGAAGTTGAGGCACAAGAGATTAGTGAATCTGATTGGTTGCTGTGCCGAGGGAGATGAACGCCTCTTGGTGGCTCAGTACATGTCCAATGATACTCTTTCCAAGCATCTCTTCCATTGTACTGCCACTCTATCTCTTTGCTGTTTCTAATTATTTTCAGTGCATACCATAGATTTTGCTAAACTTTTGTGGCTGCAAAATATCGTCTTTTGCTTTTTGGCTTTTCTTTCCAACACTTTATGTGACCCAGCAGGGTAAAACCTTTTTCTTCTTTTTCTTTTTCTTTTGCTTTTACTCCAACACTTTTGTGCACCCATAAGATAAAACTCCTCTTTTGAAAGAAATGTAATAGGTAGAAGCTTCTGAAGATTTCATAATTTTAAATCCCCAAAAGCAAAGCCTATAAGGGATTATACCCAAACTTAGTTTATTTGATTACACTGTTTGCCTTGTAAATTTTTTGTCTATGCTTCCAATGTTATTTATTGATTGATACTTACATATGTAGCACTTTTTAGTGATCAGTACTAGTTGGTATGCTGCAAATACCCCTTGCTCATGCTATTATGGTTTCTTCTCATAATGGCTTCTTATGGTTTCTTCTAGGGGATAAGCAGCCATTGCCATGGGAAATGCGTGTTAGAGTTGTATATTATATTGCACAGGCACTTGATCATTGTAATACAGAAAACCGGAAGATCTATCATGATTTGAATGCATATAGAGTTCTATTTGACGAGGTATGCTTATGAATTTGTAATGAAGAATCTAGCAATTTTATTCATTGGATTATGAATGTCATTCCTATGCCTTCATATTATTCCAATTTGATGCACTGGACTCTACGTTTTGCATGCCAGTATTCGCTTTTACTTATCTGTGTTCATGCATTGAGCTGCACATTTGTACATCACTCATCTTGGTAGACGTAATTACTTTGTTTGCTACTTTGTAAAATATAGTTTGCACCATCAACTAGTGACGCTCCACATTCCAGAAGCACTCGCACTAAAGGACTAGTGTACCTATGTAACCACATTTTCTTGTGCTTTTTCATTCACGCCATGTTAGCATTATGTGGTGTGCCATGACAAGGTGCCTCAGTGCTTGTATTCTTTATAAACTGCACTAAGAAGTTTGGAAGGATCCAAAAGCAAAGGGAATTCTTGATGCATATGTAAGAAAAGACAAAATATAACCATGCCTTATCACAACTATTCAAATTGTGATGAATTAGTTGTTTTGGGGCCATTGTTTGCTCATTTTTCCCATTTCTATTTAAGGAGATGCAGGGGTAAATTTTTCCCTCAAACTTGACCTCTCTGATACAGTTTCTGTTTTGTTCTTTTGTTATTTCTACCTTAAACATCATTCTATTGCATTCAACAATAGACTATCACCAAATGGATGAGTGCCAGTTTTTCCTTTGTGTATACATGCACTTTTAATATCATTATAGTGAATATTTCAATGTCAAACATATCTAGCTCATCCTAGATTATTACTGACTTACTTAATTTGTGTCAGTGGGATGAGTGACCTCGCTTGTCTAGTTTTGGCCTTATGAAAAACAGTCGAGATGGGAAAAGCTACAGTACTAATTTAGCTTACACTCCACCTGAGTTTCTAACGGACAGGTAAGGACAGAAAAATGTTTATAGAGGACAAATCACAAGATTCTGATGAAGGTCGAAGTACATGATTATAAAATTGTAATTGAAATTTTATAAACAATAAGAGTGTCTTACATAAGCTGCTTACATATCATGGGATAAAGTTTACCTTGAGATATGAACTTTTCTACCTTTTGTTGTAAGGATAGTTCTTTTTGTTACGTCAATGCACATCAACTTTGAGGTTGTTATGTTCTTTCAAACTTTGTGAATTTAGGAAATGGTACAGACCTTATGTTTTCAGATTTTCTTGCTTATGAGCCAAGATATTGGTGCAACTCTCCTAGAACTAGTATCCCTGGTAGTATGATAGTTTTGTTATGGGTGTAGGTATCAAACTGATTTCTATTATATTTGATTAGTGTCAAACTTTTTGCAGGCAGGGTCATCCCAGAGAGTGTAATCTACAGTTATGGAACTGTCCTGTTGGACCTTTTGAGTGGAAAGCATATTTCCTCCACTCCATGTACGTGGATTTCAATTTCGTTATTCCATAAGCCTTTTCATTATTATTGTTGTGTGGTACAGATTTTGTTACCTTTTATCTTTATGTAAATCCATGTGACATTTATAGTGTATAGTTTCTGGACTGTGTACAGCTCTGATGCATGGTTATGTGGAAGATTTTTTTATATTTTTTTTTGTTTGAATGCGTGATCTCCGGATTCTAAATCTCTCTTGTATACTATGTTTTCAGGATCCTACTTGAATTTTCATTAGCATTCCATGCAACTGAAATAATTAAATGTCTTTGTCACCAATTTATTTTAGTTTGCATCTGTATAATGCATATGGTTTATAATTTTGATATGTTTGGTTTCGGTAATATTTTATTTCTTGGAAACAATAAAAGTGAGAATTGACTCCACAAACAGTTTAGGTTCATTAATTTTATTTTAAAATCATTATTCTGAGTCTTTGGTGCAGTGTTCAACATCTCTTTTGATTATGAGCTCCAAATGCATTGAATTCAAATTCTTTTTGGAATTTTGGATTTCTGCTTAATGACATTCATAGGATAGTTTTCAGTATGGGTATTACAGTAGATTACGCAATCTCTTTGGTACGTTTTAGGATATAATATTTGGGTGGGACAGGTATACATGGATGTGCAGTTTTCTGTTTAGTTTTATTTTGAATAAATGATAAGGGACCACTTTATCTTCAGGCACCTGACTTGATAAGGGAAAGAATGTATTGTTGTTGATGGATTCATCATTGGAAGGACAGTATGAGAATGATGATGCTACCAAATTGGTTGAACTTGCTTCCAAATGTCTTCAGTCTGAGGCTAGGGATAGAGGAGATATTAAGTGTCTTCTTACAGCTGTTGCACCACTTCAAAAGCAGAAAGAGGTGATTTATTGTGTTATCCTCAAATCATTTTGTGTGTGATGTGAAACCTCTACTTTGCTTCCATACTATATTCTCCTTTTTATTCTATACATGTTCTTGATTGTCATTTTGGTTTTAAGGTGGCCTCTCATGTTTTAATGGGCCTCCCAAAAACAAAAATACAGTTGTGGTGCCAACCATGCTTTCTCCTCTTGGGAAGGCTTGTGCAAGGATGGATCTTACTGCTGTGCATGATATTTTGCTAAAAACTGGTTATAGAGACGAAGAAGGTGCAGAAAATGAGGTACATTTTATTGTCTGTTTCACTTGAACTTATGGCATGACTACTTAAGAATAAGTTCTCAAATAGTCTACAGATTTTGATTTCTCAAAAAGAACACACCTTTACAATTCTATCTTATTGGGGCTTTCAAAATTTGGCAACGTAGTTCATGCTGTAGTGAATTCAAGTTCTTGATCTCTATGTTTTATCTTAGAATATTTTTATTTTTTAATCTGTTACCTTAAGTGTAGCTTGCAGCCGTATAAATATGGGTGGCTTTATAGTATTGATCTCCTTATATATATGTGTCATTGATATCCAACCAATGAACATGAATGCATTGATTGGGAGGTATGCTGCACCCGCCCCCCACCACCCAACAAAAAAAAATTGAATGGTGTTCCCCAATTTAGGGTTGCAACCAAATATGCAACCCTAACCAGTCCTGCATTAGCTCCAGGTCCTCATTGCCGCTGCTCCCCATGGAACGTTTCCTGTATACATGCACAAATATACACATTATGGCAATCTGCGGTTTATTTTTGCACTTTTTCTTCATAATTGTCCTTATTTGGTTGTCATCTTGAGTTCTTAAGTTGTTGAGTTACACTTCATTTATGCTCTTACAATGTGATCTATTTTTGCAGCTTTCATTTCAAGAATGGACACAGCAAGTCCAAGACATGTTGAACACAAAGAAATTTGGAGATATTGCATTTAGAGACAAGGATTTCAAGAATGCAATTGAGTATTATTCCAAGGTACATGAACTTGTTTCCTCTCTTATCTGTCTAAGATTCATCTTAAGAATGGAATGATTGCTTGTGCTCAATTTCCAATTTCCTGGCTATTCAAGGACTTTTCAAATCTTAACACCCGAATATAAATATGCACAATGCACAGGTACCTGTAGATGGTTGAATCCTAGGAGGCAGAATAACATTGGGTTTCTCAGTCTAGTTATTTACTGCATTAGTTTTTGTTTATTTTTTCTATTCTTTTTTCAGTAAAGGAAAAAATGGTAACGCATACTCAGATATCTGGTAGTTATGATCTCTTCAACACATTATTCATGTGCATCCGAGTTACAGAAATCAATAATAATTTTAATTATATGGTTACCTAATTATTCAAGGATACCTTTTTGTCGTTGTTGTTTTGTGTAATAAACAGTTAATCGTTATGATGTCTGTTCCTTCTGCGACTGTGTTTGCGAGAAGAGCCTTTTCCTACTTGATGAATGGCCAAGCAGAACTTGCTTTGAGAGATGCCATGCAGGCACAGGTTTGCATACCAGAGTGGCCAACTGCATTCCTACTTGCAGGCCCTTGCACTCTCAAAGCTCGGAATGGAGACTGATGCTCAGGACATGCTTAATGACGGAGCAGCCTTTGAAGTGAAGAGACACAGCATCTGGCGGGGTTAATCTTATAAGGTGGTATTGTTATATACTCAAAAAATCAATAGGCCCCTTTTCATTACTACTGCTGGGCAAAAGTGACTAGGACTAGAAGTAAGGTACTAGGCAAAATGGCAAATGTGTAATGTGGTTGATAGAATTCTTCAGAAATTTCTACAAAAATCATCCTGATTATATTCACATGCTTTCTTCTTTTCATATTGCAGTAGTTTCACAAGAAATTATCTGTTCTTGTATGTTAACGTTCATTTAGTTGATTGTCTGGGAATGGGAGACATAACATTTATCACTTTCATTGAGACCGAGAAATCCACACGATACATGGTAGTAATATCTTTTTCCCATCTTTTCTTTTTCCCAGATCCTAATGGTAATTTCTTCAAAATGCCTCAGGATGGGTTGTGAGCATAATTTTGTGAGCATGACGATTGTATGGCCTATTCAAATGCTACTCCAGCCAAAATCTCTTGCACCCAACCAGCATTAAGAACCGGTTGTGAAACACAGAATCACAAGTCAGTAATGTCCCCATATAACGATTTCTATTGTGGTATACCTTGCAAACGGACATATGAGGCACAGATGAAGTCAGTCTATGTGAACTCAGAACCGACATGCTCGCTAATAGATAGATTGTTTGAACATTATCACAGCTCTCATTCCAAAAATCAGCAGGAAACAAGTTCAAGCCAAATAAGCAAAATGAGGTATATATATTAACAGGAAGGCGACTGTAGTCTGTAGTTTCAGTTGTACCAAAAGGGAAGGACTTCTGTCTATTGGAATTTCCTGGGTTGCCATTAACTGGGGCCCTCTACATGAACCAAAAATAAATCTGCCATCTCTGAATTTGTATCAGACATATATCAGTATATCATCTCTACAAATTAGCACCCTCCTAGACTCATTCTTTTCCAACATAAGTACATGAAAACGCGGTTGTATGATTGCTGTTTTAGGATTTGATTTTATGGTAATAAACTAATAATTATTCAAAAAGAAAAATAAAAGAAACTGTCCATATCTCTTACCAAAGGGGAAGAATATTGTACAACAAGTGGCATATATATCATGCAAAGCCAATGTCTATGTGCAAGTTATTTCCATTTGTTTGACCTTTTGTTTTACAAGCTGGGAAAAATCCCAGTCCCAGGTGTAGTGCGCTTTGATAGAAAGTACATCCCTCTTGGATACGATATCATGTGAACTTCTCCCTTAAAGAAGGCAATAACCAAAATACATAATCTATGGCGATGGAGACTGGCATAGTGGTGAAGTCTTCATAATCGTCGAGATAAGGTTAAGCTGGAATTTTCTGTCACCAAATTAAAACAGGAGTTTCTGGATATGTCTATGTCTGCAACCCTGCACCAGTGTGCCAGTCTCTGTAGAACTTGCCAAGGGGATCCAAGCAGGTGTTCACATTTGTGTGTGCATCCTGAACACAAATGCTTTAATAGGTATCGGGATTTGAACTCCCAAAGGAAGTTGGAGTCTTCAACTAGACGGGCCAAATTTATCGTCAGCCAGACTTTTGGAGTTTTAATCAACAACAAAACCAATCTCCTTCCAGCCGCAGTCGGAGAATTGCTGCAGTCACTTTCGGACCCAAGCCATAATTAAGTTTATTTTGGCAAATCCAAAGCGTTTGTAACAAATATCTCCTGGGCGGTATGCGCCAATATTTTGCAGTCTTCTGGATTTTTTTTCTGCATAGATTTTGAGCACATTGTAGCGGTCAAGTGTTTGTTGAAGCCAACGCTGCATGTTATTCTGAATGAGGTCGATCTCGTGTTTGCTTTGCTAGGAAATGCGTGCTAAAATGGTGGCCGCGCATGGACTAAAGTGGCCAAGTAATTGGAGAATGACCAGGGCTAGCTGCGAGTGTACGTACGCATAAGATTTATACATTTCATCCCTCTCTCCTTCCGTTTTAGAGCTGTAGTAATACTTTCAGATAAAGTTGGCCGGTATAGAAATTTCAGAGCTGATGTATTTAGGGATGAAAAGGTCCCTAACCTAGAGTACTAAAGTGCCTAAAACTACAAGCTCCTACTTCAATACTTCTTATGCATCTAGTTGAGACTACCTCCATTATATATATTCTAGG